>CM053625.1:215370707-215391703 GCA_028646595.1 Phalanger gymnotis
AAGCCTCCAGGCCCAGTAGGCACGCCTCACAAGAGTAGGCAGGAGGCCACAGAAAAATAAAATGGCATAAATCATATTCACCGGCCTCAAGACCTCGCTCGAACTCCTGGGTCCACACAGGGGTCGGCTCTGCTTCGGATTTTTTTCCAGCTGTAGTTTTCTCGCCTCTCCTCGCAGCCAAGCCTCTGGTGTTCTCAAGTCCCGCCTCAACGACTAGAGACCAGAGTCCAGAGACCCATTGGTTCCCGAATTGGCCCCTTTTAAGTCCTTAATCTATGCCCACACAAGTTTCACACCTGATAGGGCTTTGGGCCTGGGGCTTAGCATTTAACAGGTGAAAGTACTTTCACCGTAAACAAAAGCCAAATTCCTCAAGGGCACCCGTTAAACTAAGCCCGTTTTGCCTTACTGGCACACCTACCTAGCTAAGTGGGTAGCAAGGTACTACCCACCTCCTTCTACTATTCTCTGTGCTACCCTCTCCTACAGTTTTTAGTGCCTATCCTTATAATGGTTCTGCCCTGCCCCACCCCCACCCCCCAACTTGTAAGAAGATGGGTGAAAGTTTAACCTCAAAGCACTCCTCCATATGAGGAGTAATAGCTAGTTCAGGGGACTCTCATTTGACTTAAACTGACCAGATCAAAACCTCTAGTGACTATAGAACCAAAATAAAAGGAGAATTAGGGCACTACCTTCAATTGAGGATAATTAGTTTTCCTGATTTCAAGTCCAGCATTCTAGTGCAATTTAACTCTTAGAAAAGAAATTTTAGGCATGATCATTTTCTTCAAGTATTGCAGGATCATCATGGGAAGAAGGGGCACAAAAATCTTTTTGACCCCAACAGGGAGAAGTAGGAGCATTGGGTCCTATTGTAAAGAGCCTGATTTAAACTCAACGTAAAGAAAAACTTCCCAACAATTAGAGCTATCCAAATTTGGAATGGGTTGTAATGGATCTCCCTGAAGGTCTTCAAATGGAGAGCAAACACTTGTCAATGGTGTTGTAGAAGTTACTCAAGTATAGGTTGAATACCAGATGATGGAGGAGCCAAATGAATTACCAAATGCTAGAGGAGCCAGTGCTGCGCAACAGAGTTAAATCTGGGGCTGAAAAAAATTAAATGAGGACCTGACTAAAAGCTAATATCTTCACCGAGGTCCACTCACCATCCACTCACCTTTAAAAGTGCAAGTCAGCCTCAGCATGAGCACCTCAGTCATTCCCAACAAGGGTTAGCAAAAGCAAAAAGGCTAATTCACAGGACTCACTGATTCTTGGTGCTGTTAGATTTTAAGGTAGGGATCAAACAATAGCTGTGGAAAGTAATGTGTAGCAGGACCAAATCAGAACAATCTGTGTAGGCAGGTGGGGAATGGAACTGGCCCCCGTGGTATAAAGCTCTCTCCTCTTAGCCTAAGGCTATGTTAGGTTTCTGATAGCTATATAATCTTTTTATAGTGTCAGTAGGGGTTTCCTAATAAATGAGCATTACTGGTTTCTGGCAGCCCAAGGTGCCATACAGGTGCATCATGAAAGAGTAATAGTAAATTGTTAAGTTTCAACTCAAGATCTTTGAAATAACTGGTGATGTGATGCTAACAAAGGAGTTAAAATGAATGAATGAAATTGTATGTAATAGGTTTGAATTTCCCTTGGGATTGTATCCACCTTTAATACTGGGAGTAGAAGGAAGGCAGAGAGTAGGGGGTGGGGTAGGGAATGTGATGAGAAGTAGGGAGGATCCTATTCAATAAATATTTATTGAGCACTTACAACATACAACCCCCAGATAGCATCATGTAGTAAGCTTTAATATCCACTATATTAATGTATTTTTGAATGTCTGCAATTGAGGTTTCCAGAACTTTGAGTTTTCCTTTGCAAGAGGAGAATGACTCTCAGAAACATCTTTTTCAAAATCCACATCTTTCTGAGATGTTCATTCCTGGACTTTTATTCCAAGTTCCTGGTTTACATTTTTAATCGCTTACTGGATATTTCTACTAGGGTGTCCCATCAACCCCCTCAAAAATCAACATAATCCAAACTGAACACATCATAGCACTGAGTTGAAAGGATCTTTTAACTAATGTAGTCAGCAACCAATATTAGACTTAAACCCAGGTCAAACCCTTTCTCTTTATGCTATAACAAACCACCTCTTCTTTTTTTTTTAATTTTTTTTTATTTTTAGTTTACAACACTCAGTTCTACATAATTTTGAGTTCCAGATTTTCTTTCCTCCCTCCCCAAGATGGCATGGAATCCGATATATCTTCTATGTATAACTTCACTGAACCTATTTACACCCAAGTCAAGTTGTGAAGAAGAATTATGACCAATGGAATGAATCATGAACAAGAAGAAACAGAACAAAGAAAAAACCCCAAAACAAAAACAAAAGAGAAAAAAAAAAAGGGAAAAAAAGGCGAGCATAATGTATGCCTCAATCTGCATTCATACTTCACAGGTCTTTCTCTGGATGTAGATAGCATTCTCCATTGTGAGTACCCTGGAGTTGTCTTTGCACCTTGTGTTGCTGACAAGAGCAAAGTCTATCAGGGTTAGTCCTCACAGAATCCATATATCTGTGGTTGTGTATAATGTTCTCCTGGTTCTGCTCCGCTCACTCAGCATTATATCATGTAGGTTTTTCCAGGTTGTTTTGAAGTCCATATCAACCTCATTTCTTATAGCACAATAGTATTCCATTACCTTCATATACCACTACTTGTTCAGCCATTCCCCAACTGATGGGTATCCCTTTGATTTCCAATTCTTAGCTACTACAAAAAGAGCCGCTATAAATATTTTTGTACATATGGGACCTTTTCCCACTTGTGTGATCTCTTTGGGATACAACCTTAGAAGTGGTATTGCTGGGTCAAAGGGTATGAACATTTTTATAGCCCTTTGGGCATAGCTCCCAATTGCTCTCCAGAATGGCTGGATCAGTTCACAACAAACCACCTCTTCTACCACAAATTAACATTTCCTTTTCTTTGACTCTTATTTTATTAATGGCACTAGGTAGCCAGAAACAAGCAAAAAAATCCCACTGAATAATCTTTGATTTTTTTTTAGCCAGTCTCATATCTAATTGTCTACTAGATCTTGTCAATACTACTCCTGAAAGATTTGCTGTGTCTATTCCCTTTACCTCATTCCCACTGCTACTAACCTAGTTCAGGGCCTCATTACCTCTCCATTGAACATTTGTAATAGTTTTCCTACTAATCCCTCCACAATTTCTCCTCCCCTTTATTCATCCTACACACTATTTCCAGATTAGACTTGTTAGAGAACAGTCCCAAGTACGTAATCCTCCTGCTGAAAGCCTTGAGTGGCTTGCTGTTGCCTATATAGTAAGAGTATAAACTACGCAGCCTGGCATTTTAGGTCTTCAATCTACTTTTCTAGCCTTATCTCCCACTACTCTCCTTTATGCTCCCTACACTCCAGCCATACTGGACTACTTGACATTCCTTAAACTTTCTCTCTTGCTTTCCTACTTCTGTGTCTTTTTCCCATAAGTAGAGTAATGAGCTGCCTAGGTTTCACCAGGACCATTCTTACTACAGGGCAGCAAGAACTGGATCTTTATCAATCTTTCCTGGGATAGAAGAATCCTAGGTCTTTGTGCTCTACCATCTTGAGTCTCTGTAGTCTCAACTTCAAATTTTTTAAGATAAATTAAATGCATTCCTCTACCCCCCGAGCCTCCATGGCTATCAGTGTCCAGTGGATAAGGGATATAATTCTGTTAACATCAATATGACTTTATGAAGATCCTTCTCTGATAGCTAATCTTTCTCATTCTGATTAGGCTGCATTTTGAGCTTAGTTATTGACATTCAGTTCAATCAACATTTTTAAAGGTGGCTCAGTGGATAGAGCACTAGGCAGTTCAAATTCAGCCTCAGACACTGCTAGCTGTGTGACTCTGGATAAGTCACTTGACCCTGTTTGCCTCAGTTCCTCATCTGTAAAATAAGCTGGAGAAGGAAATGGCAAACCAATATCTTTGCCAAGAAAATCCCAAAATGTGATCACAGAGAGTCAGAAACAACTGAACAACAAGAACAAATATGTGTAAGTCACTATGCTACAAGCAAACAAAAATAAATCCATCTCTTCTTACTTGAGTGGGAAGGCGGGCAAGGCAAGAGGAGACAAAACCTGCACAGAAGACAAAAATAAATAAGTAAAAAAAGTAACTTCCAAAGAGTTAGCATTGATAATTGGGGGACTCAGGAAAAGCCTCATATAGCAGATTGCTGTACCTGTGCTATTACTTTGAAGGAAACTAGGGACTTTACTAGGAGGAGATGGGGAGCAAAGGGGTATTCCAGACACCAGGGAACAGCTAAACTAAGAAGAAAACAAATATTTATTAAACACCTACTACGTGTTTTATGGGAGCTATTATTGCTGCTATCATTATTTCCATTTTACAGATGAGAAAATTGGGGCAGATAGAAGTTAAATGACTTGACTGGAGTCTAGTAAGTGTCTGAAGCCAGATTTGTACTCAGATCTTCCTGACTCCAATACTCTATCCAACATCTGAAAGATTGTTGAGAATCAAATGAAATAACATTTATAGAAGCACTTAGAATGGTGCCTGGACCTATTGTAGGTGCTATACAAATGCTTATTCCCTTCCCTACCCTATGCTGTACAATACCTTCAGATCTGAAATGGCAATTCATTCCTCAGATCTATTTAGTGAGAGTGATATGGTGGCCAAGAAGGCTAATACAGCCTTTGACTGAATTAAGAGCAGCTTAGTTTCTAGGATAAGAGAAATGATGATATTTGAAGTACTAGATCTGTTTGGACTAGGTCAGAAGTACTGGGTTTAGTTTTTGGGTGTCACCTTTTAGGAAGGATACTGAAAAGCCAGAGTGTCCAGAGGAGGGCATCTAGGATGGAGAAGGGCTTTAAGTTCATCTTATCTGAGAATTCACTGAACAAAGTGGATAACTTTTAGTTTATGGAAAGGAAAACTTTGTGTTAGGACAGTGTAGCTAACTGCAAGTATTTGAAGAGGTGTCCTGTGGAAGACTGGATCAGACCTGTTTTGTTTGGCCTTCAGTGAGTGAGCAGAAGCTGCAGAGAAGTAAACTGAGGCTTGGTGTAGGGACAAACTTCCTAAAGATCTGAATTGTCTAAAGATAGATTGGGCTTCCATGGGAGGGGATGAACTTTTGGGGTATCTTGCTGTGGAGATTCTTATTCAGTTACAGGCTGGGCTACTGTCTTCTCAGGTCCCTTCAAGACTTGGAGATTCTGTGATTTTATAACATCCTTAGTCTGAAAGAACTTAAAACAAAATCAGCTCTTAATTATCCATGACAACAGGGAGGAGAGTACAGATTAAATTAACTGATAGTTCATTTTAGTCATTATTTTCAATTTTCTGCTTCCCCAAAATAAACTTTAATCAGTTATAGGAACAAAATTGAACGGTGCTTACTCAAATAGTTTTTTTGAAGTAGTCATTTCAGTTTAATTCTATCAGCACTTATTAAGCACCTACCACACACCAGGTACAATGCTAGGCACTGAAGATACAATAACAAAAATTAAACAGTGCTTGTCCTTTAGGAGCTTACATCCTTTGGGAATCAGGGAATGGAAGAAAGAACAATGTGTACACAGATAAGGAAACACAAAATATTGGTGGGGGAGAAGCCCCCCCCCACAGGTCACTAATAATTTGGAAGCCTCATGTGGAAAGAGACCTGAGATGAACCCTGGTTGGAGCTAGCCCCTGTAAGGTAGAAGTGAAGAGAGAGCCTTCTAGCCATAGACACAGAAAGCAGCATTGTGTGCGGAGAACAGCAAATAGGCCAATTTGGCTATAATGTAGATTTCATGAGGGAGAATAAAGGACAGAGAGGGTGGAGCTAGATTTTGAAAATACATGACAATGAAGAAAGTTTTATGTATTTTATCCTAAAGATTCTAGGGAACCGCAAAAGCTTCTTAAATGGGGGAGTGACATGGTCAGACCTGTGCTTTAAAAATATAAATTTGGGTATGTGGAAGATAAAATTGTAGAAGGGAGAGACTAGAGGCAGGAAGACCAATTGATAGGCAACTGCAGTAGTCCAGATGAGAGGCGAGGAAGACCTGAATTAGAATGGTTGCTGTTTGAGTGGTGAGAAGTGGGCAGACAAAATAAGTGGAAATCGAACTGACGAAACTTGGCAACTGATTAGATATAGGAAGTGAAGGAAAGTGAGGAGCTGAGGATGAATCTGAGACTGTGAACCTGAATCGCTGGAAAAATGATGGCAACTTTAACAAAAATGGGAAATTTGGGAAAAGGGGTGAGTTTTAGGCAAAAGATGAGTTCCATTTTGCGCATGTTCAGTTTGAGATACTTATGAGATTCCTATTTGGAGATGTCCAGTCAGCAATTGCATAAATTCTTTTACAAACTCAAATTAAAAAAAGAATGTGAAATATTTTACATGTAATAGGAAAATATTTAACAAAATAAATAAAAATATATTTAAAGAAGAAATCCTAAAAAAAATTTTAAAAAGAAATACTTTAAAAAATTAACATGTTTGAGTTTAATCTCTTCACTTCTCCCTTATTGCTTCTTGAGAACTTGCTAATAAAGCTTAAACAGCATAGTGAGAGCAGGAAGGGGTAGAGAAGTCTTGGACCTGTATAATCTACAAGCCAAATAGTCATTTCCTACACAATTGAGAGTCAGTGTGGCTTCACTGCTCCTGAAGACCAAATTTTGTTCCGTATAAAACTGAAATGAAGTGGCTATCTTCCTAAGACCTACGGTTTTACTTTCTTAAAAGGGATTTTACACTTGAAACTCAGAAGTTAAGAATTTAGTATCTACTACCACCTAGTGAAGTAACACTCTAACATTCCACTATCAACCACACTGAAGAAGAATAGAAACATTAAAAAATTTGGATATTTTCTTTCACAATAAGATGTGTTCCCCCAGGAAACAGCCAACTTTTCTATATATGAATCTATGTTCACACCACATTCTTTGTCCTAGTAGCTTAACACTAAGTTCGGTCTTAAGGACCCCAGAGCACCCAAACCCAAAGTGAAGGTTGGTGCAGACTGATTGTTTTCTTTTTCTCCAGGAGTGATTCCTAAAAGTACATTATGTTTTCATGTTCTCTGAGGTTCATGGCTTTGGGTATCAGTTACATTCCCACTGCCTCAGGCACAGTGATTAAAATGAATTATCTCACGCATAAGCAGGGGCCATGCAATACCAGAAGGTGGTTAGCCTCTGTCATCCCATCCCTTTATTAAAATTGCATACTTTCTTTTTGCCTGCCATATCCTGTTTACTTCCCTGTGGTAATTACAGTGGTGACTGACAATCCTCCGAGCCTGCCACATTCATGACAATCTGCCTTGTGCCACTTTCCTGAACAAGAACAGGTCAGCCCTTCCCCCTTAGGAAAAGGCATTGAACAGTCTGAAACTGATTTAATTTTTTTTCCCATTCCTCTCTATTCCTGGGAGTGCTCTCTTCTCACTCATGCATAAAGATAATCATATGCCCTTTTATTCTTTTATCTTCTTAAGAGGAGAAACTTTTGTTCTTCTCTTTGAAATGCCACCAATTACGTTCTTGAACTTATTTTTAGATGTGTGGAAGCCTTCCAGACATAATAGATGCCACCACAGATAAAGTCCTGTGTGTTTATCACATGTAAGGGGAAGAAGAAAATGCAGAGTCTTAGTATGGAAGTGACTCAAGCCATCAGCAAATTCACAATATGGCTCCCTTTACCCCCTCCCCGCCAATGATGAAACAACATTGACCGTAATAATATGCAGATGTTCACCTCACTCAAAAAATTAGGACAGACAATTAATTAGCTATATAATTAGTACATTTAAAGGAGAAAGGCTGGAGTTCTAATGGAGTTGTGGCTATTTATTGTTCAAAGTCGTAAGACCATAAACATTTCTAATAATATCTTCTCTAATATTGTCAATTGAAAATTCCTAGATTTTTTTCTTTAGAAGACCACATAAAAGCTAAATTAGTGTTCCCAAGGCTCGTAGGCTGAGACTAATTTAAAATAAAATATAATTTGGCCCATGTTCATCATATCACCAGCTAACATTTATTGTGTGCCCACTGTGTTCATCATATTCTCTACTGGGCTGTGTGGGGTTTATAGTCTATAGATTAGGCATGGTCCTTGCTTCTAGGAATTTACAATCCAGTGTAGCTTCAGGATGTATGCCAGATTGTGCTAATCTGGGAATACTTATAATAGCTTGGAAAACCAAGCACCAAATGTTCCTAGCTCACAGCAGATTTTTACCAGCTTGTCTTTCCCTGATGAGGTTTGGAGGTAGTAAACTCAGAATTCTTTTCTACTTGCCTGGTATTTGTTGTTGTTTTCTTCAAAGAGCAAAGAGTTATTTGCAAGATCAATCCATTATCACTTTGAACTAGTTGTGTCCTTTCCAGAGGTAGATAAAGCTGCCTATGGCTTCTACATCTTGTTCTTCCAACTATATTACGTATACTCTTTACTTTCTGACATGGTTTTCTACTTTTCTGTTTAGTTAATATGACAACTTGAGTTGGGCTTGCCTGAATAGAATCACCAGACTGGGCCACTGATCATTCTGGATGTCTTCATATTTGATGAGGCTGTGGTGAACCAACTCATTTATGAAGATGACCAAAATGAGTAGGATCAACCAAACTGTGGTCTGATTCAGTGGCTACATATCTTTGATTTCTAACTAGTGATATACTCGGGGAAATGGACAAAAGCAGAAAAACTTTAGAACCCTGCACTTTTTTGTCTTTTCCTACAATGTCTTTGCCTTTTGTATCCAATTTTACCTTGGCCCACCAGCATTTGAGAACCTTTTTTCAAATCAAGTTTAACAACAAGGAAGATCTTTCTTATAAAGAACTCATTTTCAACAACTCTCTGAAGGTCTAGACATATATAATAAGTAAAAAAGGATAGACAGAGAAGCAGTTACAGCCAGGAACAATGGAAAAAGCTCTGTCCTAGAGGTCAGGAAATCTGAGTTCTAGTACCACCAGCTCTATCACTAATTTAGCTGTGAAGCCTCAGAACTCAATTAACTCCTCTGTGACTCAGTTTCCTTTCTGACTCCAAAATTATATGATTCTATATGTTGCCTATCCAGTATGACCTAAAGTGGGGCAATCTTACCTTATTTGAGATTCATTGATAAAAAAATGAAGCGACTATGTTTACAGCACAGTAATTAGCATTGTAGAGGAGTGGGATTTTAGATAAGACAGTTCACACGCTTGAGGGACTTAACAGTCTTGATTTAGTTGATGAACTCAATTTTAGACAGGTTGAATTTGAGGCTCCAGTGGGGGTATCCAGGTAGAAATGCCTTGTGGGCAGCTGGAGATGTATATTTGGAGCTCAAAAGAGAGATCAGCATTAGGGATGAAGGCTGTGGAATTATTTGCAGAGAAAAGGCAATAGTTAAATCCACGGGAGTAAATAAGATTGCTAAGGGAGATAGCATAGGGAGAGAAGAGAATAGGACCAAAGTCAGTACCTGGAAGAGCACTAACAACTGTCATCCAGAGAGCACTGGGGATGGGGGGAATGGGGTAGGTAAGCAAGCTCTGGAGAATCTCACACAGTGCCCTCCTCAGTTTCTTTTCACCTGAATATTCCATGATGAACCCTATTTCAGATATGTCCCCAGGCCTGTAGAACACACAGAAACACGGCTCTGCAGCCTTTTCCCTTACTGCTATCTCATCATTATTATAAATTATCATTATGTTATAACATTATGATATGAGAACCTATGTGATGTAATAGATATAGAACAGGCAAAAGAATCGGAAATACTTGGGTTCAAATCCTGAAGCTGACACACACTGTCTTGTGACGCTGAACAAGTTACTTAAGACTTTTTAGGGACCCCAGGCAAATCTCTAAGACTGTAAGATGCAAAATAGTTTTCCCTTCCTTGGTAGAGAATTCCTTCCCTAGAGAAATTAAATCCCAGGTCTATTCTAAACAAACAAATAAATATTATTTAAAAAAAACTAGTAGCAATTGCTTCTCCCTGAAATATTTTTAATACTAATATTTAAACTCCCTGGCAAAATGAAAGCATATGTTATTAATGGGATAGTTAGTGAACATCTACAAAAAGAAGCCATCCTTTTCAATTATCATCTCTGTGTAGCTTATTCCCAGATCTATTTTTCCAATCCTCATCTTTTACCTGAATTCCAGTCTGACATTACTAACCATCTACTGAGCAGTTCCAACCAGATATCACAAATTCATTTTAAAATTCCACATCTCTAATAGAATGCCTTATATTCTCTGCCTCCCCTCCCCCAACTCTTCTTTCTTTTTGTCTCTGTTTCTACTGAGAACATTACCATCCTTACTATCTCCCAAAATCATAACTTCAAAGTTATTTTGACTGTCTTCTACTTCATCTCATATCTAGAAAGTCTTGTTCATTCTACCTCTACAATATACTTTGTCTTCATTCCCCTCTCTCTGCTTATACAACCACTACCCTAGCTCAGACCCCATCCCATCTTTCTAAGACCTGTTGCAATAATCTCTAACTTGGTCTCTCTGCCTCAAGTCCTGCTGCTGTCCAATTTATTCTCTAAACATTGGCAAAATTGTTATTCCTAAAGCACAGGTTCTGACTACATCACTACCCTTCTCAAGAAGTTCTAGTAGTTCTATCTTGCTCCTCAGATAAGATACAACTTCTTCTGTTTGGCATTTAATGACTTTCACAATCTGGCTCCAATCTACCTTCCAAAGTTTCCTGCACTACTCTTCTTCATGTACTCTACATTCTGTGCAAACTGGACTGGTGTTCCCATCCATAATGTTCCATCTCTTTGTACAAGCTGACAGCCCATGATTGGAAAACTGTCTGTTCTCAGTTATGCCTCTTAGAATGCCCAAATTCCTTCAAAACTCAGGCCAAGTGACACCTCCAACAGGAAGCCTATCCTGATTACCTCCAGTTTCTGTGGGAAATGACAGAATCACAGAATCAGAGAATTTCAGAGTTAAAAGGTACCTTATCAACCATCTAGTCCAACCTATTCACAAAAGGAATCTCCAGTATAGCATAACAGACAAGTGATTGTCTAGCCTTTATTATTTTCTTTGTGCATGTTTTCCCCTTTGTCCCAAAAGACTGGAGGCTTCTTTAGGGCAGAACTATTTCAATCTTGCCTTTGTAACCCCCGTGCTTTGCACATTGCTTTTATGTTCAGTAAATGCTTTTTGAATTAGGTTGAATTGTTGGTCATAAGTAATCAGCATGGCTTTAGCAAGAACAAGCCAGATAGCCTTTTTTCTTTTTTTTTTTAATAGGAGAGCTAAGCCGATAGATTTGAGGGAAATACTTTAGATATGGGTTAAATGGATTTTATTAAAATGCTTTATAAAATATCACATGCTATTCCTTTGGAGGCAAAAGTAAATGTGGCTTAGACCAGAGGTGTCAGACACATAGCCCACAGATGGAATGCAGTTCACAACACTACAAAGTGCAGCCCAAAGCAGATTAAAATATAAATATCTGACAAAATAAGTAAAAATACAGTAAGACATAGATATTATTAAATTTTGAAACTAAGTCAATATGCAGTCCTCAGGGATCTTTATTTATAGATTAGTGGCCCCCATTTCTATTTGAGTTTGATACAATTGGGCTAGATGATATAATACAATTAGAACTGTTGATTAGCTGGACTCAGAGACATAGTTCCCTGTCAGTGTGGAAAGACACCTCCAATGAAGCACTCCAGAAGGCACTTTTTATAATGTTCCTTTTTATCAATGACTTGGATCATATGCTTATCAAATATGCAGATAACATAATCTGGGAATAGTAGCAAGCACAGGGAAAAACAGTAAGAATCCAAAAAAGATTTGGGCAGTCTAGAATATTGACCTAAACTGAATGTAAGATGAAATTTAACAGGGTTGAATTTAGAGTCTTACGTGGGCTAAAAAAAATTAAAATCAACTTTTCTAGTACAAGATGGGGAAGCATGGCATTAAGTTGTTCATCTAAAAAATTCTAGAGATTTAGGAATCAACAGGGTTATATGGCAGCCAAAAAGTGAAAGTGGTCTTGGTCTTCATTAAGAGAAGCTTAGTGTCCAAGGAGATAGGATAGGTGGTAGTTCCAAGTATCCTGATCCTGGTCAACTACAGATGGAATATTGTGCTCATCTCTAGGTAACACATTGCTAAGTTGGTGAAAGGCAAATAGAGTGCCAAGGTATTCTAATACACACCATATGAGGACTGAATGGGGGAACTAGGTATGTTTAGCTAGGGATAAAGAAGACTTAAGGGATAGCTATGCTCAAGCATTTGAAGGGCTATCATGCAGGAGAAGAATTAGCGTTTTCTTTGGCCCCAAGGGGCAGAACTAGGAGAAAGAGGTGGAAATTTCAGAAGCCAATTTTGTCTTATGTCAGACAAAAAAACTTCCTATTTCAGTTTTTTAAAACAGTTGCTTTGTGGAGAATTGGGTTGCCCCTCACTGGGGGTCTTTACATAAAGAGTGAACAACTACTTATCAAGTATGTCTTTGAGGAGATTCTTTTTGGGGTATGGGTTTAACTAAATCATGACCACGTTACCCTTTGGCTCTAAATAACATAATTCTGTGAACAGTCACCTTAAGTGTCACAAGATAAGAAGTATTAAATTGTGTAGTAGGAGGACCAAGAGTGACTATGAACCCAAGGGTGGAGAGCGAAGATACAAAGGCGAACAAGGCGGTTAAAGATTATCAAATGATGCCAAAAGGTCAGAGAGGATGGGAAATGAAGAAGAGATGCTAGATTTGGTGATAAATGGTAACTGATGAAGTCTGAGACAACATACTCATAGAATGATGGAGGAGAAAGCCAGATTGCAAGAGGTAGAATGAGTGGTGAGAAACTGGAGGTATTGAGTGTAGAGAAAGCGTTTTATCAGAAGTTTGGTAATGAATGAGAGAAAGAAGAGGAGTGATGACTAGGTAGGGTAAAAAAGAGTCAAGGGCAGACTTTTTTTAAAGGACTGGATAGATCTAACAATGTCTGTACATACCTGAAAAGGAACTTGTGGAGAGAGAATGACTGAAAATGACTCAATGAGAAAAGATGACTTTTGGAGGAAGGCTCTAGAGAACACTGGGAGTTAATGAGTTAAAGAGCACCAAAATTAGGATTAGCCTTAAGGAAAAGGTATCTTTATTCCTCACTGTCACACATGGGAAGGAAAAGAGAGTAGAGAATAATGCTAAAAAGCTTTGAAGAATAATTTTGAAAGATGTTTTATCACAGAAATCCTTAATATTCTTTATGAAATAGGCAGCCAAGTGATCCTCTAGAATTATAAGGGTAGGGAACCACAACTTTGTGGGGAAGGTGAAATATTAAAAAGGGACAGGGCATGTTGGAAGAAAAAATGCTTTGATCTCCTAAACTTTTCCTTTACTCTCCTATTTCTACCACTTGCTATCTGTATGAGGATGGACAATTAACAACCTCCCTGAGTCTCAGTTTCCTCATCTGTAAAATGAAGGGGTCAAACCAGACAATTATGGAGATTCCATCTAGCTCTAAATCTATAAACCACTTGCCCTTCACTTCTGACCTTTCTCTCACTATCTCACACTGGCTCTTCTATCCCCTAAAATCCCATCTCACCAAAACATGCAATACGAATGTACACATTAAGATTCTAGTATAAAATGATAAAGGCTGAGAGGATATATAGTCAAGTCTATAAGCTCTAATAAATCACAAAAGCATGAAGGATGAGGATAGAAAAAAATAACAATGAACATTTATATGGTACTTTAAATTCCGTCAACTTCATTTTCTTAACATCTGGTGTATATGTCGCCTTCTCTCCTCTAACGCTGCCACCAGCCTGGTGCAAGCTCTTCTTCTCCTCACATCTGGGCTATTATGAAAGCATGCTCACTGGTCTCCCTGACACAGGTCTCTCCTTGTTCCAGTCCATCCTCTACTCAGATTAATCTTCTCAAAGCTCAGATGTGAACACATCAATCTCAAATTTAATAAACTCCAGTGGCTCTTTACCACCTCTGGAATCAAATATAAAATTCTCTAGCTTTTTTAAAGCCCTTCGTAACCCAGGTCCCTTCTACCTTTCCTATCTCCTCCTACTTGATATCTTATCTACTCAATCCCACATACTCTATGATCTAAGGGCACTGGTCTCTTTGCTATTCCTCCAAAAAGACACTCTTTTTCCCAACTTGGGGCCTTTGTCTAAACCTGGAATTCTCTCCATCTTCACCTCTGCTTTCTGGCTTTCCTTCAAATCTCATCTAAAATCTCACCTTATACCTTTTCCAAATCCTCTTAATATCTTCCCTCTGTTGATTTGCCTTGTATTTATCATTTTTACATAGTTGTTTGCCTGTCATCTCCCCATTAGATTATGAGCTCCTTGACAGCAAGGACTTTTGCCTCTTTTTGTATCCCTATGCCTTAGCATAGTGCCTGGCACACAGTAAGCTCTGAATAAATACTTGCTGAATGACTGACTAACCTTTGGTAGTCCACTATGGAGGCATAAGATGTTTCTTGAAACCAAAGACAGAAAACTAGGCTTAATATTATACCATTGTTACAATAAAGCATAGAATTTGCTATTTTCTCATGTTCTAAAGAAACTTTAAAACTAGGGTGGGATTTTTTTCCCCTCCAACACAAAGTTTGTTAAACAACAAGTAATATTTGGATAATTGGGTCAATGTGCAGAGTCAATTAAGACAATTTCAGAAAAACTTGTTTGCCTTAAGAGTATGTCTATACATACATATAGAACTACATTAATTTTGTGCTTTGTTGGTATACTCACAACTTTAAAGCCACAAGGGAAGACTATTTTTCTTTTTGCTGCAAGGATGCCCCAGTGCTGATAATTATCTCCCAGTTCAATGTCCAGTTTCAAGTACAGCTGATGGATCATAAAGCACTTTCCCAAATCGGCTATGTCTCATGAATACCCTTTTAACTAAGGCAGTAATGGAGAAAGGCCTGCATTTGACTTAGTGGCTAGAGTGCCAACTCTCATGGCGGGAGGCCATAATTTCACTTCTGAAATAAATTACGTGACCATACTTGACTGTAATATAAGAGTCTTTTACCTTTTTTTTTGGTATCCCTAGAGCTTAGCACAGTGACTAGCACATAGTAAGGGCTTAATCAATGCTGGTTGACTGACCAATTGACCCACGGCAAGTCACAACCTCTTAGTGCTTCCAAGCAACTTGGCAAAACTAAACTGTGAAATAGGTGCTCATTCACATTGGCACAATTTCTTTACATTCATGGAACCACAGACAATATATTTCACTAACTGCATATAGTATTTATTTACCTGTATATATTCCTCCCCCGCCGGGGCGGGGGGGAGGTGTTGGCGTATTGGATTGG
This sequence comes from Phalanger gymnotis, assembly GCA_028646595.1. Lineage (NCBI taxonomy): Eukaryota > Metazoa > Chordata > Mammalia > Diprotodontia > Phalangeridae > Phalanger > Phalanger gymnotis. Next base: position 215,386,210 of record CM053625.1, read on the forward strand.
AGAGGGGAGACTACAGTCAAAAGGAAACCTGAGCTGTGTGACCCCAGGCAAGTCACAAAATTTCTTTCCTCAGTTTCCTCAAATGTAAAATGGAAATAAAAACAGTACTTACCTCTAAAGGAGGCTGTGACGCTCAAATGAGGTATTTGTTAAAAGTGCTTAACACACCGCCTCGCACATAGTCTTTTTTCTTTAAATTATTTATTTTGGGTTTTCAACATTCCACAAGATTTTGAGTTCCAAATTTTCTCCACATCTCTCCCCTAACCCCCACCCCAAGATGGCATGTATTCTGATTACACCTTTCCCCGATCTGCCCTCCCTTCTATCACCCCCCATCCCTTTCCCCCTTACTTTCTTGTAGGGTGAGATAGATTTCTATACCTCATTGCCTGTGTATCTTATTTCCCAGTTGCAGCACATATCAGTCTTTATTGAATTATTACATGTTCCCTTTCCTTAGTCCCAGGAACTATTTTGGTTTTGTATCTGCAGTGTCTTGTACATAGTACATAGTACAGTGTCTTGTACATAGTAGGCACTTGGTTGTTGAATGAACGCATGCATGAAATTAATGAATATAGTAAATAAATGATAGATTTCTACCAACCAAAAGCTCAGCCTAAAATAAGTGCTTTATAAGGAAGATATGCAGTGTAGCTGTCTGAGAACAGGTAAAGACCCGTTTTACATCCTTAGTAAATTCTGGTTAGCATGTGATTGCCAGACTTTTCATTCTATAATTTGAGAAAGGATTTTCCTATCTTATTTCACTATACTGGAACTTTGCTATAACGCAATATAGAGTTTTACTCTGTCTTGTAATATAGTCAAGGGACAGTCAAGTTGCTGAAATAGAAAAAAAATGTAATCCCCTTCCCTTTCTCAGGAACTGAGATGGTACAAGGGTGGGGGGGGGGTACCTTCCATGTGTTGGGGGTGTAAGTTTGTATTTTTGTGATGGATGGAAGAGAGGGATGGAAGAAGGAAAAGAAGGAAGAAGAGGAAGGAAAAAAGGGAGAGAAGAAGAAGAGAGAAAGGAGGGAGGGGGAAAGGGGAGGAAGAGGAAAGATAACAGGGAGGGAGGGAGGGAGGGAGGGAGGAAGGAAGGAAGGAAGGAAGGAAGGAAGGAAGGAAGGAAGGAAGGAAGGAAGGAAGGAAGGAAGGAAGGAAGGAGAAAGAATGTAGAATATTAGGCAGTCCTATAGCAAGGTCCCCGGGAGAACATTACAGGCAGATCTCCAGAATCACTTCTTGAGTTGCATGGGGAGCAAGGCTCGGAGTTTGAGTTTCTGTATTACATCACATCTTCTAACTGCTCTTCAAACTTGAGAGTCAGGCTGGGGTTGGAGAGTGAAGGATGCGGGGAGGAATGCTGGAGAGAAAAAGAGCAATGCAGCAATTGTGTGTCTAACCTCTGCCAAAAAATACATCTACCTCAATTATCTGAATATTCCCGGCAAAAGTACTTGTGGCCTGAATTACCCAGCTAATTGCCTTAACTCTACACTTTCCTTCCTACTGTGTAGACACAATCTAAGTAATCTTCACAGTCCTGCTGGGAAGGTTGAGAGGTTAGCTTTTATCATCAGCTCTGTCTCACAAAACAAGTAATTGAACTAGAGAGAGGTTAAGCGATCTGGTCAGTGTCCTACAGAAGTCAGTAGCCGAGCTGGGATTAGAGCACGCGGCTCTTTACCGAGAGAAAAATCCAATAACTAAAATAAAAATTTAATCAGATAAAATTCTATTTTTAATCAACTGATCAAAATGCCAAGAAGTGGCAAATGAGAGATGTATTTTATCTTTTTAATGCCGTTTTTAACCAAATGGATATAGCTCTTCTAACTAAGGAATATGTGTGCTTGAGAAAAGCCAATCCTTGGCTTCTTCTGAGACTAACCTCTTCCCACACATACGTGCATACAATCACCCAGGGTCTAAAGAAAACCTGCCCCCTTCAGCACCGTTGGAGGCCCAGAGGAGGAAAGGTTATATGTTTGGGAGGAGGGGGATAGCAGGCAGAAAGCAAATGTAGAAAAAAAGTGGAAAAATAGTTTACTCCAGTTAGCTCCTGTTGAACTTTAGAAAGAGATTTTTTTTTCCTTTGGAAGGGAAGATTTTTCTCCCTCGCTACCCTGGAGTTTGGTTCAATAACTCACTGGGCCCTGAATTCTATTGTGCAATGCCTTAGAATGCCAAGGGAGCTTACTCAGTGCAGATGTGCCAAAAGACAAAAATCGTAGCAGGGAGATGGCTTGAAAGGTGAACAAAAAATGATGCCCCTAGCCATGTCTCTGGCTTTTAAGGCAAAGGCAAGCCAAAACATGTTGAAGGCCAGCCAGCCTTCTCCCACTCGGCCTGCATTTTGTGAAAGGAGACAGAAATGCAGGTTTTTTTCACATTTTGCCTCAGCCTCCCTGTCTCTTGTTGATTCAAGAAGTGTTTCTTCATACACACAGATGTTTTCTAATGAATTTGAACTTCAGAACCATTAATTTTAAAAGGGCATTTTCAAGTTCATTCTTTTTGTATGAAGAATCATCTTTGTTAACTTAAAATCTACTGAATCTCTTCATTTTTAACTCTCTAAGAAGATAATTATCTACTGGATTCTTCTTGTCTTTGGGCTTTTCCTAACCCTGGATATGCTTGAGGATGTTGAATGTTTTGATATTAAATGTGTCCCTTTGCCTGGGTCAAAGGCAGTGGCAACTCTCCTACTTGGGGTGAGGAGGGGGCCATGTGTGGAGACAGTTGGCCTTAATGTACACTGCAAAACCCCAAAACACATTCAGCAAAAACAAAAGCATTAACCACAGACCCAAAGCTTGGTGAAATCCTATCTTCTCCCCTCCCCCTACCCCATCTCCATTATGAAAACATGAAAATGACATCCCAGAGGAATCTTCCAAAGAAAGTTCAGATGAGAGAGACTAAGGAAACTGGGTGAAGAAAAGAAGGTTAGGATTGGTTTTTAAAAAGGTCAGTGAGTTCTATAACACTGCCTTCTACATATTTAAGCTCACACAGAATTTTATGTTGACCAATATAAAGAAATTATTGTTATTAAAGGTGAAGAAAGAAATGAGAAGACTTCCAAAATCAGAGAATTACAGAGTTGAGGAGAACTTAGTAGCCATACCTGAAAAGTGGTTATCTGGCTCTGGCTTGAAGACCACCCATCCCACCCACCCAAGGATAGGAAACTCCCTACCTCCCAAGGTATCCCATTCAATTTTTGGATAGTTCTCATGGTATCTAGAGCAGAATAGTTCCACTTGTCATCCTGCTATCTGGAAGTATTTCCTGATAATGAACCCAAATTTATTTCTTTGCAACTTCTACCTGTTGCTCCTAACTCTGCTCTGTGAGACCAAAGAGAGAGACCAAATGAGAACAAAGATCAATAACATTTCCTGTGCAGCAGCTCTGCAAGTACTTGAAGACAGTTATCGTGTCCTTCCTGGAGTCTTCTCTTCTCTAGGCTAACCAGACCTATTTCCTTCAACTGATCCTCACATGGAACAGACTTCAGGTCCAGCACCATTCTGATTACCTTTCCCAGGTTGTCAATCTTATCAGTGTCTTTCCTAAAGAATAGTGCCCTGAATAGAACACAATATTCTAGCTATTGTATGAGTAGGGCAAAGTATAATTTTAAGATTTGGGCATCATCTGCTGCCATTGTGTTTTCCTTTAAACTACTTTCATATATGAATTTTCCATTCTAGGCAAATTAGTCTGCTGATGTCCCTATGCTGTAGTTTTAGTTTTTCTACCTCTATTCTTTCAGTACCACCACTTATAAGCCCTGCTCTATTTCAGGCCCTCATACTTTCTGCTTGCATTATTGTAATAGTCTCCTAATTGGCCTCTTTGCTTCCAATCACTGTTTTCTAATTTGTGCTCCACAGAGCTGTCAAATGAATATTCCTACAGCATAGATTTAACCCTATTATGCCTTTGCTTGCGAAGCTTCAATAGTTCCCCATTGCTTCTAAGATTAGTTACAAACTCATCCATTTGACACTTGAAAGTCCTCCATAATCTGATTTTTTTTAAAAAAATTGTGTATGTATTTTATTTAATATTTTGGTTTTCAACATTCATTTCCATAAGATTTTGAGTAACAAATTTTCTCTCCATTTCTACCCTCCCTCTCATTCCAAGATGGCATATATTGTGATTGCCTCATTCCCCAGTCGGCCCTCCCCTCTTTCACCCCATTCCCCGCCATCTCCTTTCCCCTTACGTTCTTATAGGGCAGGATAGATTCCTATGCCCCATTCCCTATATATTTTGTTTCCCAGCTGCATGCAAAAAAAAAAATTTGTTTAATTTTTTAAGCATCTGCTTTTAACACTTTGAGTTCCAAATTCTCTCTCCTCTTCCCTTCCCACCCACCCTCCCTAGGAAGGCAAGCAATTCAACATAGATCACACATGTATCATTATGCGAAACACTTCCACAATGCTCATGTTGTGAAAGGCTATATTTCCTTCCATCCTATCCTGTCATCCTTTATTCAGTTTTCTCCCTTGACCCTGTCCCTTTTCAAATGTGTTTGCTTTTGATTACATTCTCCCCCTATCTGCCCTCCCTTCTACCATCCCCCCCTTTTTTATACTCTTCTCCTTACTTTCCTGTGAAGATCCCCAACTGAGTGTGGATGTTATTCCCTCCTCAAGTTGAATTCCATGAGAGTAAGATTCATTCATTTCCCCTCACCTGCCCCCTCTTCCCTTCCAATGAACTGCTTTTCCTAGCCACTTTTATGTGAGATAATTTACCCCATTCTATCTCTCCCTTTCTCCCTCTCTCAACATATTCATCTCTCACCCCTTCAATTTATTTCATTTTTTAGATATCATCCCTTCATATTCACCTCATCCTGTGCCCTCTGTCTATATTCCCTTCAACGCCCCTAATACTGAGAAAGGTTTCCTGAATTACACACATCGTCTTTCCATGTAGGAATGTAAACAAAACAGTTCAACTTTGGTAAGTCCTTTATGAATTCTCTTTCTTGTTTACCTTTTCATGCTTCTCTTGATTCTTGTATTTGAAAGTCAAATTTTCTATTCAGCTCTGGTCTTTTTATTGAGAAAGCTTGAAAATCTTCTATTTTATTTAAAATCCATATTTTGCCATGGAACATTACACGCAGTTTTGCTGGGTAGGTGATTCTTGGTTTTAATCCTAGCTCCTTTGACCTCCAGAATATCATATTCCAAGCCCTTCGATCCCCTAATGTAGAAGCTGCTAGATCTTGTGTTATTCTGATTGGGTTTCCACAACACTTAAATTGTTTCTTTCTGGCTGCTTGCAGTATTTTTTCCTTGATCTGAGAACTCTGGAATTTGGGGACAATATTCCTAGGAGTTTTCTTTTGGGGATCTTTTTGAGGAGGCAATTGGTGGATTCTTTCAATTTCTATTTTACCCTCTGGTTCTAGAATATCAGGGCAGTTCTCCTGGATAATTTCTTGAAA
>CM053625.1:215392203-215419464 GCA_028646595.1 Phalanger gymnotis
CACGCTGGGCTCTGCTCCACTCAGCTCCACCCCCCTCAGCTCCCAGCTCCGTGCGGGATAGACCTTACCCAGAGACCATCCAGGCTGTCCTGGGCTGGAGCCCTGCTTCCCTCCGCCACTTTGTGGGTTCTGCAGTTCTAGAATTGGTTCAGAGCCATTTTTATAGGTTTTTGGAGGGACTTGGTGGGGAGCTCACGGTAGTCCCTGCTTTCCAGCCGCCATCTTGGCTCTGCCCCCAGCCCAGATATTTCTTACACAAGTGCATAAAGCCTGGCCTTAACATAAAGTCCAAAGTCAGAAAGCAGGCTGGAAGAATAACCAAACAAAAACAAATCCCATAAAAAAGTAATTATAGTAGGAGGGCATGCTCAAGATTTGAACCCATGAGATAAGAATGATTCCAAAACATCTACAAGCAAAGCTTCAAAGTAAAACACAAGTTAGGCACAAATTAAATTCCTATAAGAGATGAAATAAGAGTATAAAAAAGTTAAAGAATGATTTATAAATGATATGAGAGTGCAAGAAGAAAAATTAGAAAAGAAATGAGAGTTATGGAAGAAAGAATTGGAAAAACAATTATTAGCTTAGCACCAGAGGCACCTTGCTCAAGCAATAATGTCCCTGAAAATCAGAACAGTCCAAATAGAAGCCAAAGACTCAATGAAAAAAACAAGAAATATTAAAACAAACTCGAAATTCTTAAAAATAATAGAAGAAAATATAAGGTTATTTCATAGCTAAAGCAATTGATCAGGAAATAGTGAGAGAGAACAAATTTAAGAATCACTAGACTACTAAAAACCCGTGACAAAAAAAAGAAAAAGCCAAAACATCACATTTCAAGAAATCATAAGGAAAACTGCCCAGATCTTTTAGAACCAGTGGGCAAAGTGGAAAGGGAAGGTAAACGGAATATAGTAGGTGGGGAACAAAAAGGAAAATTAGGAAAAAATATGCTGTAATCTGAGTGTAAAAATGGAAGTCCATACAAACAAGGAGGAAGAGGTGGGAGATGGCAGGGGAAACATCTGACTCTTGAATTCCACTTTCATCTGAACCGGTCAAAGGAGGGAAGAACACACATACATCTACACACACAGAGTTGAGTACAAAAATATATTTCACTCAACAGGGAAATAGGGAGAAGGCAAAAGGAGGAATTAGAGGGAAAGCAAATTATGGGACAGATTAGTTTTAAACAAATTCTAAGTACAAATATATTTATAGCTCTTTTTGAACTGGCAAGGAATTGGAATCTGAGGCACTGGCCATCAACTGGGGAATGACTCTTGAACACGTTATGGCATATAAATATGATAGAATACTACTGCACTCTAAGAAATGAAGAAGACAGTTTCACAGAAACCTAGGAAGATTTGTATGAACTTATGCAGACTGAAGTGAATAGGAGCAACAGAACAATTTATACACTGACAACAATATTGTAAAGACACCTCTGAAAGATGTGGGAATTCTGACCACCAGCAACTCCAGGGTACTAATGATGAAACATGCTACCTACCTCCTGAGAAGTAAAAAGCTCAGAGTGCAAAATGAGAATATATATGTATGTATACATATATAACACACATATACATGTATATATCATACACATACATATATGTATATGCATTATAGATGTGTATACACACATACATTCATATGCATATATGCATGCATACATATCCATAAAAATATATATTCTTTATGTCATTTATGTTCTTTATGTCTTAGTGATTTTATTTATGTGTGTGTACATGTATCTACATATTTGGCCACAGACAATGCAGAAGTTTATTTTAATGACTATACATGTTTGAAACAGGTTTTATTTTTTTTTTAGTTGTTACAGGGAGAGAGGGTGGAGTTTTGGTGAATGAAAAAAAATGAAATTAAAAAAAGAGGGAAGGCATCAATATTAATATTAAGGGATATTGAGAAGACTTTACATTACAGACTAATGGCCCTGCATCAGATACTAGGGATTCAGTTTAGTTACTTTTTTAGTGATGTCCAACTCTCTGTGACCCCATTTGGTGTTTTCTAGGCAAAGATACTGGAGAGACTTACCATTTTCTTCTCCAGCTTATTTTATAGATGAGGAATCTGAGGCAAACAAGGTAAAGTACTTTCCCATGGTCATACAGCTAGTAAGTGTCTGAGGCCAGATTTGAACTCAGGAAGGTGAGTCTTCCTGACTCCAGGCCCAGCACTCTATCCACTGTACCACCTAGATGCCCCAGAGTGAGATAAGGATAGTGTAAAAAATTACCAAATAAAAATAAATAAATAAAAATTACCAAATAATAAAACAAGCTACTGAAAAGTAGGAAGGTGGGAGCAAGGCAAGGGGGTGGGGGGAAAGGAAGATGAAGTATTCCTTTGTTGAGAAGTTATTAAATATACAGAATTATAGCCAAGAACTGAGTTTTAGAAGATTTCTCAGCTTTCCTCCTCTCTCTTCCAGATAATTCAGTAAGCCTAGAAGCTGGTACAGCCTATCCAGAATTTACTTGGGCACATTTTACATGACATCTAGATTTTTTGGTACAAAGTGGATATAGCTTTACTTGCTCTGGAATTCACAACTGAGAAACTTTCTTTTCCAAGAAAGCAGGAGAGGACAAACAAGAATGGCCCCTAAGTTTTGTACACCTAATCTGTCTGTGTGAGGAGTATACAAAGTGGCCAAGATTACAATTCATTTTTCATCATAATAAGCTGTTTTGTTTAGCTGAATATGAAGTGAAGAATGCTTTGGAAACATTCCTTCTCATGGCTGGAGGTGGAGGAACAGAGTAGAATTAGGAAAGAGGAAAGTTTGGAGGGTATACAAAAGGAGTAATGGGAGAAAGAGAAGAAAGGAGAAAAGGAGAGGAGGAGAGAAAGACAGAGATAGGGAGGGAGAGAGGGAAGAAGGGAGAGAGGGGGAGAGAGGGAGAAGGAGAGGGAGAGGGAGAGGGAGAAGGAGAAGGAGAGGAAGAGGGAGAAGGAGAGGGAGAGGGAGAGGAAGAGGGAGAGGGAAAGGGAGAGAAAAGGAGGGAGGGAGAGAGAGAGAGAGAGAGAGAGAGAGAGAGAGAGAGAGAGAGAGAGAGGTGGAGTTAAATCTCAAAAATAGCATAGAGTGTGAGAAGGCATAACTCAGCTGTTCATACTTATTTAGCAGCAATCTCCTTCAAAATTCAGTTTCCTTTTGCCTCAGATTGTGAAGGTTTGCCATTTCCTTCTCCAGCTTATTTTACAGATGAGGAAACTAAAGCAAGCAAACAGGGTCAAGTGACTTGCCCAGAATCACACAGCTAGTAAGTATCTGAGGGTGGATTTGAACTTGGGTCTTCCTGACTCCAGGACCAGCAGTCTATCTACTGTGCCACCCTTTAGGCATATCTAAACAGGTTCATGTACACCTATGATGGCTCTGAGTGACTATATTTACAATCTCATTTTCTCATTCCCTGGGAGAAAGAAATGTGTACATCACGATTCTCTGAAGATTTCACCTGTGAAAAGACGTTTGAGGTTGCATTTCTGTGATCCTTTTTGAGGCTATTGATAAAGAATGGGATGCACCATTTTTATGAGCACTGCCACATTTTCTTAGGTTACAATTAGGGACAATTGAGATCATCAGGCTGCCAAAAGAATACTGGTTGCCCCAAAGCTAGCAAAGATTACATCATTTCAAAACAAAAAAGTACTTGATGGAATGGACTAGAAACACAGATGATCACTGCCCAGAGACAATTAAAGTTAAAAATATGGGCAAGAGCCAACAGACACCCCCTTTTCCTACCCTTCCCAGCTGTGCATCCTATTTTTTTCTGGACACAGTTCTTATGTCTGTTCATTTGCCATTTGCAGGCAGGCAGAGGTGAGTGTTTTGTTGATCTGATAACCTGTCAGCCCTTAAAAGATTTTTTGAACCCAGTTTCTGGCTGTGGAGGACCACAAAAGAATAGTCGTTGAACGTTGGTCAATCGAGAGAGAATGAAGCAGCTGCTGCTTCACCGGCTTTGGGGCTGCTTATGCACAGAGATACATCCAGTGCAGGCTGGGGCTGCTTCGGAGCTGGTCTGACTGCTGGGGTGGCGGCTGCAGCCGAATGCACCATTGCACTTGAGTAAACCAATTCCCTGGTGGTCCTTTAAAATATGAGGTGCATTTTAAAAGGGGGTGATATGTTTCCGTGTTGGCAACATTCTCCCCTTCCTCACAGCTCCACTCTTTTGTTGAAATTCACTGGTTTGACACATGGTTGATTCAGCAGCGCAGACAGCCCTGCTGGTAACTTCAGGGGCCAGTCAAAGCATTTCCTTCCTATGTGAAGCAGAGTGAAGCCAGGTGAAGGCATTTATCAATGAATCCATTTCCATTACCAATGCCCCCCTTTTCTGTCCCTCTTTCCTTGGCAACCTTCCCCCTCTCTTCCTGCCCCCACCTATCCTTTACTTCTGATGGGGAGCCTAAGCTTGGAACTTGATACTCCACTTTGAACTAAATTTGCTCACTCCCTTGCCGCTCTAGTTTCTAGAAAGGATTCCCACGCTCTGTACTATGGAGCTGTTGGGGAGGGGGTAGGTGGTGGGGTGGGAGGAGGAAATATAGGTCTTGCAAGGCAGTTGTTTTCCCAACTCTGTTGACCCTCGGAAGGTGCCTACACCTTTCCAAGACGAAACTTGCAAATAGAGGGAGGTCCAGGGGATATCCCTCCCCAGTCCTGTTCTTCTAGCCTTTAGGGAGAGTAATACTGAATAGGACACAACACCTCAGATCCCTTTATAGATTTTTTTTCCTAATAAGTTAAGCAGTCTCTTTTCCAAATTAATCAGGCCTTCTCTTTAATAGTCCCAAGTCTGGCTTTAGGGCAGTGGCAAGTTGTAGGTTGGAGACAAAAAAAAAACAACTAAGTGAAAAATAAAAATAAATTGCTTCAAACTGCTGAACTGACTCTCAATATTAAATCTGACACAACAATAGAAATTAATTTTTTAAAAAAGCATTTACGAAAGTAAATCACCTAGGACTGGTTTATTTGAACCATGGTACTGAATTGGCTTTAAGTATACAACTGATTGTCAGATAGCAAATCCCAAATGAAAAGACAAAATCCCTAAAATAAACTTATAATTAGGTTTAGGGCATTGACTCATTGCTACAGTAGCTTTTAACCACCAAAACTTTCTCTTTTCTGGAATGATCTGAGATTAACATTCATTTAAACTAATATATATATTTTCTTCCATTCTCTTCATTGAAAAAGACTTATAAAAAACACACCAGCGATCCAAATGCTTTTTCTTTCCTGCTAAAATGTATTTACATAACCACAAGACTCTTAAGCTCCACACCATACAATCAGATGAGTCAGACTACAACACTCTTAGTACTTTTGCTTCAGATTTCCTCTCTCCCTTGGGGAGGAAAAATCTATTTTGGAGTGTCAACATTAACAATGGGTCTTAAATAAGAGCCTGAAATGTTCCTTAAGCAGTTAAAAAAGATAAAGATCTAGAGCAACAAACTTTGCCCCTTATTGTCTCTCCCAAATACTGTTATCTCTAGTATAGCCAAAGTTCCATTGTCAATCAGTTAGTATGTACTATATGCCAGGCACTGTGCTAAGCTCTGGGCATACAAAGAAGACAAAAGGCAGAGTCCCTGCTCTCAAGGAGCTCACAGTCTAATGGGGAAGACAACATGCCTGCCAGCTTGTGTACAAATGAGAATTGGGGGTAATCTCAACATGTTGAGTATAGTCAGTTTTCTTTCCAAAATCTCTTTAGTGATATTTTTAACTAGGATTGTCCAGAAATGGGCCCCAGAGTGGTGCTGTGATCTTGGGGCAGAATAATATATGCAACACCTGAAGACATAGTCTAGTCCCACTCCCACCGCTGATTACTGTGATCTGGAGGAATTCATTTCCCTATTCATCAAAATGAGGCCTGTCTTCTCTTTACATCACAGATATATTCAGTTTGATCAACAAGATGATAGATCTTTATCCTCTTTGAAAGAGTATGTGTATGTTCCTTATGCTGTGAGTAGCAATAATGAAAACAGGCCCCAATGAGTGGAAGTTGCCCTTTTCCTTTAGAAGACCCTTCTGAACCGAAGGGAAGCCAAGTGTTTCTTTCCAAAGGACTTCCATATTCAAGAGGCAAAAAGAAGCCAAAGAGTTACATAGGATTCTCCCATGGATCTCTTGGCTTTGGAAGACAAGACTCCCAGACAGAATTGTCCAGACTAGCATACAAGGTGGGTAAATTCCCTTAAGGATCTGAGAGTTGTATTGTTTGAGAGCTTTAGTTCTTGTGCTTCCTTCACATATGGTAATAGAGGAGAGGAATACAAGATGTATTTGTAATGCAAAAAATAATTGCATAAAGGAGAAGAAGAAAGATTAAGAACACTTGGCGCCTCTATCGATGCTGGAAATCTGCTGTGCTTTGACGCAAACATTAAGCTCCCCACATTTATTGTTTCAGCTGGCAGTCTGTAAACAAGATTCTTTGACACTGAAGAAACAGGTAAATAGTGACAATAAGTAGTACTGTACTTGGGAAATCAGAAAAGACATGGATTCAAATCCAGAGTAAATGCCTGTGACATATACTGGCTGTGAGAACTTGGGCAGGTTCCTTACTGCTGTTTCCTCATCTATAAAATGGGGCTAAGTACCTTCTCTCCAAGGTTCTTGTGAGGTTTAATTGAGATAATGTATCTAAAGCTCTCTGTGAAATGTAAAGCACTCTGTCGGTAGTTATTGTTGTAATAAAGGTATATGCCTCTTATACAGCATGTCTCAAATCTTAGTACAATTGTGAGCTTTAATAAGAAGTATAAATTCTACACACATAGACAAAAACACCATTGGAAAGACTATGTAAAAGTTTAAAATATTGCTATTTAAAAATTAATATTCAACATAACTCTTGTCTTGTATTATGTATTACTCTAGTCAATTTTCAAAATTTGCAAACACTTTCATTGGCTAAAGTTTAGTGACTGAGAAAGGGGATTGTAATTAGTAAGCCTAGCCTTAAGGTCATCAAAAGAACGAAGTTTTGATGCATATGTGACAATTTTGACATGACTGTAGGAGAAAAACTCTAATGGAGATAGAACAGATGATCAAGGTGGTAAAGCAAAAGGACCTCCACTATCCAACCACTGGTCTGAGAAAGCATCACCTCAAAACTTGTCATTTATGATACATGTAATATAAAATGACAAAATGCCCCATCTTGCTAAAATTAAAAATTAAAATGTTGTTATTCAAAATTAACAGAACTTAAGAGTATAAGAGAAATGTAAATAATTAATCTTAAAATAATGCTTTTGTAAGTTTGTAGGTTTCATACTTCTGAAAATATTAAAGCTTGAAAACTGCACTGAGACTTTTGGGACACCCTGCATTTTAAAAGGTTTAATAAATAAATAAAATTAATGATCTTACTAATGAAGAACCTCTAATCATGAGTTAGCAGAATTTTAGGTTAAAAACAGTCTTTTTTTTAAAAAAATACTATTGTGAAATTTTCATATTGTTAATTTAATAAGGGAAAAAAAGGATCCTTGGGTTTTTTAAAAAAAATTTAGTTGGGGTAGAGAGGGTGCAAACTAAAGGGAAAAAAGAAAACTCTTAAACTGCTGAGATTCAGTCATTGATATAACAACTGGAGTAAACTCTTATTTTGCTACTCGTTGCATGGCCAACTAGCAAACCTATTTTGTTTGGATCTGTGTCACAATTCTAAACACATGGATTGACGGTAATAGCTTTAAACATGAAATTGTTTTTATTCCCAACTTGGAGAAATTGCAGGGCCCGTTTTGTTGAAGTAATCACTTTGACTCCAGTCTGCATACAAATGTAATACCAAACTGCTGGGCACAGTCCACCTTATCTCCTACCCAGAAACTTCTTTTATTACCACAATTGCAGGTCTCTATGGCTCTGGCCGTCTAGGACTGTTGCAGTCTCCTAATAGCCTCACAGTTGCTGCATCTCAATTGTTCCATCTGTAGTCAAAAGGGAACAAGGTTGTAAATGCAAAGTTTTATGTCACCAAAGAGGAAATATGTGCATTGTCCTGTAACTGCCCAACTTGGTTCTGCACTACTGAACTGCAACGATTCTTCAGCTCTAGCCTTTTCTACTTCCTGGGTTATGTTCTCCACCCCCATCCTTCCTCCCCACCCCCAGCCACTAATTGCAGATAGAAACAATAGGTACTGAAATATATTCTTTTTTGTTCCTTCTCTTTTGGGGGACCTGCAAAAAGACTCCAATATATAGAAAAGATGTTAGGCATCCAAGCAGTACAGCATTCTGACATGACTCTCCTCTTGGGTACCAATATAACACCTGACTTACAGATTTTCTGTATTTGAGTGAGAAAGATGCATTATTTGGCATTTGACAAGCAGCCTAACCAATGACACACATTCATGGATTGCTGTGCTATACCGAAATGTTTTAATAGTCTTTTACTATATTTATGTGGTTAGTCTTACATCTCTTGGCACAAGTATCTTGCTCTCGATTTCTGCCTATGCTAGGTCCTAAAAAGCTGAAGATTAATTATTATTTTGATGCAGATGCTTCTGCATTTGCATAATCACTAGGGGAGGGTGTGGTGAGAATTTGGAGACAGAAGACTCCTGCCATTTCTTTCCATGCCTTTATGGACATCCTCCTCAGACTATCATCATCACCACTACCATTACTGTCATCGTCGTCATTTGGTTAGAACACTTTACCTAAGGAGAAGACAAACAGTAAATCTCTTAATTGGATAGTCAGACAGGGGCCTTCTTTGTTTGTGAAAAGCTTTATAATGTGATAATGCTGCATCTTCTATACATGTCAAGAAGCATTATTTAGGCACTTACTATGTACCAGGTACAAGGAGTGGGCATGGGGCTGGCCTGGACATTTCCTCAAAATGGAGGTTCTGGAAGGAACTTGCCAGATAAGATGATGGGACCTCAGGGGCAAAAGGATCTTCCAGGATGAGAAGGCTTCTGGAGGATGGAAGATAAGTATGGAGAGTCAGCAGAACCAGGAAAGAAATTAAGAAGACATTTTCTGTCTCAGGGAACTCACAATGTCCCACCTGGTGAGAGGCCTTATGAGTTTCCTTAACAGGTAAAGAACATAACTAGTCCATCCGAACAATTTAGCTAGAAATTTCAAAACAATATAAAGTCAACACACTTCCCCCTTCTTAACAGAAAGGGAAGGGGCTGTTTGTCTCATAGATGGGCAAATACTAGTTTGATTTGGCAGGACATCCTCAGTCCCTCCTCAAATGTCGGGTTAGAGCAAAACTGAAAAGGCATCTGCCTAGCACAGCTTGCCCTTATTATTTTGGAGTGCGTGTTTCTTATTCATTTACACATAACTCATCCAGAGTGATGTTGCAAGAGCTGTGTGATGTCCAAAAAAGCCTGACAAGTCTTTTGAACAAGTCTGACTAAGCTGATTGTCTCTCAGAGCCAAGAAGCTCCATTCTGTCAGCCCTGTGGCTGTAGCATAGTGGGCTTAAAAATGCAGAAGCCTTAACTTGTGGGCAGGTTCTAACCTTGGCATTTCTTCTACCTGCCCTGGCTTCAGGGGCTTCATTCTGGAATTTGGCATCACTAATCTGTGATGAGCTTTAGCTGCAGGGAGAATAGGAGCCATCAACAATAAGTCCTGAACACCTATGAAATTTTGACTAGATCTCTAACTTCCTAGGTCTTTTAACCGTAAATCTTAGTTAGACCAGAGATCAGCAACGCTGTACCTTTGTATTTTACCACTGGGGCTAAATAGAGTCTATGGGTGGTATGGGGCCACAAACTGCCTGCCATTCAGTGTGAATGAATGAAAAAAAAAAACGTTTATTAAGCGCTTGCTGTGTTAGCACTGTGCTAAGCCTTGGGGATAGGAACAAAAACGTGATACAATCTGGGCTCTCAAAGACCTCATATTCTAGTTGGGGAAGGGGAGACAGGCAACATATAGGAGAGTTCAACTGAAATGGGGATAGAAGGGTCTAGACATCCTTAGGACAAGTAAGGAGCAGGGATATTTAGGCAGGGCAGATGACAATGTCCAGGAGTTTGCAGGGTCCATTAGCAGGACAGGTAGCTTCAGTAGACCCAGTATTATGGATTACCTCACCCTGCATTAGCCCCATATTTCGGCTTCTACCAAGTTTTGAATTTCATTAGTGATGAAACCAAGACCTATCTTTCTATGTCTAAGAATCTCTTAACTAATAAGGTGTTCATCAGTTCCCTCCACAATATCAAGTTTTAAAGTCATAGAAACATCAAACTTTTTACTACCAGAGCACTTTAAAGATTTAACTCCTTCTTATACAAGTGAGGAAACTGAGGTCTTAAATAATCGTGACCTGCCATGTTCAACCAACTAGGAGATAAGGCTAAGCCCCGAGTCTCTTGATTCCCAAACCGTTGTTCCTCTCACTACAACAAGCTGTCTCCCAAGACCCTCACTCCCTAGAGATGTGAGTTGGGATAATGAACCCTCACTCTCTGCATGCTTTGAATCCCCCAGGTTACCATAGAGGTTGTTGATGGTCCAGACACAGAGTCAGAGAAAGACTTGCACCCAGAAAACAAGCCCAGCTGGCCAATCCCATCACCTGATTGGCATAATTGGTGGCAGAGGTCTTCCACCTTGACAAGGGTAAACAGTGGTGACCAGGACTACAAGTTTGATAGCACTACAGAAGATAGCAACTTCCTCAACCCCCCCAGGGGATGGGATCGCCATGCCCCGAGCCATCGGACTTTTGAAACCAAAGAACAGCCAGAATATGGTGAGTTACCGTTCAGTGTCATACGACTATTCAGGGGAAGAACTGAGAGTGATGAGACATTATCGACACAGAGCCAAGTAAAATCCAGTTGACAGTGTGTGGCTTTTGTTCATTTGTGAAGCATACCTCATAAAGACGAAACTTAACAGAAGCTCCAGTGAGACACTAGTGAGCCACATTTCTCTGGTAAGACTTCAATTGTAAAATATATACCAATTACCCTATGAAGGAAGCATTTTTTTAGCTAGGGGTCTTTAGGGCTGTTTCTTTTTGTTTTGTTCTGTTTTTCGAAACAAAACTGAGTTTCATATCTAAAGATGAAGGACTAAATTGACATCTTACTGTAAAAAAACCCATGCTAAAAATAATTTAGTTACAGTAGAGACATTAAAAATTTTTATTCTATTTCTTCCCTTGCCTGGGCCATATTATACTATGGTTTACATTGATTGCAAGTATATGAATATTACTTAAGCAATTTTGTGTATATATGTGTCTTACTTGTTCATGCTAACATGGCAGTTCAGATTGGTAGCCAAGGAGAATAGAGTATATAATAGCTCATCCCAAAGTTACATTTTTGCCACATGTTATACAGCCTATGACAAATGGGTAATTCCTAATTCTAACTGGCCTATCAGCAAGCATTTACGGAGCATATACCACTCAGCTGATAGTGCTGTGAGGCATACAAAGGAATTTAAAGATAGAGTACCTGCCTTCAAGGAACATAATTTCTCACTCATAAAGCAACACCAGAATGTTAGAAATGTTACACTGAGTGGTGTAAACTAAAACAGCTGTAGTGTAGAGAAGAGGGGATAACGAGGACCAGCATCATCAGAAAGGCTTGGTTTGATATGTGGGACTTAAGTTGGTGTTTGAGAGAGGGGCAGAATTTTTAATCAGAACTCTAATGATTTCAACCAAAGATTACTGCAGAAACTTTCAAGCAAAAATTAAAATACAGTGCTTATAAAAAGAGATGGCCCTCTGGGGGAGGGGAGAGAGAATGTAGGTGACATAAAGATAAAAGAAATCAACTAAAACAATTTTTAAAAAAATGAATACCTTGTAAAGTAGGAAACAAAAGCATTTCTGGACATAAAACATGAGTCTGAAGTTGAGTTCATAGGCCCTCAAAGTGAAATGGGAAACTAGAGACCATCTAGTACGACCTTCTCATTGTACAGATGAGGAAACTGAGGTCCAAAGAAGTTTAGTAACTTTTCCATGGCAATCATAAATAATAGATTTATTATAAATCACATCCAGGTCCTCTGACACCATACCCAATATTCTTTTTGTTACACCAAGCTGTATATCCCAACATCAAAGCGTCAACATGTCAACTAATACTGCATCAAAGATGACTTCCTCAGGTTTTCAAAGAAGTCAGTACAAAAAACGTCTACAAGCCACAGATGTTTGTGCCAGACACTAACATACTTCTCCTGAAAATGTCCTTAAATATGTCCATAATCAGAATAACTCTAAGAACTTTCAGTACAGTTCCAGAGAAACAGGAAAAAAAAGATGAAGAAAATCATGTAGCTCAGAATTTTAACAGCTGCAGGCTTGCTGAATATAGGGTTGAACTTATCATCTACCGTACCACTCGTCATGGTTTCAATACCTTGGGCTTGTCTAAGGTTAGGAAAGGAAAGACTGACTAGATAAAGTGATTTACTAATGATTTTTAATTAACCTGTATACTCTTAAGGAAACTTATAGGTAGGGATTTTGATCTGAGAACCATTCAAGAAGTTTAGTATCTGCTTGAGGTAAGCTAACAGCTGATAAAAGTGAAATAATTTTGAAGCAGTTGATGGTAGCTAAGAATCTAGCTAGTAACATTTTGTAATTATTTTTGTTTTGAAATTTTTGAAAAGTTTTGAAAGATAACCTTCATTTTAAAAAATTTATAGACACATGACCATAAATTCTAAGAGGATCCTTCTACCTAGATCAAAGCAGCCTTGGGTCTAGGGCTAGAGAGACAGTTACATCAATATAAATATGTTTAAAAATATATGTGTGTATAACATTCTAAACTAGACATAGTTACATAATATTATAATTGTTGTAAGATGTATTGCATAGCATTTGGCAGGTTACAAAATGGAATCACATAATTCTAGTGTTAGAAGGGATCTTAGGGTCTTTTTAATTCAATGCAAATCCCCACAAGAAATCTTCCTACAACAGTCTGCTGGAAGACCTCCAATGAGAAGGAACCTGTCCACCTCTCTTGGAAGCTCATTCCACTTTTGGGAAGATCTAATTGTTAGGAAGTTTTTCCTGACATCAAGCTAAATTTGCCTCATTGAAACTTCCACCCACTGCTCCTGTTTCTGTCCTTCTCAGACAAAGTGAACAAATCTAAAGCCTTTTCCACACAGCAGCCCTTCAGATACTTGAAGAAAGCCATCATGTCACTCCAAGTCCTCTCTTCTCTGGGTTAAGCATCCCTAGTCCATTCAACCTATTTTCATATGGCATGGAATAAAAGGCTCTTTACCATCGTGGTTGTCTTCTTCTGGATACTCTCTAGTTTTTCAATGTAACTTCCTAAATTGTGGTGCCCAGAACACAATAATACAGATGTGGTCTGATCAGGGCAAAGTGCAATGGGATTGTCTCCTCATTATTAAAAGCTGTGACTTTCTTAATGAAGACCATCACGCTGCTAATATTGAGCTTGAAGTCCACTAAAATTCAAAGACTTTTAGACATTGCTATCTAACCATGCCTCCCCATCTTGTATTTGTATGTAGTTTTTTTAAACGAAAGTATTTGAGTTAGTATTTATTCCCATTGAATTTCTTCTCAGATTGAGCTCAATATTCTTGTTTATAAATGTCTTTTCAGATACTGGCTCTGTTTAGCTAGTGTGCTGGCTATTCCTACCAGCTTTGTGTCAACTGCAAATTTGGTAACCATTTCACCCCTGCCTTTATCCATTTCATTGTAGTATTACAGAGTCAGGTACAAATCTCAGCGGGGGGTGGCAGAGCACACAATCCAATGGGGTTTCCTGCTGAACTGGCATTGAATCATTCATGACTACCTTTTGAATCCAGCAATTCAACCAAATCCAGATCCGCTAACTGTATTTATCATCTAGCCCAAATTTGTCCATCTTTTCCATAAGAATAGTATGAAAAACTTTAGCAAATGTTTTGGTAAAATCTTGGTAAGCCATATGTGTAGCAGCTTAGTAACCTTAAACCCAGTAAAGGAAATAAGGTTTTTTCTGGCATGACTTATTCTTGATAAACTCATACTTGCTAGCTCTTTCCAATGACTACTTCCTCTTCTAGCTTTCTATTACCTATTTCTTATAGATCATTCCTAGAATTTTCCCAGGAATCAAAG
Source organism: Phalanger gymnotis (assembly GCA_028646595.1). Classification (NCBI taxonomy): domain Eukaryota; kingdom Metazoa; phylum Chordata; class Mammalia; order Diprotodontia; family Phalangeridae; genus Phalanger; species Phalanger gymnotis. Next base: position 215,406,423 of record CM053625.1, read on the forward strand.
GCCAATCTTTGGCCTTTAGTTTACTGACTCCTTTCTTTTCTCATATTTTTGAAAATTGGAACTCTGATCAACACAATGATCTACCACAATTCCAAAGGACTCATGATGAAAAATGCTATGCAGACAGAAGCATATTACTTTTCCTCTTTCTTTCTTTTCTTGTTTTTCTTTTGTTGTTAGAACATGACTAATTTTTTTGGGGGGGTAGAAAATTGGGACATTTCCCCTTTTACAGTGTGATAGTACATCTTCCATTCTCCATGACCTTCAAAATCATCACTGACAGTGGCTCAGCAATCACATCTGCCAATGCTTTTGGTAGGTGATGTCACAATTCCTCTGGCTCAGGTGATTTAAATTCATCAAAGGCATCTAGATGTCTTCTTACTATAAATCTCCTTACTTGTCTTGAGTATTATCAGTTACCTGTTAACTATTTTTGTATGTCATTTCCAGGGCAAAGGTCATTTTTCTTTACAGAGAAAAGAGAAACAAAATAATAATTAAGCAGCTCTGCCTTGTCTCTGTTGTCAGCTATCATCATCCCATCTATCCCCAAGCAACTGTCCTATCTATTCTTTTATCCAACACAACAAAACAAAAAACCCTCTTCTTTTTTCATCTTTTGCTTGCCAGTATCAGCTCATTCTGAATTTACCATTCCTGACACTGTCTTTACAGGTCCATGATGTATTTTTTATATTCAACTTTTGTTGACTACCCTTGCTCCCAAATTCTGTACCTAGTTTTTCAAAACAAAAGAAACAAAACCTAAGTAGGCTGTTGAGATCCATGTCCATCTACATTAGTTGCTTCAGATAATTTAGAGTCACAGAATTTTAGAGGTACCTCAGTGGCCATCTAGTCCAGCCCCTACAGACAAATAAATCCCCATTAAAACATACCTGGGAAGTAGTCATCTAGCCTCTGCTTGAAGACTCCCATTTTATCCTCCTCTTCAAAACTGCTTCCCTTGGTATCTTCAGGATTTCATTCTTGAGTTTCCTTTCCCTCCTCAGCTGACTTCACTTGTAGAATTTTTAGTCCTTATGATTCAACCTTCCTTTGAACTCTATAAAATCTGCTCCCTCCAGATCTAGGATGCATGTCAGATGACACCTGGCTTTTTTCTTCATCTCTATCAGAAACTTGAAGAAGGGGGTGGTTCCTAGGTTCCTTTCATTTCCATTTCTGCAACTCATTTTCCCTATTAGTAAGAATCATACAACCTTCACAACTTATCCTAATAATAGTAGTAGCTTCCACTTCTTTAGTATTCAAAGGTTCACAAAGAGTTTTACAGAGATTATCTCATTCAGTTCTCATTAAAAATTCTGTGATTTGGGTACTATGAGTATTAAAACCTCCATGGAGAACCTGAAATTCAAACAAGGTTAAGCAGACTGTCCAAGGTCACAAGTCTAGTAAGTGGTAGAGAAAGGTCTTTGGATTCCCAATCCAGAACACATAGAATAATAGAACATGTTAGCTAGAATGGACTCTAAAGATCATTTAAAACATTTCACTTATGAGAAAACTGAGACCCAGAGAGGTTAAACAACTTGTCCAAGGTCACACAGCTAATAAGTGGCAAAGCCAGGTCCCTTGAATGTCAGTGAACTTTCTGCTATATCAAACTGCTTTTCCTTTTGGGTGATTTCTTCCCCATCCAGTGAGTCAAGTGATTTCAACTGCCCTAACACTGAGACTGAAACCATCTCACAGAAATCTGGTACCTGAAGCATGCTGAAATATGATAGATATTTTTTTAAATCTCCCAAAGGCATTTGTGAAACAAAAGTTACATCCTGTCCTAAAGTGGCCTATTTTTCTTTCTTTACTATGTACTTTGATTTTTACTTAAATGAGACAACTATTGTCTTTGAAAAGTATAAAGTACCACATAAACTAAAGATTATCCCTATGTGAATTTCCTATTTTAAGTAAACATTTGTGATAGGCAAGAGAATGAAGCAGGTCTCATTTTATATATAGTGACAATGTTATAAAGTCAATGCTGCCTTTCTAGCTTTTTCCACATTCAGAAATTTCCATTCTGTCTTACAAAATCATTAGACATGCATGATCTCCAAGAAAAAAGGCATTTTCATTGACATTCATATAATGTGTCTCTCCCTTAAAAAAATCTGAGTTATTAAAAAAGTTCAAACTGTGCAGTCTGTGAGTAATGTGTGCATACTTGTGTTTGTGTGTCTGCACACAAATGTGCATATGGCGCGTTTCCCTTGGATATCCTGCCTGACGCATGCTAATGCCCCGGGGATACCTCTGATGTTCATGGCAGGATTCTATTAGTTAAGAAGGTGAGCAAGAAGAATTTTGTTCAAATCCCAACTCTATTATTTACTACCTGTATGACCTTGGTTGTTGTTTAGTCTTTTCAGTAATGTCCGGCTCTTCGTGATCCTATTTGGGGTTTTCTTGGCAAAGATCCTGGAGTGGTCTGCCATTTCCTTTCCTTCCAGCTCATTTTACAGATAAGGAAACTGAGGCAAACAGGGTTAAGTGACTTGCCCAGGGTCACACAGCTAACATGTGTCTGAGACTGGATTTGAACTCAGGTCTTCCTGACTCCAGGCCCAGCACTCTTGACCTTGAACAAGTCACTTTATCTCTCTAGGCCTACAAAATGAGGGGGCTGGACTAGATTCCCAAAGTCCTTTCTAATTCTAAAACCTATGATTTGAAAGGTGAAACAAATCACTCACTAACCACAATTTCATTTTTATAGCACAGCATTTACCTCACAATGCCCCTAGAAAGAACAAACATTATTAGCCTCATTTTACAGATGAAGAAACTGAGGTTCAGAAGGCTGTCATAGAGTGTGGAGAGATCTAAAGTTAATATCACTTAACCTTCATAGGCTGAATGACTTGACCAGGGTCACATAACAAGTAAGTGTCAGGGTCAAGGTTCAAACTAAGACTACTCTTACCATTAATTATATGAAGTTGGCTCCTTAATTCTGCTCATGCAGAATATGTGTGGTCCTCTACTTTTATTTTTGCTTTCGTAAGTAAAATGAAGTAAATAAGTAAATGAAGACAAGTAGTTATTGGGGAGAGAGAGAAGGGAGACCAAAATAGCCTGATATTATAGCAAGAAGATGCTTTAAACACTTATTTTGGTTATGTGATTAGAAAACTTAATTCTACACAGCAGAAAAATCAAAGTTTGGAAAAATTCCTTTTGTTAGGGGATTGAAGAGAGGGAGATCTTCAGATGGGGCTAGTGGTGGGCAGTACATGACAGGGTTGTTTTCCTCTCATGAGCAGAGAGCAAGACATAGCCATAAAATGCCTCTTCACCCTGCTTAATGGTAAAGATTCTCAGCTGCCAAGAATCAAGATGAGAGAATTTCTTTTTTGAAATAGCACTGCCCTTAGGAACATTGGAAGGCTGTGAGGCTGGCAACAGGCCTAGCTCTCAGGTAGAAACATGTGGATTCCATTCTTGCTCTGTCTACGTAATACCAGCCCCAAAGATTTGTTAGCTTTGTATACTCATAGTATGTATTCATCAAGGCACGCAAACACCTCCACATACTAAGATCCCCTTTTCAAATGAGCAAAGGCCGAAAACCTCAAAAATAGAAAGAAATTAGGATGATCTGAGTAGAAATCATGAAGATGTGTCAGAGCAGAAAGCTCACCAAAGTAGGAGTTGTTGGGCCCTGGTCCTGACTCTGCCACTGTCTGTGTGACCTCATGGGAATTGCTTAACCAGTCTGAACCTCGGTTTCCTCATCTGCAAAAAGAAAAAAGAAAATGTTGGATTAGATGATGTCTAAAGCTATTTCCATCATCAAAGTTCTGTGATTCTGTGCTTTGAGAATATGAAAATTTTAGTGAAAAGTGAAATGCCAGGCACTGTATTTTTGGTTCCAGTGGATCCGGTGGCATTTCAACTGTGGCCCCTGGTAAGTATGAAATTAGCCAGCAGGGAATCTGCTGGCTAATTTGAATCTATATCCAAGGCCAGTCGTAAAAGCATGTGTGCCTGTGGTATGTCAGAGTGTATACGTCTAGCCTCAGAGGCCATCTCCTTTCATCCCATCCAGATTACATTGATGGTGAAGGAGACTGGAGCCCATGGTCTGTCTGCAGTGTAACCTGTGGAAGTGGCAATCAGAAGCGAACCAGGTCATGTGGCTATGCGTGCACAGCCACAGAGTCCCGAACATGCGACCGTCCAAACTGCCCAGGTTTGTTGAGGAATGGGACCAAGGGGTGTGCTGGAGTGAGACTGTAGAGGCTCACTAGAGCTGACTGTTAAATTTTCAGTGTGAGCATTTGCCCTTCAGAAATCTATAAACACTAACTAATAAGTAAGACATCTGAGAAGCAAAGTGAGAAGGAACTGCGTTTTCCAATTGTGGAGAACAATTTATGAAAATGCACAGAGGCAAATGAATCTAATTCAGGGAATAACTGTGTAGCTGATCGGTAAGAGTTCATGGAGAGAACTGAATTAAGAAGTCTAGAAAGGGCCAAGATAAGAGCTTTACATGCCCAATAGAGGACTCTATATTTGAGCCAGGAAGCAATAGGGAGCTACTGTCTCTTCTGGAAGAGGGAAGTAACACTTCTCTATCCTTCAGAAAAGTCCCTTTGGCAGCACTGTGGAAAACTGGCTATAGACCTGAGGCAGTTAGGTGGCTAATGCAGTATTCCAGGAGACAGAGGGTGAGGAACCAAACCAAGGTAACGTGAGTGAAGAGAAGGAGATGTAGATAAGATATGTTGTGAAGGTAGAAATGAGAAGACTGGGCAAAAGATTAAATATGTGGATGTGTAGGATGAGTACGAGGAGTCCATTGAGACTTAAGTTGTGAGCTTGGATGGCTGGAAAGATTAGGCAGCTAAGTGGTATAGTGCATAAAGCGCTGGGCCTAGAGTCAGGAAGACCTGAGTTCACATTTGGCCTCAGACACTTGCTAGCTGTGTGACCCTGGAGAAGTCACTTAGCCTCTGTTTAAAAAAAAAAATGCCCCTACCTCTTAGGGTTTTTGTGAGGATCAAATGAGATAATAATGAATTGTAAAGTGTTTAGTACAGTGCCTGGCACATAGTAAACGCTATGTAAATGTTAGCTAGTACCCTACAGAAATAGCAATCACTGCGAAAGACTTAGCTGCTCCGATCAAGACAATGGTCTAAGACAATTCCAAAGAATGTGTGATGAAAAATGTTGTCTACCTCCAGAGAGAGAACTGATGAACTATGAGTGCAGATCGAAGTATATTTTTAAAAAAAAACTTTATTTTTATTTTTTGCGTGTGCATGTTTTTGCAACTTGGCTAATATGGAAATATGTTTTGAACTTCCTAAGGCACATTGTTATGGAGATTACCACCATCTTTTTTTTACATAGTTTAAATATATTTTTATTTGTTAAATATTTCCTAATTACACATAAAAATTTTAACACTCTTTTTTTAATTTTGAGTTGAGTATATTCTATCTTGTAGGCAATGGTGGTGAGGCACTGGATGTTTTTGACCAGGGAAATGACCTACTGGTTAGGCTTAGGTCTTAGATAATTATTTTGAGAGCTATGTGAAGGATAGAATGAAATGGAATCAGAAAGAGATTTTTTTAATTTAATTTTTTCTCAATTAATAAATTTCTCCTCTCTCCCATATCTTCCTCTGCCAACACACATGCAAACACTCATTGAAAACCCCTGTAACAAATATTCAGAGTCAAGCACAGCAAATTCTCACATTGGTCATGTCCAAAAAAGTCTCACTCTGTATCTTCAGTTCATCACATACCAAGTGTTTTCCTGGTTCCACCCATTTGTCTCTGCATTAATTCACACAAGTCTTCCCAGGTTTCTCTGAAAGTGTTCCTCTCATTATTTCTTATTGTATAACAGTATTTCATCGCTGGGATGCCATGACTATAGGCAAAAGCTAATGAGACTGAATTTGGATGGTAGCAGTATGAGTAGAGATAATAGGATGGATGGGAGAGATGTAAGGAGATGTAAGGAGACATGTGGCAACTTATTTGATATGGGGAGAGGAGGAGAGGGCAAAGAAAGAGTCAAGGACAACTCCAAGGTTATGAATCTTAGAAAGTGAAGGATAATGGTGCCCTGAACAGAAATAAGGAAGTTTGTGGAAGGTGTGGATTTAAGATAATGAATTCCATTTTGTACATGTTGAGTTTGAGATGCTAACAAGGTAACCAGGAAGAACCATCCAGCATACAGTTGGTAATTAATGGCTAGAGTTCAGGAGAAAGATTAGGGCTGCCCAGAAACAATATTAATCCTAAAAAGGTAGCTTTTGCACCTACCGTGCATAAAAGTGACACAATTAAAGACCATAATGTTATATATTAACTTTAAAATAGAAACTGAAGGTAATCAACACATGTGTCACTACCTGTATAATCTTGGAAAAGTCCCTTCATGTCTCCAGGCCTGTTTCCTTATCTATAAAACGAGAGTGTTGAAACAGTTGTTCTCAAAGATCCCTCCCAGGTCTAAATTTGTTATCCTGATCTTGATCTTAGCCCTTGGCCTTAGAGCTGTTTTGTTTCATTTTGTTTTTTGAGAATATTGAACTACAAAATTGTGGTCAAATACAGGTTATATTTCTGAGTAAAATATTATTGTGTGCTTCTTTCTGGGAAATTCCACATCCCAAAGGGTTAAAAGGAAAAGGGGACAGAATTTCAGGGAAAGAAAATCCTTCACTAGAAGTTTCTTTTTTTCCTGCACACAGAAGTCCTATTCACAGAAGTGGAGACTGGGACTCTGAATGAAAGGGTGTAGCTGGAGGAGAAACAATGAAAGATTTATCAGTATTGAATGTGCATATCAGGAAAAGGTGTGTTTGTATGTGTGTATCTGCATACATGTATGTGTTGTGCATGTATATCTACGTATGGGCCACAAGGGAAGGAACAGCCCGATGTAGTTCCTTCCTATGGGCAAGATGCCATCTTCAGAAGTTCCTTCCAATCACATAACTCCATGATTCTTTAGAGCTAGACTCATTTTAGCGCAGCTACGTAGTGCAGTGAGTACAGCACTGGCCCTGGAGTCAGGAGGATCTGAGTTCAAATCCAGCCTCAGACACTTTACATATTTATTAGCTGTGTGACTTTGGGCAAGTCACTTAACCCCAATTGCCCTGCCAAAAAGCAAAATAAATAAATAGACCTAGACTCATTTTCTTAACAACTAAACCTGATCTATGTTTTCTTAACCATGAAAACTTAACCAACCACCATAATTAAACTACCAAGCAATTTAGCATGTATAATAGATTTACATCTTATATTATTTAATACCAGCTTGAAAACAGGTGTTGAATACATATTTCTTACCAGATCGGATCCATCATAAATTTTGATACAACAACAACAACAATAACTAGCATTTATGTAGTATTTTAAGGTTCTGCAAATCCTTTTATATTACATATGTTGTTTCATTTGATCTGATAGAGCAGTCAGATCCCTGTCACACTGCTAGTATCAACTGAGTGGAATGGTGCACAGGAGTCAGGAAACCTGCCTCAGATGCTAGTTTTGTTAACTTCTCTGGGTCTCAGTTTTCAAATCTGTAAAATTAAGAGTTTGAATTAAATAAACTTTAAAGTCCCTTTCAGCTCTGGTTTTATTAAGATCCTAACCATAGTGACAAAAATTAAATAATAGATCCCTTAGCCAGATTTTTCAAAAATCACTGGCTCTGTCCTACTGTCTCAAGAGATTTCTCATCAAGTACCTTGAACAGAAATATAGCAACCCTTGACCTCTCTTCTCTTTCCCACTCCAACTTTGTTATTCACTACACAGTTCTAGATCACAGATCCAGGGAAGATGGAAAGTTAGCATTCAGAGGTAAGGAGTGGTCGTGAGCCCTAGGCTGTGTGCTGAGTTAGGAGTTTTCAAAGCAAATAATAGCTGTGGGACTATGACCTCAGGAGCTGAACAAGGTCTCAGTTCCAATGTCTAGCCCACAATGAAGACTGCAGATGAATAACAAGAGCAGGACTCCCAAACCAAAGGGAAACCTATTCTGCTACTCTGAACCAATAAATCATTTCAGCTGGTTAATAGTGACTGAATACAGTCTTTGACCTCTAAAGGAGGCAAGCCCACAGGCCTGTTGATCAAACTCAGTTACAGATCAGTAATTTGCAGAGCTCAGATTTGGGGGAGGTTGCAGAGGGACCACAATCGGATTTTGCCCCGGATCATACCATTTTAGGAGTACAGAGAGCTTATAGGTAGCTAACCTGAGCTGTTCCTGTGATCCTGGAATAAGACAATACTCTAGGACCCATCGATTAAGGAATGGCTGCACAACCTATGATATATAAAAATGCTGGAATACTATTTTACTCCAAGAAATGATGAAGGAGATGGTTTCAGAGAAACTGAGGAAGACCTGTATAGACAGATGCAGAGTGAAATGAACATAGCCACTGAACAATTTATACATTGACAACAATACTGTAAAGAGAAAGAACTCTGAAGATTTAGGCTATCTCATCAAGGTAATGACCAACCACAATTCCAGAGGAATGATGTAATATGCTACCTACCTCCTAATACAGACGTAAAAGACTCTAGTATAAAATGAGGTTTTTTGATGGACCTGGCCAATGTGGAAATTTCTTTTGCTTGACTATACATGTTTATAAGAGGGGTTTTAGTTTTTCTTTTTCTCAATTGGGGGAGGGGAGTAGTTAGCAGGGAAAGAAGGAAGATACTTGCTGATTGAAAAAAAAAGCATTAAAAAAAAGAAATCAACTAATTCAAGCCCTGCATCACATAAGAAAGGAATCTGAGGCTTAGAGAAGTTGAATAACTTGCTGCTAGTTAGTGGCAGAACCACTATAAGAACACAGTGAAACCACTGCTTTTTTCCATTGGTTTGTTGAATTTCAACCCCCCATTTTCTTTTACCATGCCCTTGCTTTCTATGATAAAGTATGAGAGGAACAAAGAGCAGAACCCTAACGTGGCAGGCAGAGAACTCACTGAGAAATAATAACTTTTAACCCATTTTGAAAATAAACTCTTATCAGTGTATTACAGAGGAAGTTTTGAAAAAGAAATCAGGTCAAATGAAAATCAGACCTTGTACCTCAAAGAAATGTATTACACTCTTTTGCTCCTTTTCTAAACCTAAATCCCCTGTGCAGGGATTTAGAAAAGCAGGGCTCAAATGAAACTGTTCTCTTGAAAGTTACCAGTCATCTCTTGCTTGCCAGACATAATAGCCTTTTCTCAACCCTCTTTTTGCCCTCTGCATACTCTTCTCTTGGATATTCTCTGCTCCGGGTTTTCATGACATTGTTCTCTCCTAGTTATACACTTGTCTGACTACTCCTCAGTCTCTTTTGCTGGATCTTCTTCCACATCACCCCCACTAATTGTAGATGTGCCCCCAGGATCTGTCTTGGCTCCTCTTTTTTTCTCCATCTTGCTTGGTGACCTTATCATCTCTTATGGATTCAATCACTATCTCTTTGCAGACTATTCTCAGATCTATACCTCTCTTTTGAATTCCAGTCTTGTATCACTAACTGCCTATTAGACATATCAAACTAGATGTCTCATAAACATCTCAAATTCAGCATGTTCAAAATATAATTCATCTTTTCCACCCAAACCTCTCTTCCAAACTTCCCTATTATTGTCAAGTGTACCACCATCCTCCCCATCACCCAGGTTCACAATGTATCATTAAGGCAATAAATGCAACATTTATGATGTTTGTGATTATGCCTGTATAGCTCTGTATTGCAGGATATAAGAGACTCTCCATGTAGAAGGAAGATGTAAAACATTTATTCAAACACCAGGGGATCAAAACCCAAAACCAATGACTCCAATTCGACTTAGCAATTATATCCCAAAACCAGTAAGTCCACTTCGTCATGCAAAGGGGACCCAAGTCATCCTGTAACCTTAGCCCCTGCTGGGTCCTCCCCATAAACACTCACCAATTCTGACCGTCTGCTTGCCTGTGTTCTTTCCCCACTCAGTTCTCTGGTCTCTGAAGCTCACTGGTTTCCACTCTCTGCAGCTCTGTCGACTCAGAGCTCTTACTCCTTCTCCTTGGGCTGAATTCTGGCTTCTCTTCTGACTCCTGAATTCTCACTCCTCAATGGCTATCCTGTTAGCAAAAGGATGTGGGCCTGGGGCCTCACCTCTAGTAAATAAAGGGTGGAAGCCTGCCTACAATCAAGCTTCCCTTAACTAGCTCTACCTGAGGCCTACTGGACAGAGAAGATCCTTAATCACATTAACACCACAACAATCTGGGTTTTATTTTATATTCCTGACACCCACTCTATATATCCAATCTGTTGTCAAGTCTTGTCATTTCTGCTTTCACAACATCTTTTATATGTCCCCTCCTCTCCACTCAGATAGCTGCTGCCTCATGTCAGCCTTCCTCACGTCCTACCTAGATTATTATAATATCTTTATAATGGGTTTCCCTGCTTCAAGCCCCTCTGTGATCTATCCTCCACACAGCCGCCAGTAATTTTTCTAAAATGTAGGTCTGACTATGTCGGCCGCCTCCTCAATGCACTCCAATGGCTCCCTATTGCCTCTAGGACCAAATAGAAAATCTCATTTGGCATTTAGACCTTTACTACCTGATTCCTTCTTGCCTTTCTAGTCTTCTTATGCTTTAGATCCCTTCAGTGTACTTTATGATACAGTCATACTCACCTTCTTGCATTTCTTCACCCAAGAAGCTCCATACCTTTTCACGAACTGTCCCCATGCCTGGAATGCTATCCCTTCTGGTTTCCCTGGCTTCCTTTAAGGCTCAGCTCAAAATCCTACTTTCTTCAAGAGGCCCTTGATGATCCTTTCTCATTCTTGCTCCCCACCCCAACACCCTCAAGTACCTTCCCTTTCAGATTATCTATCACTTACACTGTGTACATACATACATATATATCTTCTAAATCTTGTATATTTATAGTTGTTTGTTTGTATGTTGTTTCCCCCTTTAGACTATGAACTCCTTGTTGCAGGGACAATGTTTTTGTTCGTCTTGTTTCATTGGTTCTTAGCACACAGTAAGCACCTAATAAATGCTTATTGATGGTGAAGATTTTCTTTTGGTTTCTGTTTTTGTGGGATTGTGTATTTATAGGAGAACTTGATGAACTGATTGCAGAATACTACACTTATTCTACGTGTTTCTGGAGAGCAGAACTGGGATGAACAATCAATCAACAAGTATTTATTAAGTACTTAGTATATGCCTAGCATTGTGTTAGATATTGAGAATACAAGTACAAAAAATGAAATAATCCCTACCCATAAGGAGCTTATATTCTAATGGGGGAGGGGAAAATGTATATATAAATATATACATCATCAATATAAAGTTAATAAAATAAATATACACAAAGTCATTAAGGTCACCAAGTCTAAGTCAGAGGGCACTAGCAGTTGTGGGGAATCAGGAAAAGTTTCAGGCAGAAGGTGGTGCTTGAGCTGCATTTTGAAGGAAGAGTAGTATTCTATAATGTAGAGAACAGGAGAGAATGCGTTTCAGGTATGGGGGACAGATCATATGTGAGGAACAGAAATGACACTTTGGCTGGATTGCAGAGTGAAGGAACGGGAGTAACAACCAATGAGATTACAAAAATAGATTGGGGGCAGGCAGATTCTAAAGCTAAACTGAGGAGTTACTGTTTCATCCTAGAGGCAATAAGAAGCTACTGAAATTGATTGGGTAGGGGAGTTACATGGTCATATCTGCATGTAAGGAAAAATACTGGTAAAAATGTGTAAGGACTGGAATGGTAAGAGACTTCAATCAGGGACATCAATTAGGAGGCCACTGGAAAAATAGATGAGAGGTGATGTGATCCCAAACTAAGGTGTAATCTGGCAAATGGAGAGAAGGGTTAACAAGCAAAGGATGTTGTGATGGTAAAAAAAACTACAAGACTTGGAAACTGATTGGATATATGGAATGTAGGAGAGTGAGGAGTCCATGATAATGCCAAAGTTTAAAACCTGGGAGACTAAAAGATGGTGGTGTCTTTGACAGAAATGGGGAAGTTTGGAAGAGGAAAGTGTTTGAAGGCAAATAAAACGAATTCAGTTTTGGACATGTGTTTAAGAATCCTCTCAGACATCCAGCTGAAAATGTCTATTAGGGGCGGAGCGAAGATGGCGGCTGGAAAGCAGGGACTAGCGTGAGCTCCCCGCCAAGTCCCTCCAAAAACCTATGAAAAATGGCTCTGAACCAATTCTAGAATGGCAGAACCCACAAAATAGCATAGGGAAGCAGGGGTCTAGCCCAGGACAGCCTGGATGGTCTCTGGGTAAGGTTTATTCCGCACGGAGCTGCGAGTGGAGGAGAGCGGAGCTGAGCGGAGCACAGCCCAGCATAGGCAGCACGGACCAACCAGACCGGGAGCCGGACGGAGCGTGCCCTAGCGCCCTGAATCAGTGAGCTGCAGCAGTTACCAGACTTCTCAACCCACAAACACCAAGGATAACAAAGTAGGTTAGTGGGAGAAGCTGCTGGGGACTGGGATAGAGTTTGCGGTAAGGCCACCGCCCCAGGGGCAGTGGAGGTGGGGCAGCTTTAGAACTACAGCTACAGGTGCTTCTGGCCTCAGGCCCACCTGGTGGGAGGAATTAAGTGGCAGATCAGAGCAGGAGTGAAGAGCCTGCTGAAGATCTAAGTCCACTCCAGGTTGGGGGTTCTTGGGGAAGGAGGAATGCTGGTGTGGCAGAGCTGGAGCATCCCCCCAGTCCTGGAACATAGAACTCTTTAGTCTACAAGCAGTCATACCCCGCTGAAAAACTCAAGGGTCAAGTAATTTGGCTGGGAACATAGCCAGGCAGCAAAAACGCACCCAGATGCAGTCTTAGATTCTGGAATCCTTCTTTGGTGACAAAGAAGACCAAAACATACAGCCAGAAAAAGTCAACAAAGTCAAAGAGCCTACAACAAAAGCCTCCAAGAAAAACATGAACTGGTCTCAGGCCATGGAAGA
>CM053625.1:215419964-215443220 GCA_028646595.1 Phalanger gymnotis
AAGGTCAAGGGAGAAAATTCAATTAAGGGGGATAGGTTAGGAAGAAGCAAAATATAGTTAGTCTTTCACAACATGAGTGTTGTGGAAGGGTTATACATAATGATATGCATGTGGCCCATGTTGAATTGCTTGACTTCTTAGGGAGGGTGGTTGGGAAGGGAAGAGGGGAGAGAATTTGGAACTCAAAGTTTTAAAAAACAGATGTTCAAAAACAAAAACAAAAAAGTTTTTGCATGCAACTAGAAAATAAGATACACAGACAATGGAGCATAGAAATTTATCTTGCCCTTCAAGAAAGGAAGGGAATAGGGAATGGGAGGGGAGTGGGGAGACAGAAGGGAGGGCTGACTGGGGAACAGGACAACCAGAATATACGCCATCCTGGACAGGGGCGGAGGGTAGAAATGGGGAGAAAATTTGTTATTCAAACTCCTGTGAAAATCAATGCTGAAAACTAAATATATTAAATAATAATAAAAAAAGAAAATGTCTATTAGGTAGTTTGTAAAGTAGGACTGAGGGAAAAGACTGGGACAGGACATATTCATAAATTATCTACCTATCTGTTTGCCTATCTACCTACCTATCTATCTACGTATCTATCTCTCATCTATCATCTATCTATCCATCCACACATCTGTCATCTGCATAGACATGACTGTTAAACCCAACGATGCTGATGAAGTTAGAAGCTGCACAGAGACAGATTTAGGCTCAGAATATAGAACCACCTAATAATCAGAGTTATTCAAAACTGGAATGACGTAGGAGTTCCCTTTCACCAGCATGTTAAAGCTGAGGCTAAACTATTTGGTAGGGATTTTATATAGAAGACTGACTACTTGGGTAAAGCTTAAACTAGATAATTTTTAATGTCTCTTCTAGTTCTAAGATTTGATGATTCTCTTAGCCCAGGCATACAAGCCATACCAGAAGTAGGCAGGACCATGTGCAAGGGATAGATAGGACAGGTGCTGGTAAACATGGAAAAGGCCAGCACAGGAGGATTTTTCAGGTCAAAGGGATGCTTTGCAGCCTAGGAACATTTTGAAATAATTTTCAAAGCTACATCAATCTTCAGAAGATAAAGAGGAATCTTGCCCTCGACCTTGTTGGTTCTTTTGGAAGCCTTATTGGTATTCCTTGGTACTTTTAGCATAAGAGAAGACAGAGTAATTAGGACAGTAGTAGCCTAGTAAAAAAAGGGATTATATTTCTTCAGTTTTATTTGAAGAAAGTAGTTCTGGTCCCATATCCACCATTTACTACCTGTGTAACTTTGAATCATTCTTTTAACCAAACTGAACCTCTATTTCTCCTTCAAAATGGCAATATCTACCATGCCACCCCATGCTTACTCCCCTTCCCCAGGGCCGTGGTGTATGAAAGAGCTACAAATATGTAAGGTGAAATTAAATTTTCTTTACACATAAATATATGCCTGTTTGCCAGCACTCACTACCCTAGGAAAATTCTAGGCTCTCTTTCTCCCATGTACCATCTTGTCCTGGGCTCCGCACTACAGAAAAACCAACAAGATGGACATTCCCTCGGGACTGGTTCAGAGTTATTTGAGTTATGTTGCAATTTCTGCTACAAACTATATCCTAGTTTTAGTATATTTTATGTTCTATCTACCTTCAATTTTTCTCTCTGTCCACAAATTCATGCCAATAAAGCAATGTAGAACACAAAAAGATCTTTGTTTCGACTTTTGGGTTTTTTAAAGCTGTCTCTCTTTTTCATATAATTGGAAAAAATATGAGCTTCTGTCTGTGTTTAGGAATTGAAGACACCTTTCGGACAGCTGCCACAGAAGTAAGCCTGCTTGCAGGAAGTGAAGAATTTAATGCCACCAAACTCTTTGAAGTTGGTAAGTTGCTGTAAGATTTTTATCCCAATATTGATTTAGCTTTTTCCTTCTTTCTGCCTTTGAAATCTTTGGATTCATCTTAGGGCCTCATTTTCCTTTCCCTGGGCCCAGTTTTTCCAGGACATTATTTCTTCTCCACACACATTCCCAGAAAGAGAATAGTAGGGTTCAGGCTTGAGACATAAAGTATTAGCTCCCTATCCCTGGCCATTTCCATGCCTGGGGTGGGTGGGTGGGAGGTAGGTGCTGGAGGCAGGGTAGGTAGGGATAGGAAGAGTCCCAGGTCTGGGCTAGGATGTCACCAGATTTTACTGCTTCACCTCTGCAGTACTTTTTCTTTCACCAAGTAAGGGAATCAAGAAAATCAACAAGAAAACATATGAAACGAGGCACAGGAATATGTAAACTCCCAGATCTCAATTAGTCATAGTAACTGGTAACAGAACTAGCATTAAATATTTTTTCGGCCATTTATTCCCACTTTTTTCTTCTATGCTACAACTTATAAAGGACTAATTATCAGTCACCATGTTGACTGATTTTTGAATTTGTGTTACTTCCCCTGCCTCTAACTAAGCTGCCTTAAATGAGCAGCGGCTAGGTAAGAGGTAGGAGGAAAAGGCATGCATGGGCTAGAATGATGCACATATTAATTATCTCCTAATTAATTGAGCAGCTATTACAATCATCAATAGGGTGATATGGTTATTATAGGTATATTCCTCAATATAGTACATGTTCATTCTATGCTATCACTTCAGTCAAGCTTATGGTAGAAGGAAAATTATTTCAACCACAAAGATTCCCCAGACTAAGGATACAAGCCTTAATACCATAACTGAGGGGCTAGGCAGTTACATTCATTGGTGAGTTTCTCACACTCTTTGGTCTTCTTTGCTGAATCATCATCTCTGTCTCCCTTGCTACGATATTTTGGTTCTGTCTTGGGTCTTCTTTCTCTACCTTCTATGCTGGTCTCATCAGCTCTCTTGGGTTCAGTACTTATCTCTATCTGAATTACTCTCAAATCCGTATCTCCAGCCCTTCTCTTTCTTGAGCTGTTTCAGTGCCACATCATCTTTTGCCTACCTGCCACTCCCATTTTGTTATCCATCCCATAAGCATCTCAAATTCACTATGTATTCAGTAGAGCTCATCTTCTCCCTAAATCTATTCCACCTCTGAAGTTCCCTTTTCTGTTGAGTGTATCACCATTCTTCCAGTCATCCTGGCTGATAATCATGAAGTTATCCATAACTTTTCACTGTCCCTAACTCTCAGTTGCCAAGACTTATTGATTCTCTCTCTCTACAATAGCTCCTGAATCCAATCCCATCTCTGCTCACATATCTACCACCCTAATGCAGTCTCGTCACCTTTCATGTGGACTATAGCAATAACCTTTTAATTGGTGTCCCTGTTTCTAGTCTCTTCCCTTGCTAATATATTCTGTGCACAGCTTTCAGAATAATCTTCCCAAAGAACAGGTCTAACCATGTCAGTCCCCTGCTCAAGAAGTTTCAGTGGTTCTCTCTTGCCTCTAGGACAAAATATGAACTTTCCAGCTTGGCACTTAAATACCTTCTCAATGCAGTTCCAGACTTATCTTTCCAGATTCATTTTATGTTATTCCTCTTCGTATACTATATTGCAGCCAAACTGACCTTTTTGTGGTTCCCTCTCCCATTTCCATGCCTTTGCCTAGATTGGTGACCCAATCCCACCTTTGCTGAGACTGCACACCCTTTCCACTTCTACCTCTTCAAATCCTTACTTTACTTCTAGGATCATGTCAGATGACACCTACAAGAGAACTTCCCAGATCTTCACTAGTTGTTA
The DNA here is from genome assembly GCA_028646595.1 of Phalanger gymnotis. Taxonomy (NCBI): domain Eukaryota; kingdom Metazoa; phylum Chordata; class Mammalia; order Diprotodontia; family Phalangeridae; genus Phalanger; species Phalanger gymnotis. The sequence continues at coordinate 215,423,677 of CM053625.1, forward strand.
GTGTGCCTCACTACCCTCAAATTATCTTTACTTACCTGTGTAAACATTGTATTCCCCCCAAAACAATTTTATTTTGTTTTATCTTTATATCCACAAGTACCTAACACACTGCCTTATACATATTAATCCCCTAATGTTTGCTGAATTTGAAATACCAATCAGGCTGAAAGTAAAAAACAGTGAATGACCTGAGAATCATGTGCCCTGGCTCTATCAGACCATATGAATCTCTCTGACATATTTTCTCCATCCATAAGATAGAGCTAATAATGCACTACCTCACACTTTTCACTCTCTGAAAGAGGGAAAATTAATTATCATAATTTCATTGTTAGTACTAGTCTTAGAGATAGATCTGAAATAGTGTCATGAACACACAATATAAAATTTAGCCTAGAGAAAATATCTTTTCTTATGAGTCTCTAATTCCTTACACGGATATTTTTGAGAAATAGAGTGTTCTTTTCCATTTCCATTCATCACTTTGCCAGCTGGCAGAAAGCCTCATTCCAAAACATACCTTTTCCCATCAGCTCTATAATGGTGTCCTTACCAAGTCAGGGCTTTGTTCTTGCTAGAAAAGATTCAAAAACTTCCCACATGAGAATTTCTCAGTGGTCTAAGGAGCTTGACCTATAGGCCTTTTCCAGCCCTGCATTTATGATCTTATGAAATTTACGGTCAATAGATAGCAGAGGATTTAGCCATTGAATCTGAGAGCAAGAGAGCAGCTCAATAGTTCTTTAGGCCAAAGCAAGCACTCCCATGTGCTTGCATGTCTGTGTTGACTTAGACTATCTGGATAATGGGACTCTCAATCCCATGAGAGGGATATTTTTGTGTATATGTACTAGCTCTATTTTTCTTCCTTTACTTCTCCTCAATATAGTCTCCTTCTTTCCCTGAACATCCTAATTATTTCCCCAGTATCCCTTACTGCATGATTGATAATCATTGACTAAACACTATAATTAGGTGCCAAATGTCTAGGATTTGAAGATGCATCAAATGCTACTTAGTGTCTTTTTCCTGTGAGAAACTACAGAATCAGGACTGGCAAGAAAGAAGGAAAATATATGAAGGATATGGAACTTTTAACTGTCTACAGGCCTGGCCCAAGGTTATTTTCTCTTCTCCATACAAAGTACCACCCTATTGTCCCAAACACTCCTCATTTGCCAGGGGGTGTTCCACAGTGTAGCCTCATACCCCATAGTGGGAACATTTCTTTCCCTTTATTTGTCCTGGGGCTCTGTGCTAACACATTAGTGCTATTATGTTAATGTATTATCTCTCCAGATAAGAAACTTCTTTTTAACAGGGGGTCTATGGAGGCACAGTGTTTTACTCCAAAGGCATGGTTCCAACTAAAATCAAAGGCACTAGTAGTAGAAGCAGTAGTTTGAGAAAATCTTCTAATTTGAGAATCTTCTAATACTTTTCAAACCATACCAACTTCATCTAGACTAAGTGATCTCTAAGATCCCCATCAGCCCTAAAATTCTGTGTTGGGTCAATCTATTTAATAATATGTCTTTGGACAGCTTAATATATTGGCCTAGTTCCATCGGAGAGGAAAATCAATATAAACTACGCATGTTCTAAATATACAATCATAAATGTCATGCTTTCAGGAAACTTTACCCTGGAGAAAAACAAGCCAATTCTTCCATTTGGACTTTCTGATGGTGTTCCGAATGTAGTTTAGTTTTACTTTTGAAGTGCAGACTCTCAGTGGAAAATTTTCAGTGGCATTCCAGATGTGTAATTCACAGGAGCTATCATCCACTCTGATTACTCAAGTAGATAATTGAATCCATAGAAGGCACATAATTTCAAGATAGAGGGAGCCTTATAAATCATTTAATCTAGCTCCATTCACTTTACAGGTAAAGAAACAGACCCTTTCCTCCAACCTGTTTTTCCTCCTGGCATCCATATTTATGTCAAAGGCACTAACATTCTACCTTTCATGCTGGCTCCAAGCTTTAGCATCACCTTTGACTCCTTTCTGACCCCTCTCCTACAATTGGCTGTCAAATCCTATTGATTTTACCTCCATGTCTCTCACATCCTTCTCTTTACACCCCTTCTAGCAGCCCACATAATTGGTCCAGGCTCTTACTTATTCCTTCCTACCAACTGCTTCAAAATAGCCTTCAAGTTGACTAGCATTTATTGAATGGCAGGCACTACTGTCCTAAGCATTCTAACTGGTCTTCCTAGCTCTCTCCATTCCAATCCATCCTATACATCACTGCCAGGTTAATTCTCCCAGTGCAAAGTTCTAATTATGTCAAATCTTAATGGTTCCCCATTGATTACCAAATAAAATCCATATTCCTTAGGTTAACATTCAAAGCCCTCCTTCCATGATCTACCTGCAATGTACTTTTCTCCATCTCCCTGTGCCCATGCTCCAGTCAAACTAGATTGTTTACTATTCCTTCAACTTTTGTATATTTGAGGCCCTTAATCTGTAGTACACTCCCCCCTCCTCCACCTCCATTTATGAAATCCTACCCATCCTTCTAGGGCCATCTCAAAATACCACATCTTCTGTGAAGGCTTCATTGATTACTTTCAATTAGCAGCAATTCCTCTGTCCTCAGCACTACCACTGCATTTGGTATATACATCTCACATTCTACTTTGTAACTTAGTTATTGCTACACATGTTTTATCTCTCCCACTATCAGGGATCATATGTATTTGTCTTTTTATTAGTCACAGTGTCACTAAATATTCACTAAATATGAAGAAGCACCAAAGAGACTGTGATTTACCCAAGACAACACAGTTAACCAAATGAGAACATCAGCATTAGAGCTTGGGTTTCCTGACTTCCACTTTTCTGTCACTCCGTGTCCAATGTTTGGAAAGCCAATTAAATAAGGCAGTGTAATAGAGGAATTTTCCAAACATCCTTTGATGTGCATGAGAATGACCAATTAGAGTATTTTTCATCCATTACAGGAAAGCTATTAATGGCCATTCTTGGTTCTAAACTCATCTAACAGCTTGAATTGATGTAATATGTCATTGCGGTTCTGCATGTGATCAGATGATTTTCCTTTGACTTTTTTTCAGACACTGACAGTTGTGAGAGATGGATGAGCTGCAAGAGTGAGTTTTTAAAGAAGTATATGCACAAAGTGATCAATGACCTTCCTAGCTGCCCTTGCTCCTACCCAACTGAAGTTGCCTACAGCACAGCAGAGATCTTTGACCGTAATAAGAGGAAAGACTTCCGCTGGAAGGATGCAAGTGGACCAAAGGAGAAGCTGGACATCTACAAGCCAACGGCCCGATACTGCATCAGATCCATGCTCTCCTTAGAAAGCACAACACTGGCAGCACAACACTGCTGTTATGATGACAATATGCAACTCATTACCAGGGGAAAAGGCGCTGGGACTCCAAACCTGATTAGCATCGAGTTCTCTGCAGAGCTCCATTACAAAGTAGACATTTTGCCCTGGATAATTTGCAAAGGAGACTGGAGCAGGTATAATGAAGCCCGGCCTCCAAACAATGGTCAGAAATGTACAGAAAACCCTTCTGATGAAGACTATTTCAAGCAGTTCCAGGAAGCTAGGGAATATTAAAAGGGTGGGGCTATTCAGCCTCGAGGGGGAAGGTAATACTTATATACCTAGCACCTGTGACACAAATTTTCTGCACTGATCTGTTTGAAATTGGGTTAATCTTCTTTTTATAGTATATATGTATATTTGTATATAATACATGTGTATTTTCCATAAGTTACAGTATGGGTATGCATAGAGCCATGGGACTTTTTATATGAAGTCATACACACCCCTGTATGCATACTAAAAATAATGTATAAGGTGATCAAACATATGTGGAAAGGAAAAAAAAGCCAGGAAAATAAACAGGAATAAGTAGTTGATGTGATTAAACTTGTGCTTTGACCCAGTATTTCAGAGTATAGGGAGGGAAAGGGGGAAGAGAGGTTAAAAGTTTTAAACATTATAGACAGTTTTTATATATAACTTATTTAATATGAATGTGACAAGCATAACCTTTTCTCTGGAGCTATATTCATAAAAATATTTAGTCACATCTCTAAGAATAGAGAAAGGAATTGTCCTGGGGAAGTGGAAGAGAAAGGGAATATTAATGACTTTAAAAAAACACACAAATGCCAAAAACGAAAAAGAAAAACAACCTCAAACCAAATATTATTTAGTCCTAAGGCACTTTCTTGAGGTTCAGGTTTCCATAGGACCCTTGTTTCAAATTAGTGCTGAGTTTGGCATTTCATGGCAAATCTGGGGCCCAATTTTTTTGATGCCATCAAAAGCCTCTGGAGTGTAAGGTCAATATTTGTTTACTTGGATGATTCTAGAAAAAGCCATAAAGGCACCAAAACTTTGAGTTCTCATCCATGCCTTAGCAGAGGCTAAAAGTCACAGGAATTTTGAGCATTTGGAAGGAAATAGCACTTTTTTGAAAGGGGAACAAAATGAATAGAGAATAAAACTCACTGTTTTGTTTTTATATCACTTCATCTTTCTCCTCCCCTGCTCCCTCATATGCTTCCAGTTTGCAGTTTGCCAGCAAATGTTGTTGTTTAAGAAGGGCTCGGGGCTGGGGATCCTAAATTGTTTTTAATGTTTTGAGAAAAAACTGCATTATTTTTGTAAAGTATTTATTAAGTTGTTGTGTCTCATGCATCAGGCAATTTTGATATGTTCTGATTCTGTAGGGTGGGATTTGGTGCAAGTAAAGGACTGATTTGTAGGGAATATTTTACTTGCAAAACTCCAGAAAAAGAGAATCTATAAATAAAATCATCATAGTATGTATGCTTGCATCTTTTATTTATAACATTATTTAGTACCTCTTTGAGAGGTGGGTTGGTATAGTAAAAGAAGAGTCATATGACTCAAATTTGAGTTCCTGCTCTGCTATGTGTCAAGGCAGGTAGATGATGCAGTGGATAGAGTGCTAGGCCTAGAGTCAAGAAGACTCATTTTCCTTCAGTTCAAAGCTGGCCTCAGATGTAGACTAGCCCTGTGTCGCTGGGTAAGTCACTTAACCCTGTTTACCTCAGTTCCTCATCTGAAAATAAACAATTTTATTTTGAAATAAAGCTTAAGTTATGTCTTCACACCCCCTTGCTAGAACTAAAAAGGTTTTCACAGAATTTGATGAATCAAAGGGATCATAGATTGAGAGCTGGAAGGGACACTAGAGGCCATCTACTCCAAAACTCATTTTCAAGTGACTTGCTAGACCATAAATGACAGAGCTAGGATTAGGTTACTTGTCTATGCTAGTAGAAGATATTGGAACTTGAACCCAGGCCTTCTGAATCTCAATCCAGCGCTCTTTCCACTATCTAGCATTACTGATGCTCTGATCTTCCCCCTTCTATTCTTTCTCTCTGGTGTGGTCTTTCTTCCCCAAAACATATGGCCTTTGGTTCTTCCCTGCCTCCCTTTTTGTTCAGTTGTTTCAGTTGTGTTCTACCCTTCATGGCTCCATTTGGGGTTTTCTTGGCAAAGATACTGAAGTGGTTTGCCATTTCCTTCTCCATCTCATTTTACCAATGAGGAAACTGAGGCAAACTGGGCGAAGTGACTTACCCAGGTCATCAAGTATCTGAGGCTGGATTTCAACTTATGAAGATGTCTTTCTGATTCCAAGTACAGTGGGCCACCCTAGGAAGGGAGTATTATCAGTCATTGCTATTTTAGTGTGAATTTAATTCATTGTAGAGTACGTCCTTTTCACAGTTTAAGAAATCTTGGACAGCAGTAATTATTAGGTAGGAGACAAAACTGCCTGTGATCCTTAGGTAAAGTTCTGGAGATTAGCCCTAATGGAAACATGGGTGTAATGATGAGTTATATTAGTGTGCCATAACTTCCTCACCACTCCCACAACCTTGCCTCAACATATATAGGTATATACAAACACACACACTACTCCTCATGTGAATGTGTATATGTATGTATGTACCTGGACTGCTCCTCTGAAACCAAAAGTGGTTTCTATGGTCAACTTACAAATTAAAACAGCTAGCTGTTGCAGCAGATAGAGCTCTAGACCTAGAGTTAGGAAGTCCTAAATTCAAATCCAACAGCAGATATTTACTAGTTGTGTGACCCTGGGAAAGTAACTTAACCTTTGTCTGCCTCAGTTTCTTCATCTAAAAAAGACAATAATAATAGCCCCTATCTTTCTGGGTTGTTGTGAGAATCAAATGAGATAATATAAGTAAAGCACCTTGCAAGCCTTAAAACACTATATGAATGCTAATTATTATTATGTCAAGCCTCTCCATTCTTTAGCATCATAACATAATTCCCCTTTGGCTTCCCCTTTAATTGCCCCTCCCATAAGCCCACCAGAAGGGCTCTTCACCTGAACTGTTTTCAGAAATTCTAATTATGCCTCTGCTCATGACTTTATCCATGCAGCAGCTTCCTATAGTTACAGGACGTGGGGGAGAGCACAGATCCATTTAGTAAAATCCCCAAACTCTCTCCTTGCTTATAAATGTAAGCACCCCAGATGGACTGGAGCATTAGGTTCTTTTCCTTCAACCTTCTGAAAGCCCAAAGACAAGTGAGATGAGTGTGTCCATAAATCTATACCAGGAATTAGCAACCTATTGCCAGAGGCAAGACAGTCAGCAAGTAAAAAAAAGGAAAATGGAAACTCTATCTTCAGCATGATACTTTGTGTACTCCTCGTTCTCCTCTTCCCAAAGTGTTTCCAAATCATCTATCCAGCTCCTTCCTACTCTACTCGGAACTTCCATTATCTCATAGCCTGATTTCAGGGAGGTGCTTGGAGAAAAGCAAACCTGTTTTTCTGATTTATGTAAATGTGTAAATACATGGCTGATAGGTTTGACCCTTCTTTATTAAAATTTACATTTTAAAAGCAATATAACTTATTCTATACAGATTTCTAATTTGGGCAACAAAGGAATTAAAATCATGAGTAAAGTAGCCCTTTCCCTATTGGAAGAACCCTTCAGTTCTTCTCCATCTTCTTAGTACCTCACTTCTGAAGGGTTGTCAATCTCTGATCTAGACCAACCTGAAACAAAACACTGGTTCTAAAACCTCATAGGCACAAGAGGTTTTGTGACTTAGTAACTGAGTTCCTATTCAAAACAGCCCAGTAGGAAAAAAGAGGGGAATAGTCAGTGATCTGAGCTACCTCTTGGAAGTTTTCTAAATGGAACATTTGTCTTTGTCCTGATCAAAGAGAAAAGACACTCTATAATGGCGCTAGACTGAGTGCAGAACCTGCATTTGCTTTCCAGAAAGGAAGCATAATTGAGTGAATAGAGAACTAGCCTCAGAACCAGGAAGACCTGGCTTCAAGTTTTGCTTAGTTACATCATGGTTCTCCGACCATAGGCAAATCATTTAACTTCTTAGTGTCAGGCAACCTTCTAAGACTATAAATTGCAAAACAGTTATTAATCTGCCCTAAGAAAAGGCAGTCAGTCAGTAAGCATTTATTAAGTGTCTAGCACTGTGCTAAGTGCTAGGGAAACAAAGAAAAGCAAAAGTACAATGGGGGAGACAAAGTGCAAATAACTATAGAGAGACAAGATTATATATGTGATAAATAAGAAATAATTGACAGAAGGAAAGCATTAGAATTAAAGAGACTGGGAAAAGCTTCCGAGTAAAGTAGAGTTGTAGCAGAGACTTGAAGAAAGTCAGGGAAGCAAGGAGGCAGAGAAGAGAAGGGAGTTTTAAGCATGGGGACAGAGTGAAAATTCTCTGAGTCAGCTGATGGGGTGTCTTGTTTGAGGAAAAGCAAGGAAGCCAGTGTCACTGTGTTGCAGAGAAGAGATGGAGCTGGGAGAGAGGGTGTAAAAATACTGGAAAGAGTGCAGGGAGGGAGGGCAGGGGAGGATGAAGGTCATGAAAGGAGACTTTTCTATTTGATCCTAGAGGTGCTATGGAGCCACTGGATTTTGCTGAATAAGGGAAGTAACACAGACCTGTCCTTTAGGAAAATCACTGGCAGCTGAGTGGAAAATGGATCAGACTGGGGAGAAACCTGAGGTAGGGAGACCAACTAGCAGGCTATTGCAGTAGTTCAGGCAGAGAGGATGAGGGCCCACACCAGGGTAAGGTCAGTGTCAAAAGAGAAAAGGGAGTGTACGCAAGAGATGTCAGAAAGGTAAAATCAAGAGATCTTGACAACTGGATATAGGGAGTGAGAGTGAAGAGTTGAGGGTGACACCTAGGTTGAGAACCTGGATAACTGGAAAGATGGTAGTACCTCAAATGTAATGAGTTCAGTTTTGGATATGTTGAATTTCTTCACCTGGAATTCCCTAGCATTCATGGAATCACAAATCTGGACCCCTTAAAAATACCTATATTACTTGACTCACAGGGTTGTTATGAATTCCAAATGAAATATATATGGACAGTTTGCAAATGTTATTATGAGCAATGGAATAAAGATCGCAGTAGCCTATAACTTAAAATGTTACTGACATGCCGATCCTCAACATTTCTTAAGTCAAATTTAGCTCTTTTACAATTCCATGGGAGAAGAGATACCTTTGGAATGCCCAGGGACCCCCAAAAGGCCAGTCTCACCAAAATGTAGCAAGAGCCCTATCATGAGAAATAGCGACACCAGTCGCCCTCTAGTGGCTCAGCCTGAAGAGACCTGAAAAAGATGAGTTAGACTTGGGAGCCCATAAAGATAATAAGTGAGGATCCTTGGATTTAGAGATGAAGACCTTAGTCAACCCCCCTCATTTCACAGATGAGGACACTGAGACCTGGATAGGCTAATTCTGTACCTTTCCCAGGTTCAAATAAGTAGTCTTTAGTAGAGTGTGATTTGAGCCCATGTCTTCTTCCTATAAATTTGGAATTCATTCTACTGGAACCTACCATAGGAATCATCTTAATCACACATAGTATTTGACAGATTTGGTTGTGAATTACTTTGGGTCTTTCCAAAACTTAAAAAGCCTCCCCAGAGAGTAAGAATTGCCACCACTAAAGATATTCAAAGGGAGAAGTCTAAGGTACAGAACTGTATTGTCAGCCCAAATCTGTCGCCAAAATCCTCATATCGTTTCTAGTTACTTAGAAGCAGCAATATTCTGGTAAAAGTTCAACCAGCTCTCAGGAAAAAAAAATTAAGAGGTACACAGGACACATTTTAAAGCTTAATCTGCATGAACATTTTCTCCATTGCTTTCTTAAGTGTAGACAATCAACAAAACGCTAAGTCAAGCTCTGATTTGCACTGTTTGTCCACTTCTAAGGTATAAAGGCCCACAGGGAAAACTTAACAGTCAGGTCTCAAGAATGCTGGTATAAGCTGGCTCAAGCAAGAACTTCTAATACCAATAAATTTGTGGTGAAATAAGGAAACATTCCAAATCCTGGAATAAGGTTCAAGTGGGAATATCTCACAGAAGCTCTGCATCTCACCAAACCCTCAGTATTATTTCCCAGCTGTGGTAAGTCTGTTGTAGTCAAATACTTAAAACTATACCAACCTCATCTCTAATAAGAAGAGTAAATTGTACTTCTCCATTATCTGGATAGCTTTCTCTCTGAGTATTAACTGTTACCTCAACTTCTCTGACTGTGACCATTAGGTGGTATGCAATTATGATATTCTCAATGAGCTGAGGGATAGAGGGATTTCATGGGGATGGAATCAGCCTCCTCTCCTACCCCCTTACATGAACTGTAGCTAAATATTTGGCCTTGCTCTAGTGAGGATGGCAGACGGAGGAGGACAAGAAACATAGCTCAAAATCCATAGTGTCTAACCATTACTGGAGAGGGGACTGGGACTACTTGTTCTTGCCTCAGAACCAGGTTCTTTCCACTTTCCTAATCCTTGTCTCCATTATTAAAGATGCCATATTAATCTGAGCACCCAGTAAGGCAGTATATAAACCAACTTCCTGCTCGTATAAAGTGGGTGAAGAAAAACAGCAGCAATGGAAGCAGGGGCCCAAGAAGATGAAAGGTAAGCAAAGTGCACATTCCTCCTGCCTTTTCCAATTCTCTTTGCTTTCCTCTGGAAATGAAGTCACCTGGGTCTCATCTGTAAAGTAGGAATAAAAATCTTTCCTGTAATCAGTATCTTATCCCCAGGATATACCTGTATATACTTCCTTCCTTTTAAAATCTAGAATGAGGGAGGTGATGTTTACATTGTACTCTGCACTGGTTAGAAAACTTCTAGAGTTTTGTGTTCAGTTTTGGACATGATGTTTTAGGAGGGATATTGATCAAGAAAGAGGTAGCTAGGTGGCAAAGTGGATAGAGCACTGGGATTAGGATCAGGAAGACTCATCTTCATGAGTTCAAATGTAGCCTTAGACATTTACTAGCTGCGTGACCCTGGGCAAGTCATTTAACCCTATTTGCCTCAGTTTCCTTATCTGTTAAATAAGCTGGAGAAGAAAATGGCAAACCATGCCAGTGTCTCTGCCAAGAAAAGCCCTAAGGGGGTCATAATGAATTGGACATGACTGAAATGATTCAACACAGTCAAATCAATAAAGAGAAACATGGCCAGGACAGGATAACCAGGATAATGAGAGGATTAGAATCTGTGCCATATGAAAACTTGGTGAAGACCTGGGAATATTTAGCTTGTAGAGAAGACAACTGACTTGGGACATGAAAGTTATCCTTTGATATTTGAAGGTATGAAGAGCTGTCATATAAAGAGGGCTTAACCTTGTCCTAATTGGCCCAAGATGGTAGAACCAGGAGCAATAGGGAAAGTTGCAAAGAGACAGATTTAGGTTCAATAAAGCGAAAAATGTTCTAACTTTTAATGCTGCTTCTTGAAGAAGTGGGTCTACTTTAATCAAGGATGACTACTTGTTGCAAACATAATTCCCATAAGATGACCTCTAAGATCCACTCCAATGCTGAGATTCTATGATCTCATTTTAGAGGTGCAGTCTATATTTGAGAGCAGCCTACATTTATGCCAATATGATATACAAATTAAAAATATTTATTATCATTGGGAGGACAATATTTTGTTTCCATTGACTGTATAGAAAGAAGTTTCTAATTTTAAATCAGTAATAGAAGCTCTGAGACTCAAATATGCTGGAGTTTGGTTTTTTTTGTGGTTTTTTTTTACTAAAGATAAGAATAAACTCTCAATTTCCTGAAACAATAAGACACATGACTAATGTCTACCAATAATTCCTGAACTTCCTTTTGGCTAATGACTTACCTTCTCTCTCCCTGTTTATCAAATCATTTACAAGAATAGTTTCTAAGTATAGCGTTAGCATAATTAGTTGTTGTTGCTGTTTTTCAGTCATTTTAGTTGTGTCTGACTTATCATGACCTCATTTGGGGTTGTCTTGGCAAATATACTGGAGTGGTTTGCCATTTCTCCAGCACATTTTTCAGGCAAGGAAACTGAGCCTAATAGGGCTAAGTGACTTGCTAAGGGTCACACAGCTAGTAAGTTTGAGGCCAGATTTGAACTCCTGAAGATGAACCTTCCTAACTCCAAGCCCAACACTATCCATTTAGGCACCTACCCGCCCCATCAGTACAATTACAATAACTGAACAGAGTTTTTGCCTCTTATCCTGTTTCTTACTTACCCTCTTGGTTATCTCTCAGAAGCAGTGGTCAATGTACAGGCAGATGGAAGGAAACGGGAAATAAAATGGGTCTAGACAGTCCACTAACTGTAATTCATCTCTGAATAATCAAGAGTAGAAGAATTATTTCTCTCTTCCCCCAATGAAATACTGGGAATTTCTGTATAACCTCACAGAATTTCAGAAATAATCCAATCAATCAGTGATGCTTAGGACAGACAAAGAAGCCCAGTCATTCACAGTGCTTCTAGAATTGGAAGGGATCTTAGAGTCCATTTGTCCAACTTCCTCATTTTTACAGAACAGAGACAGGGCCTGGGGAGGGTATGTGACTTGCCCAATATCCCACAGGTAGAATTGTCAGAGGCAAGCCTTGAATCCAGGTATTTGACTCTAGAGCTAGGGCTCTTTCTCTAGTACCATACTGCTTCCTTCACTAAGAATCCCCAAGTTTCATTTTTTCTAAGGAAGTGAAAGTCAGAACACATATTCATTCCTGGAGGAAAATGCCTGTAATCTTAAATTTGTCATCCTAAAAGGATGACCATCATAATTCTGAGCTTGGTTCTATTCTGGCCATAGACCATCAAATTTCTAATCAATTCTGTCATCCGAAAAAAAAAGCACAACACATAACTGAACTCCTGAATAGGAACCCAGTCTACAATATCCCTGACAAATCACTCAGCTTCCATTTGAAGACCTCTAGTGATAGAATATTCACTACTTTACGAGGAATCATATCTATTTGTGGACAATTCTGGTAGTTAGAAAGCTGTTCCTTTTATTGAGTAGAGATCTCCCTCTGTAACTTCTACTTGTGTACCTTATATACAGCAGATGCTTGATAAATGTTTGTTGATTTAATTACTCCTAGATCTATGCATTGAGTCTGAGCTGAACAAATCTAATCCCTCTTCCATATAACAGCCTGTCAAATATTTCCCTCCCCCTAATCTTCATTTATTTAGGTTAAGTATCCTCAGTTCCTTCACCCACTTCTCACATAGTATAGTTTCCAGGTCCTTTATGCTCATACTTGGCCTAAACCTGACACATTGAAATGTGATGGCCAAAACTGTTGTAGCTTGATCAAGAGAGAATACAGCAGAACTACTTCTCATTTGCTAGTCCTAGACACTCATGCATCTATTAATACAGTCTAGTATTGCATAGTATTTTTGATTGCCAATCACAATGTTAATTCATATTTTCTAAATTCCCCAGTTCTTTTTCACAGTAAACACAGAACTGTTTATCCACAGTCCCACCCATCCTCATTCTAAAATTGTGTAGCTAAAAGAATGAAAGATGCTTCCTTATTACCTTATTTTACCCCTTATTATGAACTCTCATGGGACAATTAGCCAGGCTGAAGGAACTTTATTCTAATCTTGGATGATGGCTAAGTTAATGGAAACCATTGACACAACACTTTACCCAGACCCAAACTATCAGGCAAATTAAATTAGGTGCCCTTGAAATTTGAGATGTTTAAATTTACTTGAAGTAAAATGTTGAGGAAAGAATATACTTGTAATTCTAACAACTAGATAGGCATATAGTTAAGGAAAAGCTTTCAAGAACCTGAGAAATAATCTAGCCTACCTCTTTCATTTTACACATAAGAAAACGAAGGCCCAAAAAGTTGTAACTTTTTGACCAATGTCACTGGTTTTGTCAGTGGAAGAGATAGGACTGCATTTCAGGACTGCCGGCTCAGTCATCCTGGGCAATACTGCAACCAACAGTAGAGACAAAATTACTTCCCAGCTATTTGAAATGAGACAAAAATATCTCAGTCTTCCCTCAATTGACTACTCCATCTAGGACAATAGGTGCCAGGAATGAGTACTACCTAATGCCCACGGATATGTCTTTCTATTATGAATAAGACAGATCTCTTTCACCCAAAACTGACCCCTCTCTTGGAAAAGGGACGTCCAGATCCAACAGAATTTGGAGTGTATATGGCATGAAGTTGCTTCTAATTTTCAGAGGACAGCGTCAAGAAGGCTTGGATCTTAATGAAAAGAGTATAATTGGAAGTAGAAGGCAGGACTTCAAAACAGGATCATAGATTTAGAGCTAAAAGGGACCCTAGAAACCATGAAGTCTAAACCTCTTATTTTACAAATGAGGAAACTGAGGTGTAGAGAAGTTAAGTGACTTGCCCAAGGTCCCAAAGCTAGTTAAATGCCTGAGGCAGGATTTAAATTCAGGTTTTCCTCATTCCAAGCCCAAAGCTCTGTCCACTGTGACACTCAACTCTTATCTAGATAGCTAGCTTTCCTATATCCTGATTGGTCACAAAAATAGAAGTCTCCTGGCTTTGCTCTCATTTTCTTCTCTAGTTGGTGGTCAGGAGAACAGAAACTTATGAACTTTGCTTTTTTGTATTCTGGAAGATTGAGTAGCAAGGAATGCGCTCTCTCTCTCTCTCTCTCTCTCTCTCTCTCTCTCTCTCTCTCTCTCTCTCTCTCTCTCTCTCTCTCATTTTCCCATGTCGACATAACCAGTTAAGCACAGAAAAATCTTTTGCTACATTTTCAGAAATACTTGCATGTAATATTTTTTAAGGTTAGTGGTTAAGTCTATTCTTATAACCTATGAATCATTTTGGACATATTTGTATGTTACAACACTAAGAAATTCCCCTATGTGCCTGATAATTCCCATTAATTACCTTTGTAATGGTGAAAGTCATGGAGAGTTAATTAAGTCAATCAAATCTGCATACCCCACTCATGCTACACATCTATTTGAGAATACTGCTACTGACTGAATGAATCAATCAATTAATCAAAGACTTGGCCAGAGGTTCTTAACCTTTTTAATGTCATGGACCCCCTTTTGCAGTCTAGGGCAGGTCTTCTTAAACTTTTTTCACTTGCCACCCCTTTTTGCCCAAGAAATTTTTACATGTCCCTGGGTATATAGGTATATAAAATAGGTATACAAATGAAACACTGGCAATCAATCATAAGGAAATTTATTTTAAAATAATTCTTTGGTATACATAATTTTAACATTTATTAAAGATGAAAGCAAATTTGCCTACTAATTAGATGGATTGCTTATTTATTTTTCCTTGTTTATTTTGTTTAAAGAATTAAATCTTGGTAGAATATTTGACACTGCAGGACATAGAGCATCTTCAATGTTTTTCGGAGTTGATTGATATTTTGATTTTATAATTGTCAATGCTGAGAATGCTACTTTGCATAAATACATAGTACAAAAAGGCATAAGTATGTTTAGGGCCATTTCAGAAACTGCTGAAAATTCTGTTCTAATCCCAAGCCAAAATTCATTTAATGATTTTTTTTTAGGAAACTCAAGTTTTAAACCGGTGTCACCTGATAACTTGGCAAATTTTTCTTGAACTTTTAATGGCAGATGACTGACATTTTTATTTCAATTGAGTGTGGTTTACGAACCCAACTTAGTTTTTTAGAATCAAAATTTGAAGGGAAGTATTTCTGAAACTGTGTCTCCAGACACTTCAGATGACAGATGTAAGATAACTCTCACAATTAAATCTTTGGGAATGTTATTTTCAATTATAAAATCATCTGTACCTATAAATAATACTTAAAAACCCTCATTTTCCATGGTTATTCTTCCATGTTACTTTTTTAGTAAAACTTTCAATTGTATCTTTTAACATAAATATGTTACAATTTTTTCCTTGAAGTGACATATTTAAATCATCGAGTTTCTTTTAAAAAATCCAACAAATAACACAGTTTTGAAAGCCACAAGTCATTACGAAAAAAATGAACAAAATCAAATTTCTGCTCAGTCAAAAATATAACAACTCCATCTTTCAATTTCAGTAATCTGTTTAAACTTTGCCCTTTTGAAAGCCACCTTACCTTTGCATGTAGTAATAACCTTTTGTAATTGGAATCCATATATTTCCAAAGGTTTGAAAACAAACGACTATTAAGGGCATGGCTTTTAATGAAGTTAATTATTTTGATAGTATTGCGAAGCACAACATCTAAATCTGGTCATATATATATTTTTTTTTTGGTTACAAGTGCCTTCAGATGGATCACGCAGTGAGTATATTCATTGCCACCAGCTTTAACTTTTGCTACAAATCCAACATTCTTGCCTATCATTGCTCCAGTACTGTGTGTACAGACTCCAATGCAATTTTCCCACCGTAAACATTCATTTGTGAAAAATTCATCAGCTTTAAGACATACATCTTCCCCTCTTGCGTGCCCTTGACAAAACAATAATTCTCCATTGTGTCATGTTAGAAATATCAGTTGTTTCATCTAACTGAATTGCAAACTTTGGGCTACCCTTTAAGCCTGGTGATAAGCTGCTGTAATTGGTCATTACTAATTTCAGAAATTCTTTTGGAAACAGTATCATTTGATAAAGGAATTTTACAAATTTCATCCCCATATTTTTTCCCATCAACTATTTCTGACATTTTAATAGCAGCAGATAACATGAGATCTTCTCCTATCACATTGAGCTTTTTAGTTTTTGCAATTAAATAAGAAATTTTGTAAGATACAAGTAACTACTTTTTGTTGACAATAATAAATTTCTGTAAACATTGCTTTTCTATATGTAGTATGCTTCATGCTTGGTATTAAGATATTTTAGTATGGCTGGTTTCATGCTCTCTGCCGCTGAAAGTTCACTGCAAATTAAGCAAAGAGGATTCTCCCACACCATCATCATTATTAAAAGTAAATCCATATTGCAAAAATAATTCAACATATTTTTTCCTGTCAGTTTAGGTATACTACAACCTGATAGCAAAGATTCTATTACATTGTCATCAGTATTTTTACCTCTTCTGACTAAATTTAGCCGCTTAACCACAACCAAAAAATATTTCTGTACTAAAATATAAATAAATATTGTTAATAATTTTTCAAACAAATATTAGCTTTAGTGAAGTTACATTTGTTTGTGCTTAATTTTAAAAAATGATGTTCACACTTATATACATATACAACGGTGATAGTGGAGAAATATTATTAAAGGTCTTTTCTCTTTACTTGATGCAGTTAAACACTTATATTTCTGTAAAAGAAGGAGATAACAGGAATTTTTAAATCAAACATTCTAACACAATATGATCCAAAGATATACTAATTTGATACTTATATGCTAAGGAATGACAGTAGGAAAATATTAAAAGTCTTTATTTCTGTAATTAAACTATTATGTTTCTGTAAAAGCAGAAAATTTTGTATGTACAGTACATTCCAATTCATAGCCTATGATAGTCTCGAATCTGAGCCAAGGTGTTTATGGCAGTGTTTGTTGGTGCTGTATGGCGAGTTGGCATGTGCAGTGTTGTATGTTCAGAACCAAAAGTAAAGTAGTCAAGTTGTGCAATGCACCTGTGTTGGTAAGCAAAATGGGCTCCTAGCACTCAATTCAACCAAGTGCCCTTGAAGAGATTGGCTTTTGTTTCCTTTGAGTAATTCAGTGTATTTCATTGAGTCTTATTAGGTGCTAATCCCCAGGCCCAAAATCCTACTAAGTGCTAAACCTACCTGGGTGTGAAGCTCCTAGGGTACTAAGGAGGTGCTAACTCAAAAGTCAATCATAGGAGCCTGAGTTCTGGTCATTCAGATGACATTTGATGATGTCTGAAATGCTATAAGAAGGGAAGACAGATCTATTTGCACAGGGCTCTCACTCTTGGTGGCACCATGCTGATTTGGAGACTCCCAGAAGCTGTAGCTAAGAGCACTCCACCTCATAACCAGGATGTTGGGACTTTGTTAAACTCTGGTAACTATGTATTGGGATTTGAATCAGACAAGGTCTGTCTGTCGATGTTTGTACTTTGTTTGTATTTTGCTCTGAAGGGTGCTGGCTTTTTCCCCTGAACTAAGTGAATGATATTTGTATGCTGGATCAAAGTAAACTTGTCAACCCCTTAACATTTCTTTCCTTACTAAAGCAGATCAAAAGAACCTGGGCTTTGGCAGCATGCTTGTTGTTGGGCTTGTGTTGGTCTTTCACCCCCACAACAACTGCTAGCCAGATTGTTGAAACAGCACCACGGGCAAGTGCTGCCAGAAATACCCTGGATTCATTGCATGTTTGATTTTGAATTAATTTTTGGTCACTGAACTTTTAGAAACATTTTAGTATTGCCAAATTTTTCGTGACCCCCACATTCAGTTACACGACCCCATATGGGGTCATGAACCACAGTTTAAGAAGTACTGGTGTAGTGGAATATATGGAACCTTTTCTCAGAACAGTGTTTTAATATGAGTTACAAAAAAAAACATTACAAAGTAAACTAATTGCACTGAAATAAAGATGTAATATTTTTCCTGCTCAATTCACAGACCCCCTGAAACTTTTCCAAAGACCCTTCTTCAGAAGTCCAAAGACCCATGTTAAGAGCACTTGTTTTAGTGCTAAATGCAAAAAGGCCTTTGTCAATTTAGAAGTCCTTGAAAGCCCCTTGAAGAAATGAAGCAATGTTGTATAGGAAGTCTGTTTGGACCAGTTGAAGGACTTAATCACACATCTGCAGGGTTTACATAAAATCAGGAAGCTAGTTTGGAATCAAGAATTCAAAATGTCTGGATGTGGAGAGGAAGGAACAAGGATGTAAAAAGCTTACCTGGAAAGAGCTGGTGGCCCTGGGGCAACAGGCAAAAGGAGAAAGAAATAGAAAGATTGAACTATGGCAGAGAAGGGAGAGATCAAGGAGGGCCATCAACTTTATAGCTATCTCAGAGTAGAAGTCTTCCGCTGAAGCTACCAGGTCTGTAGATACCTCTTCAAGAGAGAAAAGGAAAGTTCTGAGAAAAGATCTGCTCTCTTCCCAACTTGTTTTTCTGGTGCCTGTCTATTAGCAGTACTCTGTTTGCTTCTTTGCTCAAATGTTTCTTGTGACTTAAATTTTGCCTCAACCAAGGAGAGAACAAAAGTTAGCTAGAGATAAATATAAATTTAAATTGAAGCAGATAGCCAAGCCTCTGCCTAAATGATTGGAATTTCGCTAACTGGGGGCTCTGAGCAACTGTGATTGTAATCCCAATTTTTTTTACTATAAATTCCTAAAAGTAGCAGGGGAGGGAACCATGTGAACCCGGAGGTCTATTATATTGTCCCTAGATATAAAAAAGAACAAAATATTGTAACAATAGGCAAGTTACATATCTAGAGACAAAGAGGGTAGGGAAGAAAGGATGATGACAATATATTAGTCTGTGATTTCCTGTACCCTCCATATTGAAACTCATGTTATATCTTTCTTAAGCAAAACTGTATATTTAGTTTAGAGGATTTGATATTCAGGCATGTTACTGACTGGTGCCTAGAAGGCCTGGGTGTTCAAGTCCTCAACAGATTCGGGATGTGACAGGTTTGGCAACAAGTCTCCTGACTCCCATCGGTCAGTGATTTTTCCATAAAGCCAAAATCATAAAGGATGTTGTCACAGATGATAGAAATCTAGGGATGAAAAAGACCTTAAAGGAGATTTAGTCCAAACCTCTTATTTTGCATATGAGGAAACTGAAGCCCAAGAAGGCTAAGTGACTTTCCTATGGTTACACAGGAAATATGTGATAAAGATAGGTTTTGAATCAAGGTCCTCTGACTTCAGAATCAATGCACCTAATAAGAGAAGAGACATTAGATATGGAAGGGGGTAAAATGGATCAAGGTAGTTTTAAAAAAAATCTATCCAAATCTGTGGAAAATATACATGTGAGCTATTTTTCTATTACTAGAATTCTAGAACAATTAAAACAATATGACTGTTGGGGGGGGCGGAGCCAAGATGGCGGCTGGGAAGCAGTGACCGGCATGAGCTCCCCACCAAGTCCCTCCAAAAACCTATAAAAAAATGGCTCTGAACCAATTCTAGAGCTGCAGAACCCACAAAGTGGCAGAGGGAAGC
>CM053625.1:215443720-215490933 GCA_028646595.1 Phalanger gymnotis
CTGGGGAACAGGGCAACCAGAGTGTACGCCATCTTGGAGTGGGGGAGGGAGGAAATGGGGAGAAAATTTGTAATTCAAACGCCTGTGAAAATCAATGCTGACAACCAAACATGTCAAAAATAAATTAAAATTAAAAAAAATACAAAAAAAATATGACTGTTATTGAGAAAAAATAATGACAATGTGACATTATCCTTTATGAAGATGGGGAATAGTTACAGAAAAGTCCAAAGCTAACTAGTCCACATGGGAGTTATACCCATGACCTTGTCCTCATTCCACACTGATCAAACTCCCATGAACAACAACCCTTGATTGGCATAAAAAGATTTATGTAAAGTCCGTTGAGAGTGGGTTTTGTAGATCAGAGTTTTTCAAAGCTAGAAGGGACCTTAGGAATCCTCCAATAAATTCATCTTATAGATGAAGAAACTAAGTCCAAGAGAAATTAAGTGATTTGTCCAAGGTCACACAGCTACAAATAATTGAGCATTCTTTGCTTTAACCTCCATTTTCAATTGAAAAGCTGAAGAGAGTATGAGTCACTATTTTACCATGCCTCTACTATTTCAGATATCCTTAATTAATTTTGTAGTGAATCTAAGCACATAGGTTTATGCATGCACTTCTATGCACAGGATTATAAATTAATACAGAAAGTATTTGGTTATTCATTTTAAAGCTGATCCAATATTTCAGGTTGGTTAGGGGACTTTAGAAGAATGGGGACTTTTTCCAGGACCTTGAATATCCACAGGAACAAATTTATAGCAAAGGCAACTTCCATTTGGACCCCACCAGAAGAACAAAGTTTAGATACAGATCTTTCCTTTTAGATCTCTGTGTAGGGATTTGGAAAGTCAAACACATGGGACCACTGCCTTGCCTGGCCTAGCAAAAACAACATCATCCTTAACCATTTTAGCGACAGGATTATTGGCTTTCTTTGAGATATCCAGCTGCAATAGCAAAACCTGTCATGGATTTTATGACCTGGCTAATTTTCTATCAGTTCTGGGAATAATAAATGTCTCCTATATGGATGTTCGTGTTTGCCTTCAAAATGAAAAGCCCATTAATAGTACAGAAAATCGCTTCATTCTTAGCCATACAGCTTATGAATGATTTTTGAAATATGTCTTAGACTGACCAGAGAGCAAAATTCCTAGAATTAGGCAGTAAGAAGAATCATTTGATTCGTGTATATATATAATGTATATAAATATTATATACATATATAATATTTAAAGTATATGAAAACTGAAAGCTTCTTTTATTTCTAAATGCATTTTTATGCAGCTAAGTTTCTACGTGGCTAAATATTCCCTTCTTATATGTATCTGTCCTCTAAAGATAACAGTCTAAATATTGTCAGCCTCGAAGTCACTAATGAAAAGGAGTGCTAACAGATATTATTAATAAATTAGACAAATGACCATGATTTTTCTAACTTTATTTGCAACGTCTTCTGTGCCTGCAATTGTTCTCTACCCCTGGAGCACTGACCAAAAAGATAAAGAGAAAGACGGACTCTTGTGTCAGAGACTGGCTTAGGACACAGAGGGCCTAAGGACATACTCGAGAAGTTTCTTCTCTCCCTTGGCTCACAGTACCCATTCTGAAACTTTTGCGGGGAAAAGGTATCCTATGTTATACAGAAATAGACTCCTCAGCTTGTAAAGCAGAGTGTATAACCTTATAGAAGAAAAGTTTATTAAAAAGAGGAAAATAAAATAGAAAGTATAGATGGTACTATGGAGAGAGTGCTAGACTTGAAATCAACAAGACCTTAGTTTCAATCCAGCTTTAGACACTTACTAGCTGTATGACCTTGTGCAAGTCACTTTGATCCATTTGCCTCAATTTCCTCATGTGTAAAATGGGAATAATGATAATAGTACATACCTTCAAGGACTGTTGCTAGGATCAAATGAGATAATATATGTAAAACACTCCATGACACTTAAAGTACTACATAAATGCTAGCTATTGTTCTTGTTCTTATTAACTAGCTGCCCAATATGCCAATAAATATATGAGCTCATCAAAGTGGGTATTCCTTCCAGTGATGGAAATCACAACCAGAAATGCTTGCCCTTTTGGTTGCTGAGTCATTTTAGTCGTGTCTGGCTATTAATCCATTTGGGGGTTTTCTTGGCAGATACTGAAGCAGTTGCCATTTCCTTCTTCATCTCATTTTACAGATGAGGAAACTGAGGTAAAAAGTGTTAAGTGATTTGCTCAGGGTCAAACAGCTAGTAAGTGTCTGAGGCTGGATTTGAACGCAGGAAGATGAGTCTTCCTGGTCCCAAGCCCAATGCTCTATCCACTGTGCCACCTAGATGCCCTATCCTCTATGAAATATCTACCTTATAGAGGCCTTCTTTAAATTCTCTCCACTTGATGTGGACACCAATGATGCATCTGGGTTTCCAGTGTGCTTCACTAGTCTCAAAGATGTATAGACACCCCCATAATCATAGTCTGAATGTGAGGGTTTATCTGACCAAGATCCTACCCCAAAAGTTCTGTTAAGGCTCACCTAACTTCTTGACACTTAGAAGGGGATGAGAAGCATAATGTTTTTTTGCTCTTTTTAAAGAGGATGCCCAGGCCAAACATGTTGGATTCCTTTCCTTGGAGTAAGCAGTCTAATTTAAGCGACAGGCAAAAGGCTGAGTGTGAAGCACAAGAGCTAAAGAAATACAGGTGGCTTTTTGTAGGAGTTCAGCGACAAATGCAAGTAGGAAAAGCTCCTTACATTTTCATTTATTGAAAATGCTGGAATATTTGCCCCATTCCCCTTCTCTTTCCTATTTGAGTAACTAGGAAAAATAAAGTATCTATCTCCATAAAATCTTTTACTTTGATGCTTTTCCTCTGTCTACAAAACCCCCATCCTAGTCCAGGCTCTCATTCACTGTTCACTGGAGAATAATGATAATTCTCCAATGGGTATCCCCTCTCCAATTCATCCTCCACACAGCAGCTAAAATAATATTCCTAAGAAAGAGTTATCTCAAGACATTCCATTGGGCTATTTTTTTTTGAGGACAAAATAGAAACTCTTGAGCTTGGCACTTACATTTACATAACTCTCCTTCACAAGCTCCAGTCAGACTAATAGATTTGCTATTCCCAAATTTGACATTCTATCACCAGCCTTTGTTCTTTCTTTACTAAGTTGTCCCTCATGTAACAAATGGATTCCTTCTCCTCTCTGCTCTCTTCTAATACTTAACTTCTTTCAAGACTTGACTTACTCATCACCTTCTAGAAGACTTTCCCCATCTCCCTAGTTAATAGTGATCTCTCCCTCTGAAAACCATGTTGAAGGTACTTATTTATGCAAATGTTATATTCACAAAAGAATATAAGCCTCTTGAGGGGAGATACTGCTTTTTGTTTTGCTTTGGAATAACCAGCACCTACCAGAGTGCCTTGTACATAGTAGGCACTTTAAAAAATGCTTTCTTGAATCTAAGTGGAACACTTTGTTAGATCTTGTTGTTACCCTAGCCAAAAGCATTTTTCTGTTTAGCTTTTTACTAAAAATCTGAAAGAATGTTTTACCAACAACACCATATGACAGGCAGCCTCTTGTACTGGATAAGATATTGGACCTACATTCAAATCCTGCTTCAAACACTTACCAGCTGTGAGATGGCCAAGTCTCCTAATCTACAGAATCCTCCAACAGCCATTGATTTTGCTGATTATATCCAATTTAACCTCTATATACCTTGTTTGTATAGTTTTTTTGCATGTAGTCTCCCCCATTAGACTTCGAGCTCCTAGAAAGTCTTTTGTTTGTCTCTGTATCCCCAGCACTTAGAACAGTGCCAGACACATGGTTGGTGCTTAATAAATGCTTTCTGACTGACTGTTGACAAGGTAGGCTAGGTCACCAAATAGTGGGCTTTATAAAGGCAGAATGCAGGATTTTCCAGTAACATTTACCCAGCACTGTAACTGCTCTACTGCACAGAGAATCAATTGATCCTCTTGACATACATGTCCCCTCAAGGAGAAAAAGTCTAGTTTCTAATAGGTGCTTGGGTGATCCTTTCAACTGCTAGTGCCATCCCTCCATCTCAAATCAAATTGTAATTAGCTACTTTGTATTTATTCTCTTTATTTTTATTCTGCATATACTCGTACATATACTTGCCTCTTCTCCTTTCTTCCTTTTACAAAGAGATGGTTCCTCTCCTTTCCAAAGTCAACTTCTCTACACGTCCTATTTTCTTCAACAGATTTTCCCTTGAATCATTTCCTTTTTCATATCTTCAACCTCTGCATATTAAAGTTTCTTCACTACTGCCTTCAACATGCTAGAGTCTCCTTCATCCTTAAAAATCTTCAATAGATTCTACCAGCCCTTCAAGTTACTATCTTGCATCTTTCTTCCCCTTCTTAATCAAACTCCCAGAAAAAGTTATACTTAGTGCCTCCACTTCTTCTCCTCTTATCCCTAAACCATTCATAATCTGACTTCCAACTTAATCACTTAATTGAAATTGTTTTATCTAATTTAATTGTCAGACCATGTGGTCTTTATTCAGACCTCATTCTTATTGCCCTGTCTGCTACATTTGACATTGTTGATCACCTCCTGTTCCTAGCTAGTCTTTCCTCCCCAATATTTGTAAAACTACTTTCTTGAGGTTCACCTAACTACTCCTTAGTCTCCTTTGCAGAAGAGTGTAAGGTGGACTGACATTTAGGGAGAGTTGAAGCAGGGAGAGCTATCAGGAGGCTGTTACAGCAATCTAGGTAATCATCCTTCACCCATATTACATCCCTTAACAGTGGGTGCTCCCTAAGGTTCTTTCCTAAGACCTCCTCCTTTCTTCTGCCATATTCTGTCTTTCTGAACCTCATCAGATCCCATGATTTTAACTATCATCTCTATATAGAGAACTCCCAGGTCTACACATCCAGTTCTAATCTCTCCTTGAGCCGCACATCATCAATTGCTTATCAGACATTTCAAATGGGACATCAAAAACTCAACAAATCTAAAACTAAATATCTTTTTCCCTAAGCCTTTCTCTCTCTTCCAAATTTTCCTACTTCTGCTGGAGGCATCACTATCCTTCTAATCTCCTAGGTTCACAATCTTGGCTTTGTACAAGACTCCTCATTCTCTCTCACCCCACAAATCCAATAAATTGTCAGATCTTGCCATTATTATAAGGAAGATAAAAGAAGGAAACCTACCTATTTTTTAAAGGACACTATTTACTCTCACCTCCAACAAAAATTTTGGAAACTCTGCATCTTTGAGGTGAAGTCAGGGGAGTAAAATAACATTCTCTCCTCTTCAGATTAATTCTAACCATCATTCCTAACCACCTTTCAGATTAGAAGGAAGGAAAAGAGGTAGAAGAGGCGGAGGAAATGCCATGAGAGAAAGATCAAGATAAACTCTAGAAACATTGCAAAATTACTTTCACCTCATCAGAAGAAATGGTAAGAAAAAGTCTTGAAACATTACTCTTCCCTAACTCAAATCTGTTTCCAAAATTCTCTTGAAATAACTTCACAAGCTCCTCTGAGGGTCTCTTAGTTTAGGAAAACACTAGTGTGGGCCAAGTCAAGATGGTAGAGTGAGAGGAAGCAGAGTCTAGCTCTCCCCTCACACATCTTCAACAAAGAACTAGAGAATGAATCAAACTGAATTTTAATTGATAAAGCCAAAAAGAAGTCACAGTAAGTCATTTTCCCAGCCTTGGGAGGCTTAGGCAGACAAAGAGGTCTGTGGATGCTAGGGAGGACATCTACATGGGAGAGTTCATGGATGTTGCAGTGACAGAAGACATTCTAGCACCCAGGGACTGAAAGAAAGCAGAGACAGGATACTAGAAAGGGATCCCTGAGTGAGCACTGGGTTCCAGAATAGGTGCTATCTCGCAGTTCTGTCACCCACCACCTAGTGCCAGGTTATGGATCCAGAGTGGAGAGGAATGAAGGCAAACTTTGGCCCTAGCTATATACTGAGCAAATAATAGGTGTATAGCTCTGATCTCAGGAACCAACAGACCCAAACCTGGGCCAGGAACTTGCAGAACTCAGATCAAGAGAGCAATAAACAAACCTCCACCTGGATCATATCACTTTGGGAATACTGAAAGCTTGTAAGACCCCCAATCAGGGCTATGAAAGCAGAAAAATATGCAAGAGAACTCAGGCTTGGGCCAGACATCCCTTTCCCCCAAGAAGCGTGCAAAGCCCAGCACAAACACAAAATCCAAAGTCAAGAAGCAGACTAGAAGAATGAACAAACAAAACAAAACCTTGACCATAAAGAATTATTATGACAACAGAGAAACTCAAGACATAAACACAGAAGAAGAGAATGACTAGAACAAATCTATAACCAAAGCCTCAAAGATAAATGTAGCTTGGACACAAGTCCAACAAGAATTCCTAGAAGAGTTAAAGCAATAGTTAAAGAAAGAACTAAAAAAAAAGTGATAAGAATAAGAACAATAGAGGAAAAAATTGTAAAAGTGACAAGAGCTAGGAAAGAAACATATGAAAATGAATTAGCAGCCTGGGAAAAAGTGTACAAAATTGAGCTGAAGAGAGTAACTTCTTAAAAATTAGAATTGGTCAGATTCATTCATTTAGTAAACATTTGTTAAGGCTTACACTTACTGTGTTAAACAGAGAGGATACAAAAAGAGGCAAAAGGTGCCCTCAAAGACCTTACAATCTAATTGAGGCTAATGACTCCATGAGACAGCAAAAAAATAATAAAATAAAGTTAAAAACTGGAAAAATAGAAGAAAACATGAAATACCTCATAGGAAAAACAACTCACCTGGAAAATAGATTGAGAAGAGGTAATCTAAGAATCACTGGAGATTGAAGAGAGTTAATTTAAGAATCATTAGACTACCTGAAGGCCATCAAGAAAAAGAGAACCTAGACATCACACTTCAAGAAATCATAAAAGAAACCTACCCAGATATCTTAGAGCCAGGGGCAAAGTAAAAACTGAAAGAATCCACTAGTCACCTCCTGAAAGAAACCCACAAAAGAAAACTCCTAGGAATATTATAGCCAAAATCTAGAGTTCCTAGATCAAGGGGAAAATACTGAAAGCAGCTAGAAAGAAAAAAGTACCAAGGAGCCATAGTCAATACCACAAAAGATTCAGCAGGTACCACTATGTAGGAGTGGGAATATTGGATTATGATATTTCAAAAGGCAAAGGCTTTTAGTTTATAACCAAGAATAACCTACCCAACAAAACTCAGTATAATTCTACAGGGAGAAATGGATTTTTGACAAAATAGAGGACTTTGAAGCATTCCTTGATGTTGAAAATTTGACATAAAAACACAGGAGTCTGGAAAAATATAAAAAGGAATATATATAGGAGAAGTCATAAGGGACTAAACAAATTTAAGCTCTTCACATTCTTAAACATACTGATAATAAATGTAGATGCCTCAGAATTTGATCATCATCAAGAGTCTTAAGGAGAGCCTAATTAAATAGAAGGCCTGGGTGTGATTCTTTTTGTTCATATATCTCAAAAGAAGAAGGGAATGGGCAGGGAATACCCTGGGAGAAGGAAGAAAGGAGAGGAAGAATGGGGAAAATTATCTCACATAAATGGGATGCTCAAAAAGGAATTCATACATGAAGGGAGCAGTGGAAGCGGGGAACTAATGACACTTGAACTTTATTCCCATCTGAACTAGTTAAGGGAGAGAAGACTACATATATACATAGTTGGGTGTAGAAACACATTTTACCCAATATCCAAACAGGAAGGAAAGGGTAAAGGAAAGGAAGAGAATAAGAGGAATGGTAGATTAAGAGAGGCCTTAATTAGACTTTTATGAAATGATGCAAAGTGAAGTGAGTAGAACCAGAAGAATAATTTATGCAACAACAGCAATATCGTAAAGACAATCAACTTTAAAAGATTTAGTATGTCTGATCAACACAATACCAACCCAAACTCCAAAGGATTCATGGCAAAACATGCCATCCACCTTCAAATAGAGAGGCAATAGACTAAAAGTGCATATTTAAGCATATTTTCTTCCTTTCCTTTTTCTTTTGGACAAAAGAAAGAAAAGAGATGCCTGAGAAATACTCTCACACCTGGCATTAACAATCGTGCTCAACTAATGCTAAACAAGGATGCCTCATAAAAAGACTAACACAGCATCAAGTTTCTTATCTCTGGGCCATTTAACTGCATACCTCTTGCTCTGTACCCAGGGCTTGACAGAGAATGAGATTTTTGTAGAATCATGGAAACTTAGAGATGGAAGTAATAACAACTCCATTTTGCAGATGAGAAAATTGAAGCCCAGAGAAGTCAAGTGGTTTATTCAAGGTTACACAGTAAATTGGGGGCTGAGCTGATACTCATGCCTCCTGGGGCTTTCTACTATGCTCTATATCAACAACAATTTAAAAAACAGTCCTTGATCATCATATGCAGACATTGAAGGATATAAATTTAGGAAAGATAAGATTCTCCCTCTCATGACACTCACAGTCTAGCAAGGCAATAAAACATACACAAATGATTAGAACGCAAAAAGAAGCATGGCAAGTGCAGAAGGGAGATGTAAACCAAGAACATGGTCGTTCAGGTTAATAGATAGGAGCAATAAAAATATCCGATAAAACTGTCCAGTTTCTTAAAAGAACTTAGAACAAACAGTAAAATCACAGGAATATGTACATCACACCCCTTTACCTAAACCTTGAGAGCCAGGATAGAGAATCTGACTCAGGCTCCTGCTTCATAATAAGCTTGCTTTAGTTAGCAGCAGATTTAGGGGGGGGGGGTGGATTCTGTCTTTTCTGAGGACTTGGTAGTTACTTAATGAAGTGCTATTCGATCCCAGTTATGGCTCTACTACTTAGTCACTTTGTGACCATGAACAAGTTGCTTTTCCAGATTTCAACTAGCTCTGCAGTTGCTCCAGTATTTTGGGCTCTGCTTTATTATCTATAAAATATAAAGGCTGAACTAGACCAGTTGGCCAAATACATATCTTCTAATTAGATACATCTTTTTTCTAGCCCAGAACCCAATGTACCAGATCGTCTCTAAGGATTCTTCAAGCTCTAAATGTATGATACTAACAAGATGATATCTAAGGTCTGCAAGGTGTAATGAATAGAAGCAAGACTTTGAGCAAAAAGACCTGAGTTTGACTCCTGCTGGAGACCCTTAAGAACTGGGTGACCCTGGAAAAGTTGCTCAGCTCCTCTGGCTTTCTGTTTCTTCATCTTTAAAATGAGAGGTTTGGACTCCATTCCTTCCAAGGTTCCTATAAACTCTCAATATATGATCCGATGACCTTCACAGTACCTAGTTCCCTACTGGAGTAACAGGAAGAGAGCTTCATAAATCCCATCAATGCCAGATGGGATACAGCAGTGGTTTAGTGAAAAGAGCACTGGACTTGAACAAGACCTGAGTTCAAATTCTGACTTGGCCACTTACTTTGAGCAAGTCACTTGAGTTCTTTTGATCTTTGGTTCCTCGTCTGTAAATTGAGAGGTTTGGACAAGATAAACTCTGTAGTTTCTTCCATCTCTAGATCTATGATCCTATCAAAAAAAAATGTCTATGCTGGAAGCATCAATGAGACTGCATGAATGATAATAGACAACAACATTTCTCTCAACTAATATCTCCTACTCCTTGTTTTCCTCTGTACTATACCAGATCTTTTTCTCCTCTATTTCTGTCTTTCTTCATCAGCCTTAACTTCCAGGCATGATGCGATAGTAGGAAGAGTCTAGAATTTGGAGCTAGAAAACCCTGGTTCAATTTCAGTTCCTTTCTTACTAGACATGTAATGATCAGAAAATCTTTTAACCTCCTCGGAACCTCATTTCCTCATTTAAAAAAAAAAACCTTATTTCCTCATTTAAAAAAAAAAGATACACTATTTGCTCTTTCTTGGTTTTGTTTTGTTTCTTCCTCAGAGTTCATTCCATTGGTTATAATTCTTTACAATTTGACTATTGTGAAAATATGTTTAATGCTAAGCTTTATGTAGAACCTACATCAGATTACATGCTGTCTTGGGTAGGGAGGCAGGGAGGAGAGGGAGGAGGAGAAAATTTGGAACTCAAAAACTTGTGGAATTGAATGTTGTAAACTAAAAATAAATAAATTTTAAAAAGATAACACATTCATTGCCTATATTATTGTGAACACTGAATTAAATACATGATGCTTTGAAAAAATATTATATGCTGTGGATATCAGACTTTTATCGGAGATATTTAATACCAGACTATATTCCTAATCAACACTTTTCTTCCTCATCCATGCTACATTGATTTTGTTATGCAAAGGCATTCCAAATTCATGTATTCAAAATTTTCCAACCTTTGCTTTTTGTAACCTTATCTATTCCTTGTTTGCTCAAAGATCTTATTCGTAGCCATAGTTGTTAAGAGGCATCTATTTTGATTTAACTCCAATTCTTTTTTTATATAATGTAACCTCATGTTTAGGCTGATCATCCATTTGGATCTTATTGTGGTATATGGTATAAGATGCTGGTTTAAAATTTTTTACCAAACGGCATTACAGTTCTCCCAGCAATTCTTGTTGACAGGGAGTTCTTAGCCAAGTAATTAGCATTCTTTGGTTTATTGAACATTAGGCTATTGAGTTTAACTGTGAATGATTCTCTTTTATCGAATCTATTCCACATATGTACTTTTCTGTTTTAACAGTACCAAATATATTTCATGATTATTGCTTTATAATCTAATTTGAAGTCTGAAAATGTTATTCATCCCTACATTCATTTTTTAAAAGTTATCTCCCTGGAGATTCTAGACATTTTGTTCACAAATGAATTTTGCTATTTTTATGTCTCACTCTATAAATAACTCTTTAACAGTCTGATTGGTATAGCACTAAACCTGTAAAACAATATAGGTTGTATTTTCATTTTTATTACATTGCTACATTACAATTACATGAAGTAAATATTCCTAGTCTGTTTTCCTTAGTGTTTTAGCTGCTTAATAAATGTTAATTGGTTCACTGATTCATAATTTTACTTTTTATTCAAAAAACATTATTAGACAAAAATATAAAGCACATGTCTTTCTTTGGCAACCCAAAGAGACAGAGACAGAGAGACAGAGAGAGACTTGGACTTGGTGTCAAGGTAGCTAGGTTCCAGTCCTGACTCTAATACCCTTAAACAGTCTAGTAACAGAATGTTGTAGTGGATGGAGGCTCAGGACATAATTTGTATATACACACTGACCCTGGGGAAAATTAGGAAGGTGATTCAGAACTAGAGTTCTCAGACCTTCCAAAAACCCTGCTATTATATCAACAACAGGGCATTTCCATTCTATCAAGGGCAGAACTTAGTTATAAAGAACCTCATGCTCGATTTAAAGGGAACAGTACCAGTCTGAGAGTTCTGGTTTTCCACAAACTCACTGTGTGATCTTAAAAGGCACTCAGACTCTTTGGGACTGTAAAATTTGCACGTCACCCCTTCATGCCTCTCTGGCCTCTGCTCTTGATTCTCCAAACTTCTTTCCCCATCATTCACCATCAGCCTTCTTACCCTGGAAGACCCCTCTGCTGATGCACCTCCCTCTTCTGATTGGTCAGTTCCTTCTGGACCCTCCATTCTAAAGAAGGGCCTAGGTTATCCATGTTTACTCCTTCATTGCTCTCCTGACTCTCTGGACCTCTTTCTCCACCATATACCATCTGCCCCACCCCCATACACTCCATATTTTAGCTTCCTTTTATGTGTTGTCTTTCTTAATTAGAATATAAGCTCCTTGAGGGCAAGGATTGTCTTCCTTTTTGCTTCTATTTGTACTGCTTAGGAGAGTATCTGGCTGGGAATAAGTACTTAAATACTTACTGTTGGGTTGACATGGAACTAGACAATGATTCCAGCCCTTATCAGCATGTGCAGAGTGCTTGGCTAAGGAAATCTCTATGTGGGACTTTGGAGCAGACATTCTGTACCTGGTCCTGGTCTATCAGTCACATAGTGAAAGAGACTGTCTTTGACTGGCTCTGGAACCAGAATTGGGGTGCATTCAAAAGCCACTAGTCAACCCAGGCCTGTCCCTATGTAGGCATGTAATTGATCTAATGCCTTTCTGCCTCCCTATGTTTGGTGACAAAAGAAAAATAATGCTGTGTAGGCCTGGATGTAAAGGCCAACATGTGGCCACTGAATAAAGACCTTGGTTTTTGATACTTTCTATTTAGTGAAGAGTATTAGAGATAGCTATGACTCTGAAAGATTAAGACAGCAATAGACCAGGATCCTAGTCAGTAACTGGAGTCTATGCCAGATATTTTTGGTATTTTGGTACTTCTTTATGTCTTCAAAGTAAATTTCCCATTATAAAAGCTAGTTGGTATTCACTGGTTAAATGGAACTAAGGCATTAATCACTGACAGCTAAGAGAAGTAAGACTACTTTGGAACTGGGCTCTACCTTACAGCACTAATGTTCTCATTTCAAATCACCCCCAAGCCCTTGGGATACCCCCTAGGATACTGAGGGGGAATTGTAGCCAGTCTCACTCTGGGAGAGCAAGGTCAGAGCATACATTACATACGTTTTAAGATTTTTCTTGTCTCTTTCACGGGGCTACTATAAAGAACAAATTAATAATAGATGGGAAAATGCTTTGAAAAGTACAAATAGCTCTAAAATATAAAGTTTTAGTATTATCAGGTACTATAATCTGCTGATGATACATGGACTACTTTCTCTGACACCATGGCCATTTCTCTGCTAATTTATTTTGTTTTTTCCATAAGTTCCTCACTCACCACCATTACTTCAATGGTCTGTACCCAGGGGGCACACCTGGTTATCTTGTGATCAAAAGCAAATCAAAACAAAAACTTTATCCTTTTCTGTGAATCTTAAAAATTCAAATGAATTCTATCTGAAAATTAATAAGCACTCATTGATTTTTCTCCCTCATTTTTTATAACGAATTTGAGATAATATTTGTAAAAGAGCTTAGCATAGTGCCTGGCATATAACAGACTCTCTATTTTCTTCTCTTCTCCTTATAACCAAAGTTTCAACATTCAGACATTAAAGTTCTATCCTGAAATACACTCAACAGCTTATTCCTCTGGGAAGAAAAAAAAACTTACAAAATTAAAAAAAACTGAACTATAAAAGATCTTGCCCTTAAAGCTAGAAAAAAAAACCACAGGAACAGATTCCCCTGCAATCATTTGCCCACCCCCAGGTGTTTCTAGTTCCAGTCAGAAACTGGAAGCTAAATAAGACAGAGGCACTGCATGTCAGGTACTCCTGATACACATCATGTTTGGGTTTAACAGAGGCCAAGGGTTGAGGTCTGATCCCTCCTTAATCCTAACAGAGAACACTCACCCATGAGAGAGATTGGAGAAAGTGAAGTCTGGCTCAGATTTGAGCTACATGGAAAAGACAGGTGACAGGAGAACGGGAGGTCGAAAGGTTTAAAGAGTAATTCAACACATACTCTTCCCCACCTCAGCCAACTCAAATATTGGCTAGCAGGACAAGTCTTAGAGGGCCAGTTTCCAGAATTTTATGGTTTCCCCTTTGCCTGTAATGATGAGTTGCTAAACTATTACTTTGCCTGCCCATAATGAAATTCATAGCTCTCTTCAGAGGCAAAGTTAGGGCTATCTCATGGTGAAATGGTCCTTTCTACCCGGTGGCCTGTGGGGTAACTTCACTTGCTCTGCATTTTTCAAGGAAGGAACAAAGCAACCATGGTCTAATACATCTGGAATTTCTGTTTAGGGGTCTGGCATCCTGAGAATGTATTTTCCTGGTCTGTTTTGAGGAGGTCATCTAATCCTAATGGCACGGTGCATGATAGATTCCATTCACCCCTTGGCAAGCCAGAGGGTGTAATTTACAGAAATTAAGGATGGACATGAGAAGTCCGGAGTGTCTGCTACTGGTCTCTTCCTTCTGAGAAGATGCCAGCTTTAAGATCATTCTGTTCCCTTCCTGTTTCTCTCCAATGGATACTCGGTCAGGACCAGGCTCTTGAATAGAGGGAGCAAGAGAGAATACAGTGATATGTGAGAAGCAATGGTATTTGGGCATCACTGAAGAACAGCAGAAAATTTCACTGTGGCATTATGAAGAGCCCACTTTAAAAGATAAATCTTCTTGAATAGCCTGGATCATGACCAAGCGTAGCAGTGCATTTAGCAGGAAGGGGACAGTAAGGAGCCATCATTCCAACAAGAGTTTAAAAAAAAACCTGACAATTTGTGTGGAGGTTTTAAAGAGATTGCCTCAGTCTCATGGAAATAAAACATGAAACGGGAATCCAGAGAAAAGACACAGCGCAAAGCCCACTTCTTCCATGAAGTCCCCACTGCCACTCCAAGCTCTACCCACACTGGTTCCTCTCTTCTCAAACCTGACATTATATGAACTGCACTTTACCACTTAGCATGATTATATAGTGTCTTCTTGATTACATACTATATCATACTGTATTGTTCTCTAAGCAGTTTATTTCCTCATTTAGATTATAAGTGCCTTGAGGGCAGGGACCAATGTTCTCTCTAATTTTGTCAAGTTACTAACAGATAACTATGGTATTTGAGGGCTAACAACCTTGAATCTGGGAGTCTTAGGGCAGAAGGAAGAGAAAGAAAGGAGCCGAAGGGAAAAAAGTCATCCCATTTACCTTCAAATTCTAAGAGGCAAATAAAAGTTGTAAACCAAGGTATTTGTGTACTGCTTGGCCAAGCATGAGGGTAGTTTAGCTGGAACACTGGTAGAAACCTTGGATTCTATCTCCCTTAGTACAGTTCCACGTATATCACAAGTGCTTAATAAATGTTTTATTGATTGATTGATGCTTGGGTCTAAAGAAGAAAATAATAGAGGAGCCCCTAAAATCCTGGCTTTTATAGGAGCCATTCAAAGTCTCATCAGCAAAATGATTTGGGACTCAAAAGCTCATTATTCCTAACCACTTTTCTAAGTCACCTTTCTAAAACACATATGGTCCGACCATATGAGGCAGCTCATCACCCTCAATTAATGTTTATAGGGCATCCACTGGGTGCCTGGGTTAATACTAAATGCTACAAGCAGTCCTAGGAAACACATTTCTTCCCTTCCTCCCCCCCTTTTCTTTTCTCTGTTAATGTACCCTGTTGAAGGGCTGAGTTTCCCTCTCCCCTTACCAACCAATTTGTTTCATAGCATCCTGAGGGCTTAACCATATTGCAGGAAGAGACTGATTTTCCTTTGATGCCCAGAACCAGATGAAGTCCATTTGAGCCTCTCAAAATCTATTGTTTCATTTTTAACCAGTCTCCCCAGTGTCTTCTCTGAGGATCAGAGCGATGCCCCAGTTCTACAACCTTCATTTCCCTACACAGATTGAAAGAAAAACTAGAAACAAAGGGAGAGACACAGACAGACAGAGAACAAGTTAGGAGTGAGAGAGAAACAGAGGGGCATGGGACAAGCAGTTGCAGCCAAGCTAAGGTTACAGCTTCCTAAGGGATGGGGGGATACATGATCTTTATCTAATCAGACAGTCTACCCAGGAAGTCACTGAGATCAAAGAAAGGTGCTTTTTATTTAGCACTGTGTCAACTTAAAAACAGTCCTGCCTTAGACATAGATCTGGATAAGCTCACACCTCTCCCCACCCCCACTGCCATGACCTGTCTCAGCATCTGAACTCTCTTAACATTCCATGTGGAATAAAAACCCTGAGCAAAGTGTTGTCCTCCCAGCTACCACAGGGGGAGAAAAGATTTGGCAAAGAAGGGAAAAAAACACCGGGGAGAGCCAGAGGATTCTTGGCTTATTAGAATAAATAGGCCCTTGTTTCTAACCCTACTAGGTAATGATGGTATAAATCACAAAGATTTTTTCCCCTAACAGCTACATTTCTTCACATTTTTCTTTCATAATCTCCTGAGATCAAAGGAGACATCAGTTAGAGAGGTGCAGGGTCACCTCTTGTGGACACTTTCCCTGCCTAGGGTCCTCCCAG
The DNA here is from genome assembly GCA_028646595.1 of Phalanger gymnotis. Taxonomy (NCBI): domain Eukaryota; kingdom Metazoa; phylum Chordata; class Mammalia; order Diprotodontia; family Phalangeridae; genus Phalanger; species Phalanger gymnotis. The sequence goes on from CM053625.1 coordinate 215,459,771, forward strand.
ATGTTTTACAGTGCAAACCAGGACTGGTCAGCTGAGGGGAAGAGGAATCAGGAAGCAACAGGAAGGAGCAAAGTATGTGGTAGAAGAGATGGAGGAGAGAGATGAAGGAGTGAAGAGTTTGGTTGGCTCCACAATAAATAGTTGTAAAGAGATGGAAAGAAGTCTGCTCATCCATTAGGAGGGTTAGAGAAGGGCTTAGGAAGACAGACTGTCAGCCAGACACAGGATGGGGAGGCTGGGCCAGAGGACGACAGATTGCCCACGGGACAGGCACTGGAGAACAGTTAAGAGGGAGGTATATAATTTCTGTTAAATAAAATGACTGAAGGCTATGAAATATTTTTTTTCTTTTTAAACAGAGCAGGAAGCTTTGAACTGCAGTTCAAAGATAGAGGCATACACTCATTCTCCAGAATAAAAGACTATCAAATAAGCCTATTTTGACTCTGCACATGCTTTCAGAAATAAAAATACCACATATATACCCCACCCCCAGTTTTTATTTCAAATGGATTTCATATCCTGCTATTTGTTCTTGCATGCAAATACATATACACTCCATCCATGTGGTTACTGCTCATGCCCAATGTATTGAAGCCCAATACAGTTTTTAATTTTTACTAATAACTTTTCAAATATCACCTTAATTTCCAAGTAGTTTGTTCTCCCTTTGAATCTCCAGAGAGATATTCATTGTAAAAAATAAAAATGAAAGAGAAAAGTAGTTTAGTAAAACTAGCCAACACATCAACCAAGTCTAACATGACAAGAAGTGTTCTACACCCAGAAATCCCCCACCTATGGGATGAAGGAAGAGAGGTACTAAATTGCAAGGACCAAGCTTGATCATTTCAATTATAGAGAATTTGGTTTTGTTTCCATTGTAGTTTCCTTATATTTTGATAGTTACTGTGTGTACTGTCTCCCTCATTTTGCTTATTTCACTTCCCTGCGCCTCTGAATTTTTCATATTCATGATTTCTCATAATGATGTGACATTCCATTCCATTCTATTCAGGGATTACAATGTTTGGCCATTTCCCAGTTGGAAGGTATCTGTGCTTTGTTTCTACTTCTTTTGCCACACAAAAAAAGGGCTACTATAAATATTTTGATGGATATGTGTATATATGAGCCCAAAATTTGATACAGCATATAATTTTTCTTAGATCTATTATGGGCTATTCCTGGAGCTTCTAGGCCACTATGGTATTAACCATGGAGTTATCTTTCCAAAAATTTATACATATACATACATATATGTATGTACATGGTATGTATATATACACAAATATAGGTATATATGTACATATATATACATTTGACTATATTTATATATACACATGTATAAAATATTATCTACCTATCTATCTATATACACACATATATACATGTATACATATATACATGTGGATTTGGAGCTAAAAAGAACTTCAGAAATTAGTTTTAATCCAACCCCCTCATTTAATGGATAAGGACCAAAGATGTTAAATGACTTGCTCAAAGTCATACATGCAACAAATGTGGTGCCAGGCTTTGAAACCAAGTCTTCTGACTCCAAATATAGTGACCAGTTCATATTAACCTTGAAAGAAAGCCTGCCTCCTCAACTGCATTATTTGAATTCACATTATTTAAAGTTATAATTTAATGTCAAATATGGTAATTAATTCCAGCCAAACGGAAATATACAACAACAAATTTTAAAAAATAAATTGTATCTGTTTATCAACATAATATAGCAACAAAGGATAATGAAAAATCTATTTCTTATTTAAGTTTATTACAAATAAAAGAATATAGAAAGCAAAATTTTAAAAATAAAAAATGACTGAATATCATACCTAAATATTAGGGCAACTAGTTGGCACAATGGATAATGACAGATCTCCCTGACTTCAAATCTGTCCTTAGACACTTACTAGCTATGTGACCATGGGCAAGTCACTTAACTCTGTTTGCCTCAGTTTCCTCATCTGTAAAATGAGCTGGAGAAGGAAAGGGTAAACCACTCTAGTATCTTTGACAAGAAAATCCCACATGGGGTCATGAAGAATCAGACATGAAAAATGACTGAACAACAACAAAATATAAGCCTACGTTGACAATATGACAAAAAAAGTTGTTACTGTCACGTACACATTTTAGCAGTGGAGTTAGAACTGTCTTTTCTTTCTTTACATCTTTACACATTTACCAATAGGAGCAAAGAGCTTTATCCACATCTTAGCCAATTTTCACACACACACACACACACACACACGTTCTCACGCAATGAATCAAGTGCAGTTGGATGTCCTGGGGCATTATCTAAAATCAGTAATGCTTGAAATGTGATATTTTTGTCCTTGTAACATTTGTTAACAGCTGGGCTAAAAGAACTTGAAAACCAGTCTTTGAAAACAGCTTGGTCACTCATTGTCTCTAATTTGATCACCAAAGAACTGGAAGCAATCGATGGTTTCAGCCTTTCAGATTGTGAGGATTTCAAGACTGATAAGCATTGGTTTTAATTTAAAATCCCCTTCCATTATTACCTCCTAATAAAACTATTAGGAGATTGTTAGATACTTTCAATCCAGGATGAATTTTTTTCTTAGAAATTTAATTTCTAGGAGGCATTCTTTTCAGGATAAGGCTTTTTCATTCACAAAGATTGTCAATTAGTACCCACCTTCTTCCATATTTACTTCAAAACAACAGAATATGTAGCTGTTGCAGCCTCTTCTGTACTGGCACCTCTTTGTCAATTTTAATATTATGCAATTGAATTTGATTTTTCAAGCAACTGAATCAACCAATGCTTGCAGTAAAACATTTATTCATTATCCCTTTCATTTCTATTTTCTTTCACTGTCTTAAATAGACTTAAAGCTTTTGTCTGAATGGATGCTCTGCTAAGATGAACGCCTTTTGATTGCATTCTTCAATTCCTAGAGCTGAAAGAAGCTTCCCTTCTATCACTGTAGGCCTTTGCTTCTTTGCAGTTGTTTACAGATGACAAGCTTTGCCTTTTTTCTGCTATTTAATTTGCATGTGTTAAAAAAAATTCTGTATCGTAGGTTCAGAAATTCCAACACCTCATCCTATTTTGAAGTTACCATGACATTGGCATGTCATCCAATTACATCAAATTTTTGTTCTAATATAGGAATGTCTCTTCTTTTTTGTAATGGTGGCATTTCCATTTGAAATATTCTTCCATTTGGCCATGTTAAGGCCTACTTTAAAAAATCAATACAAAAACTGGTGATATGCAGCAGCATAGTACATCTACAAGCAATGATAGGTATATTATTGTTGAGTTATTTTCAGTCATGTCTGACTTTTTGTGACCCCATTCGGGGTTTTCTTGGCAAAGATACTGGAGCAGTTTGCTATTTCCTTCTACAGCTCCTTTTACACATGAAGGATGAGAAAAACAGGATTAAATGACTTATCCAGGGTCACAAACTACTAAGCATCTGAGGCCATATTTGAACTCAGGAGGTTGAGTCACCCTGACTTTAGGCATAGCACTCTATCCACTGCTCCAAAAGCAGGTAACAGAACCATGTTAAAACACCTGACTAGCTCACACACATTACATTAACTGAAATTGGCTTGCATTAAATGTGGCCAGGAATAATTTTATAATTCACACGAAATTGAATTTCACATTATTTGAACTCACAGTCATCACAAACTACCTGTAAGTTCTCCCATTCTCTGACTACCCACCCACTCACCCCTTGCTTTTCAACACTTTGCCCTGCATTGGATTCTCCTTGTCCACTGGCACAAAGTTTAGGTGCTATGGAGTAACTTGGCACTCGCTTTGGCTCTTTTTAAGGATCCCATGGCTTCTGACAGGTATATGCAAGAAAATAGGGAAAGATTCAGAAGGTACCATCAAGAACAGCATGTCCTAGAACATAAATTTTCTCCACAGACACACACAATAGAGGCACACAAACACAGATACACAAAGACATCTGGAATACTGGACTTGTGGACCCATAGTTCTCTACCAAAGAAAGATTGCTTGGCTCACTTGCTCTTCTTCCTTTCAGTAAAAATGCAGCATGGTAGACCAGACCATGAATAGCAGTTTTTCTAGCTTTTACTTACTGCCTGCAGGCAATCTCACAGGAGAGAAACTGGTCACCTCCTCACAGCTATTGCCTATAGTTATTGCTTGTCACCTCATATCTCAGCTGCCTTGGCTTCCTTAATATGCCAACACTAATTCACCCATTTTATCAGTGAATCAACTGAGGCCTAGAGAGACTGAGTGATTAGGTAACAGATCCACTTAGTGGCAAAGCCAGGATAAGAATTCATATCTCCTGATTCCTTATACAATGCTCTTCCCAATATGCCAAAGACATTCCCTTCATCACTCATTCAAAAAATACTTTTGTAGCTTTCCCCTATGTTCTCCTCCCCCTTGCCCTTAGTGCCTTCTTTCTTTGCCAAAGAAATGAAGCAGGAATAAATTTCTTCATTTTATTCTAGGCCTAATTCTGCATGGGAATAGACAGCTTTCTTATTGACCAACATTTTTTATTGACCAAGAAGTATATTGTTATTTCTATTGCTGATAATGTAGGACACCTACAAATTTAGGATTAAGCTAATCTAGAATAAAACGAGCAAGCTCACGATTAACCATAATTTTATTCAAATATTCTTGTCTCAGTGATTCTTAACTAAGGGGCAGTTACACCGTTCTGCGTCAAAGTGCTGAGATGTTTTGCGTTACAAAGATACACGGGAGTTTCACTTTAAGAAAACCTAGTACAGAAACATTTGAACTTACAAAACTAATCAGTCAGGGAGATTAGTTATATTATGAAAGGATTTGTGAATACTTAATTCTTACCGATTATTGTCTAACTCAAAGACAGTAAGTAGGAGTGTGACCTGGATTGAAGAGGGCCAATAGGGTTTAAATCCTGCAATAAACTTGGAACTTTCAGATGAAAAACTGTCTACCTTCGAGTTCCTGTAGCCTCTGAGTAATTAGATCAGCAAAGTCAGAACAGGAAGGGATCCTCATATTCATTTAGTACAACACCCTCAGTTCAAAGATAAAGAGACTGAGGCCCAGAGAGGTAACCCACCTTGCCCAAATTTATACAGCTATTAAGTGTTGGAGCCTGGCTGCAAACCCAGGTCCTCTGGCTCAAATGAGATATCTGTAAAGAGATTGGCATAGAGTAGGCACCTTATAAATGCTTGTTCCTTTATCCCCCACCACCCCCCTCTCCCGAACCCCCCCCACCCCGGCTCAAAGTCCAATGCTCTTTACATTACTTTACTTTCATCTGTAAAATAAAGAGGTTGGCTTCTGACATCCCTTTGGGCCCTAGATTCATGATCCTTCCCCAACATGCTGAGCAAAGTACTAACACCCTGGGAGTTTGTGGAGGTGGGGGGCTCCAAGATATAAATAAAAATAATCCTTTATTTTTGAGATGTGAAACAGTGGAACTGTCAGGGCAAGATAGAATAGTTAAAAAATAAAGATACTAAACTCCTATTGTTCTGCAATGAGGATGACTACTGGTCCCTCAAAGATCCTTCTTAACCTTCTGATCCTTTGATTTTCATTTTCTCAGACACCAAGGCTATTTGTCACCATCAGCTTATGAGGACAGTAAAATAGAGCTCTTATCTTTTGTGGTAAGGAGCACACATGGTACCAAGTTTTCACTGCCTTTATTCTATCCTACAACACTGTGCCATCTTCCAACTTCCACCAAACACCCTCCCTCCCCCATCAAAAAAAACCCAACACACAACCAAACCAAACCTCAGACCTCACTGGGTTTGATGACCTGGCTACTGAACTTTAAGGCTCTTACATAGAGATTTGTATGTAAATTGCTGCTAAGAGCCATCTGATCCACCTCTCCCCCACAAATTTATGCTGCAGTGGTTTACAGACAGAGGACTGCATGTTCACATGTGGCAAGACTTGGCAGGTCATCAGACAGGTTCTATTAACTCACAGTCTCCAGGTGGTAACCATATTATTTCATGCTTCTTGGTAACTTTTGTGCAACACAATTACCTTTGACAGCTCCTGAGTGGGGCAGCAATTTTTTTAGCAAATGTTTTCAGTAACTAGAGGCCAGAATGAAAGGAAACGTGAGTGATTTGGTTGAGCCGTGAATGACACCCTGACAGTTATTCAGTGCCTCTGTGGCATGGTGGCTGTGAGTTCAAGTGGAAATTCTGCTCACAGTGAACTAAGGGAAGAAAACCCAAATAGACTGAAGATTTCTACTAGACTTGGGGAGGAATTTGTCCGTATATATCCTTTTATGTTCTGCTTCTACCATCCTACACCTCATCCTCTCGTGCTCTAGGGTACAGGGGTATCTTGATCACTGGTTTGTTTTTTTTTAAGGAATCCTTTACCTTCCAGAAGGACATATCATTGGGGACTTTAAATGATTTATAGGATCTAAACCTCATTTTACTGATGAGGAAGGTAAGCGACTTCCCCAAGGTCATGCAGATGATAAGCATATGAGAGGGAGGAGGGGGGATTTGAATCCAGATCCTCTGGGTTCAGAGACTTTTTCTACTCTTTCCACTGCACTACCTTGCCTCATTATTTGACATTACAGTTCCTCATGGATTCTTTATCTTCTTCTAAGATGCACAATGTACCACTTGGTGAAAAGGACAGAAGAGTCAAATCTCACTAGTCCTTGATCACCACCCCTCAGAGAGAAGATAGGAAGTGATGCTCCCTCACAGATGAACTGCTTAATACTTGGACTTGGAAGTTGAATACATCAGAGTAATTTCTATTCTCCCACAATACCTAGTTTCCTACAAACCATCATCCAACCTAACCCTTAAAGATACTGAGTCACTGAGCCTAGAAAAGGGGAATAGCCCTTCTGCCTCCCATGCCCAAGTGTACCCAAAGGCTTGTGGGACACAGAGTGAAGTTAACAAATTCACTGAGTGCATACCTGGTAAGGATATGCCTTAGCTGTCGTGTCAAGGACCACCCTTGCCAAGAAGTCTGACTGACTCACATCCCTCTGGCATAGGACACAGTGAGATTTCTCTTCCATGCATCTGAAGTAGGAGCCTGCCCCCTTTGCTATGATTTCATTAGCAATATTTTATAGTTAAGGCTCCTTTTGATCTTAAGTGACTAGACACACGATATCATTAGCTTTAAATCAAGCCACATTTTACCCTCTCACTAAAATATGTTTCATAGGCTAAGATGTCTCCTTCTAATCTGCAACATGTTGCAGATTGCATCATCTGCTTAGTTGGTCATTTTCACCTTCTTTATTTGCTTACCAGGAGTTCCGTCAAATATTAGGGGTAAATTTTGTGGGCTCTGGAAGACAGATATAAGATTTAAATGAATGATATACACTTCAAGTTTTGACACTTAGAAATCACTACACTTGAAAGTATTTTCCATTCAAACTATGACATTGTTCCTTTGGACACAAACTCACTGTTACTTCTTACAGCTTACTTCCAAAGAGCTGCTGAATGCATAGTCTTAAAACATAGAGCTGCCATATCACTCTCCCTACTCAAACATTTTCTGTAGTTCCCTATTCCTTCTAGAACAAAATACAAAATGAACAGCCTGATATTTAAAGCCCTATACTATCTGGCTCCCATCCACTTTTATAAAGTTATTTCAATCTCAGTTCCAGTCAAACTGGACCACACACAACAGTCCACCTCCCCCCCTCCATGCCTTTGCAAAAGCCATCTCTCACATCAGGAATATTCTCATTTCTCTCATTTGCCACTCAAAACCTCCAGCTTCCTTCAAAGCAAGACTCACATGTCCCATCCAACACAAGATCTCTCCTGATCTCACTAGTCCTTAGTTGCTCTCTCCTTCTAGAAATACTTAGTATTTACTTACCTGTACATGTGTGCTGCATTCCTCCCCTTCCCCAGTAGAATGGAAGCTGCTTGAGGGCAGGGGCTGCCTCATTTTTTATCATTGTATCCCTAACATCTAGCACTGTATCTGGTGCTTAGGAGTTATGCATTAAATATTCACTAAATGGACATGACTTGCATTAAAGCCTAAAGAGTGAGTCTACCATTCAACAAGATAAAGTAAAATTTGCCTCCCTGCCATAAGGGCAAACCACTATAATCACTAATATCAAAAAAATTAAGTCTATATTCACATAGATGCAACAGTATGTTAGGTGCTATATTCAAATGCATCTAATTAAAAGAGATTGCTCCTGACAGAAGTTAGATGTGATATTTTATTATCTTTTCACATGTAGGGGGCAGAAAAATAGAGGTAATGACAAGTCAATAAGCTTGCAACCTAATTTGAACAGACAATTTCTCAGTTTTGCTCAAAATGGTGACAGGCAGGAACAAGGCCTTTTGTATGCGATAGAATCAAAGCAACACGGACTTTTAAGGCCAAAAAAGACCTCAGTGATCATCCAATCCAGCCTCTTCATTTTAAAAATTAGGAAAATGAGTCTTTAAGAAACGACCTTAGTGAAGTCGCCTGGGGGCTGAGGAAAGAGGACTTGAAGAGTCTGAATACATGTTCAGTCATACAACATACAGGCTTTCCTAACCAACCGGGTAAGTGCCCAGGGCCAGGCACTAAATATCTATAAGCTGCTTTACTCCAGTGAGGTCCCCCTGAACTGGCCTCACTTGCACAAAGCAGCTTGCATTGAGAACAACAGGACTGAGAACTAGACACTACAATATTAATTCCTTTATTGAAGAGATAAGCAAACCAAGACCCAGAAAAGTTCTTTATCTTGTCCAAGTTTACACAATTGGCAGAACCAAGATCTGAACTCACATTCTTTGATTTCATAATCAATGCCTGTTGAATTGAATTTACAAGATTCTGCATGTTGACACTGACTTTATTTATGCCAAGGGTTCATATTAGGTTTACAGTGACAAGCTGTCTTCATATTTCTCAATTGTAGCTAGGCATCAAGCAAGATGGTTGATAATGAATCGTACTTTTCCATGGTCATCTCTACCTGCCAAAACCCAGCTCTGCTGGCCTCTAGAAATACTAATGAGAAGATCACAAAGCCCCAGAAATGTCACCCAGTTTTGCAGAATTATGGGGATTTATGGACTGGGACAAATCATTCAACCTTCTGAGGCCCTAGTTTTCTCATCTGTAAAGTATGGTGCCTGTAGAAACCTATTCCTTTTTTCCATGTGTCTCCAGCATACCCTTGTGGGGTTTTCATACTTAAATGTAGGATTGTTATAAGGATAAAATGAGATAATATACATAAAGCAATTTGTCAATTGTAAAGCAAATCATCACCTCCAACACCATCACCACAACTATGAATTGTCAAGCAGGGAGGAGATGGTCCCATATCACTCAGGGTCAGAGGCACAAAAGCCCTAAATGGAACCTGAGCCAAACCAAAATAAGGGGAAGGAACTGGATCTCATTGAAAATCCTGACATCTTGGAATGCCCTATTTCTTTTATAGGTCAGTCGGATGCTCAGCAAGTATTTATTAAGGGTTTATATGTGTCAGGCACTGTGCTAAGCACTGGGGATATAATAGCTATGTGACCTTTGGTAAGTCACCTCACCTCTCTTGACCTCAGTTTCTGCATCTGTAAAATGAGGGGGTTGGCCCAGATGTCTTCCAAGGTCCCTGCAGTTCGAAATCTCTCATCCAATTCAGTACACCATGCAGTCTCTACACAGACTGAGGATACCCCTAGTCATCTGAAGACAAATATAAAACCCAGCCCAGATGAAGGAAACCATCTAATCTTTGGTTTTAGCCTGGTTCATATTACAATTTGTGTATGTCTGTTATTTTGTTTTAGTTATTTATTTTATTTTTAGTTATTTTATTTTTTTCATTATTTCCAGGATGCCTGGGTGTTTCAGAAGGTCTCTAGAATGTTGAGTGGGTCCTCTTCCTCCCTTAGATTTATGGGAGGACATGGAAAAGAATCACATAGAATAGAGAGGGATGGATGGGTTGGGAATCTACACTGTTGGTGAGAATGCCTACATTGCTAAGATCACAGATCCACTAGAAAACCGGAATATTCTTTCAGTGAAAACTGGTCCTAACTCTCTCTGACATCTTCCCCTTGCCACGTTGTCAATGTCAGAGCTGCTTCACAGACAGAGGTCCTAGGAACAAGGTGAGAATGCGACAGCCTTTCTGGGCTCTGAAGTTTCCCCCATCTGAGAGCCTGTCAGACAGATGGGGTTATGTAAGTTGAAGGAACAATACCTCCTTGTACCCTCCTAGAGGTGACAGGATGAGTTAATCTCTCAAGCTAACTGGAGACAACCCTGGGCTGATTAAAATGTTGAGCTTCCAGCATACTGATGACAACGGCTGGCACATGCTTTTGTCTGCTTTCAAGTTTAGAGATTTCACAAGAGACTTGAAAGGTTGCAGAGTGGCCTGGAATGTCCCACTCGGATGAAATCACACACAGGCCCTTTGAGAGGTTTGCATTCTTCTAATTTGGTGCCTCTGGACGATGTGCGTGCATACGTGTGTGTTCGTGTGCATGTATGTGCATGGGCACACACAACTTGCTCAGGCAACTTCTTGCCATTTTCAGAAATCCATTTGGGCTCCGGGCAGGCAGTAAACAGAAGAGGATGCGGGGAGGACATTGCTGGCAGAACTGCAGGAAGGAATGTCTCCAGGAGAGCAAAAAATCACTCTCATGCTCTTTGCTGGCAAATGCATTAGGAACACTGCCTCCTCCTCAGGAAACATTGCAACACAGCAACAGCCTTGAGACGAAAGAGAAGGTTCTCAGCCAGCCTGGGGGCCAACTTGCCTCTCTGATCTGGTTGGAGGAATCTCTTACTTAAGTTGGGGGGAATCCTCGCTCCCCACTCTCATATCTGTTCTTGTAGCATTCCTCCATTACTTGGCAGAATGAGAAATAGTAATGCCAACTCCTCACCCACGCATAGGTATTTAATTAAGTCCCAGAAGAGTCCAGAATCAGATAAGACTCAACGCCCATGAATTCTAACAAGTCAAGAATTTCAACTAAAACAAAGGGGTTTTTTTTTTGGTAGTGCTACCTTCTGCCAACAGCTCTCCACAGTGAGGTGGAAAAGGTGTATGTACAGAGACAGTGCTGGGCTACTCAGACATCATCTCATATCTGATTTAGCATGTCCTTATTTCTTCACTCTGGGGACAACGCCTACTTCATTTTTCTCCCACATGGAAGTTGCTACATCCAAAATTCACTCTTCAAACCATATGCAGCCAGGAACGAACAAGAGGAAAAGAAAAAAAGTCAGTTTTTGCTTTATCCAGTTCTCCCTGTTGGCTTTAGTTTGATCACTTGGGACAACTGGTATTACTACTCCCAAGGGCTTGCAGTTTCTCCTTCAATTAAGTCACTAAAATGCCTTCTATAATTAAATGACAGACTTAGTTTACTCCTTAAATTCTAAGGACTGTGACTTCTACTTCCTCCCTTCCTCACCAAACTCAATGACATTATTCTTTCATCACTTTTCATGCATTTTTTCATAAAATTCTAGAATGATGGAGCTGGGAGGGAGAGGGTCACTTCGACCCTCCCATTTTACAGGGGAGGAAATTAAGGTCAAAGAGATGTGCTTTCACTGTCACCCTTATATTTGTGCTTACTCTAGAGTTCAAAGTAATATAGGATTTTGAGCTGGAAAGGAGTTAAGACGATCAATTCTAATCCCTTCATTTTACAGGTGAAAAAACTAAAGCCCAATGATGACTTTTTTTCACCAAAATATCTAACTTTTCTTTAATTTTAAGTCTTTTACCTCTTATTATTGTCACAAGACAATAACAAGACTGAGATAAAAGAGGCCTCTCCTTAAAACATGTACTAACATTCCTGGCCTGGTTCTTGCCAACCATGTTGGAACTCTGAGGCCACCTTCTGACCATGTATGATGCAGGGCTAAAGAGTTTACAATTTAGATGACAAAGGGCCCTTTAATTGTCTGTGGATCTCAAAACGGCAAGATGTGGCTCTTTTTAGGAGTGTCTACTCTGATGCGACAATGATTTTGCCCATGTAGGGACTAATACTGTGGGTCATAACCAGGTGAACTTGCATTTGGGTCTATGGCTACCTCTATCTCTTTCATATTTCCTTTCCTTAAGCAGATGACCTTGTGACATCAAAAAGTACTGATATCTTTGAGTGGTCACAATGGTGTACTGAAATGGTTTAAATGGCAGCAGTGGCAGGAGTAGATTGACTGTATGGGAAGCTTCTGCCTCCAATGGAATGGCCACTGTGAAGAGGACTGGCCTTGTCTGACCATTTCTTCAGTAGGCTTTCCCAGCTAAGTGTCTGGACAACACAATCTCATAGTGAAATATAAAAGGCCTAATTTACAGTATTAAAAAACTGTTTTGTGTTCTAGTGAGGTTTATTAACTATAATCATAGTTATAAGCTATGGCTAAATTCTGACCTAATCATTCTATTAATATATCTCTTCTCTCCTTTGATACTCCTACCATCCTGGTTTAGGACATCATCTTCTCATGCCTGGAACAATGCTTAGCCTTCTGGTTGGTCTTCTTGTCTCAAGTCTCTTCCCTACTCCAGTCCATCTTCTACTCAGCTGTCAAACTGATGTTCCTAAACCATAGGTCTGACCATTACCCCCCCCATTACCTCCAGGATGAAATATAAAATCATTTGGCTTTTGAAGGCCTTCCTAACCTTTCCCCTTTCTACTTTTCCAGTATTCTTACACTTTACTTCCCATTGCATATTCTACGATACAGGAACATTGGCCTCTTTGCTGTTTCTTACACAAAATACTCTATTTTCTGAGTCCATGGATTTTCACTGACTGTCTCCCATGCCTGGAACTCTTTTCCTCCTCCAGATATCCCCGACTTCCTCCAAGACCTAGTTAAAATCTTATCATCTGCAAATAGCCCTTCTTGAGCCACATCAATGCTAGAACCTTCCCTCTGAGATTAACTCTTATTTGTCTTGTGTAGTTCTTGTTTGTACGAAGTTTTTGCATGTTGTCTCCTAAATTAGATTGATCTCCTTGAGATCAGGGACCATAGTTTTGCATTTGTATCCCCATCACTCGGCATAGTGCCTGGCATATAGTAGTTGCTTCATAAACGCTTGTTGACTTGACCAATCTTGAATATCTTATGCTTAACAGTCCTTTTCTGTGTAGGAATAAACTACATGTCCCATATGATTCATATATGTTCACTTAGTATCTCTTTTTATATTTTACTTTTTGGGAAGGCTCTAGTCATGGGTCATAAGGACATTATTTCTCAGTATATTAGAATAGGGGACTTAAGGACCAGAACAGTGTGAGTAAGGGGAGTCTAGTCCCCCTAGTTAGAACCAGGCTTTCCCAGGGCTGAACTCAGAATAAACTGAAATTACTGGGTATAGAACAGGAACAGGGGGTAAGTGCCTGCTGTGGGCAGCCCCTGTGGGCTCAGCTGGGCAGTCATCTCAATGTCATAAGTTTAGAAGAAAGAAAATCTGGACTTCAATGAACTGACCCATATATGAACAGTTTTCCTGCTTCCATGATGATTTGATCTAACCCCAGCTGCTGATCTATATTTTTCATTACTCTTAGCTTTCATCCTCCACTTCAAGAAAGGTAATTCTACTCACTATTCCACATGTGCCATGCTCATGCCATGGCTCATGCTATTCTCCCTTCTTGAAATATATTTTGTCTTCCTCCTTCTCTATTTAGGGTCTCATTCACATAGCCACTAGCCTGGTTCAGGGTGGCTCATTATCTCTTACCTTATTTCATAAGACCATACTCCATAAACGAATGGCTTCCTGTAGGATAAAATATAAACTCCTCTCAGGCAAAGCTCTTTCTTCATAATCTGGTCTTTCTACATTCCAGCCAAACTGGCCTATTTGTTTTTGCCCACAGACAAGAAATCATTTCCCATCCCCATGCTTTTGCACTGCTTATCCTTTATGCCTATAATTCTCTCTCTCCTTAACTTGACTTCTTGGAAGTCTTGATTTCCTTTAAAATCCAGCCCAAGTGCCATCTTCTACATGAAGTCTTTCCTGATCCCACACCTTCAACAGCTGCTAGTGCCCTCTTTCCCAAAACTACCTTGCATTTATTTTGTACATGTTCTGAATGTACCTATATGTGTACACACACATATATGCATAGTGTACTTATATACGGGGAAAATGTGTTCCCCTTTTAAAATACATTCTACTTTAGGACAAGGTATATTTCACTTTCGTCTTTATATCTCTAGCACTTAGCATAGTATCTATCACATGGTAGCTGTTTAATAAACATTTATTGATTAGCTTAAGTTCCATTCCCCGTATGAAACCTCTTCCAAAAATCTCTGTGTAACCTTTCCTTTCTTTAAATTCCAAAAGCATCTATAGTCAATAGCATGCAGCTTTGTTCTTTATTTTTTCCTCTAATTATTTCATTTATATATGTCCTTTCCCCCCAAGGAGGAAGCTAGATGGCACTGAACTCGGAGTCAGGAAGACCTAAGTTGGAAACCCACCTCAGACACAGATAAGCTGTGTGATCCCAGGCAAGTCACTTAACTGCTTTCTGCCTCAGTTTCCTCATCTATAAAATGGGGATAATGACAGCCTCTACCTCCCAAGGTTATTGCGAAGATTAAATGAGATATTATTTGTGAAGCACTTTCTAAACCTTAAAATGCTACATAAACAATAGCTATTATTATATAAACTCCCTGATAGGAACCATATTACATCCTTCTTTTGTATCTATCACACAATACCTAGAACTGTATCAGACATGTAGTAAATATGTCGGAAAAAAACACCTGACATTATTACATAACATCTCTGATCGGTACATTTTAGGCAGTTGGTGGCATGGTGGATAGAGCCTGGGCCTATAATCAGGAAGATCTGAATTCAAATCTTGCCTCAGACACTCACTAGCTGTGTGACTGGCAGAGTGTTTAACCTTTATCTGCCTCAGTTTCCTCAACTGTAAAATGGAGATCATAACACCAACCTGATGGGATTGTTATGAGGACCAAATGAGGATAATAACTAGAAGCACTTAGCAGAGTGCTTGGCATATAGTAGGTACTTAATAAATCTTTCTTTCCTTCCTTCCTTCTTTCCTTTCTTCCTTCTCATGTGATCACCAGCTTATTTCAGGCCCCGATTTCCACTAACCTGTATTCTTGCAATATCTTCTTGATTGTTTTCCCAGCTTCTAGTCTCTCCCTTTTCTAGTTCACTCTCTACATAGCTTTCAAAATAATCTTTGTAAAACACAGGTCTATAACCACCAACCAATTTACATTTTAAAAAAAAGAGTTCTTCCTACCTCTCCTACCACCAATGCCTTGGTAATGGCCTACAGATGTCCTCTTCCTGGCTCCTTGCCCATAATCCAAGCTGTAGGAGACAGCAAATAGTCGACTATCCTCCAGCTGGTTGGAAGGTCTTTCCACACCATCTAACCAGTTCCCACTCATCCCAGAAGATCAGTAGAGTAACTAAGTCCCAGTATCCCTGTGCCTTCCCCCTGCAACCAAACTTCATGGAAACTGAACAAATTTATCACACGCTTCTGATTCAGATGATAGCATAAAGGGGTATAAAGAGCTCTTCCAAGTCCAATTCAGCAAAGCTGGATGAAACAACAGTAAAGGAAAACAAAATAGAAGTAGGCGCCACCATCCAGGACAGAACTGAAAAAAAAAGACAAAAACCTTAGGTGTCTGGCAGAGGGATTCTACAAGGGAAACCAGCTCAAACCTTAGTAAACATATCTGAAGACTTTCAGATAGGGGAGAGGGGAAGAATCATTCAATCAGCAGTCAACAAGTATTTATTAAATGCCTAGGCCTAGAAGTACAAAGTAAAGAAATACAGAAGTACTTTAGTTTATAAAGCAAAGAAGTACAAAAAGTAAAACAATTTCCCCTCACTAGGAGTTTACATTTTAATGGGAGAGATAAGTACATGTGAAAATTTATAGAGCATAAATATAAAGCTAATAAATAGAAATATATACAAAACCATTGCATACAAGGTAGTCTGAAATGTAAGACACTGGCAGTCGAGGGATCACAAGAGGCTTCATGCAGAGAAGATGGTGTCTGAGCTCAATCTTGAAGGAAAAGAGGGACACTATGAGGCAGAGGTGAAGAGGGAGTTCATTCTAAGAAAGGAAGACAAGCATACATTGGTGTGGAGATGGAAGCTGGATGATTGTGAGTGAGGAACAGAGAGAAACCCAGTTTGGCTACATCACAAAGTGTAATCGAGGGGAAGTGGCAGAATGAGGTGAGTGAAGTTCATGGGGGCTGGAGAGACAGGTTGGGATCAGACTGCATGAGGCTTTTAAAGATAAACAGATAAGTTATGTGTTTATCCAAGAGGCAGTAAGAAGCTGTGGGAGTTTCTTGAGCGGGCAAATCACAAGGTCAGTTTAAGGAAAATTACTTTGACAGCAAAGTATAAGATGGCCTAGAAAGGGGAGAGATTTATGGCAGAGAGATTAATTAGGAAGCTATTGCAATAATCTAGGAAAGAGGTGATAGGGGCCCCAACTAAGGGGGTAGATGTGTGAGAGATTTGGTGGTTGTGGTTTGTCCTTTGTTCTCGAAGAGGACCATGACATCAGGAAGACAATGCCATGACTTGCAAGTGAATTGGATTGTAGTGAGGCATAGATGTGCAAAGTCACCAGCTTCACTTTCTTCTTCTTATGGCCCCTGTATGAGAGATGGGGTCAGATTGAAAGACGTATGAAGACAGACATGGCAAGATCTAGCAAGCTAACTGGATATGTGGGGTGAGGAAAAATGAACGAAATCACAAATAACGTTGAGGTTTCAAATTTGAAACAGTAGAAGGATGGTGGTGCCTTAAAGACAAATAGGGAACTTTATTTAGAAGAAAGAGTTTAGGGAGAAAGAAAATTTGGTCTTAGACATACTAAGTTTCAGATGTCCTGTGATATCAAGTTTGAAATGTTCAATAGGCAACAGGTGATGTGCATTTGAAGCTTGGGGGAGAAACTTGAGTGGAAAAAAAACTACGTGTGTGTGTGTGTGTGTGTATGTGTACACACACATACCCCTAAACATACATACATACGTATATCAAATACGTAGGGATGATAGTTAAAATCACAAGACCTGATGAAGTTACTAAGAAAGAATATAGAAGAAGAGAAGACCTAGGACAAACCCATGGGGAACAGCCATAGTTTAGAGGAAGTGATGCGGACAATAAACCAGCAAAGGACACTGAAATAGTCAGAGAGGTTGTAGGTGAATCAGGAGAGCATGGTGTCACAAAACTTTATCAAGGAGGAGAGATTATCTAGGAGGAGGGGGTACCAAATGCAGCAGCTGGATTGAGAAGACTGAGAAAAGACCATCGAATTTGGCAATCAAAAGCTCTTTGGGGGCCACTAGGTGGCACAATGAGTACAGCACTAGCCCTGGAGTCAGGAGGACCCGAGTTCAAATCCGACCTTAGACACTTGACACACTAGCTGTGTGACCTTGGGCAAGTCGCTTAACCCCAACTGCTCTTGTTTCCCTCCTCCAAAAAAAAAAAAAGATCTTTGGTAACTTTGAAGAAAATATTTTCTGTTCAGTGATGAAGGTGAAACCTATAATGCAAAGGGTTTGGGAATAAGTAAAAGGAAACAAAGTGGAGGCAATTAGAGTAGATAGCTTTTTTCAAGGCTGATAAGGTAAGGTAGGATCTAGCCAAGGTTGATTTTAAGGATAAGGAGTAAAGGTATACATGCTACACTCATCAAAATTTATAGATGACACCAGCCTAGGAAGAATTGTTAACACACTAGATGATGGAGTAAAGATCCAAAAAGGTGTAAACAGATGCCAGAGATGTGGGTGGACAGAACTTCCTGTGGAAAAATCTAGGTGTTTTAGTGTGCTGCAAAACTCAATCTGATTAAACCATGCATTGTATCAGTGAAAAAAACTCTAATGCTTCTTTTTGGGGTATGGAGAGTACACATATTAAGTGCTTAATATAAACTTGTTTACTGATCGATTTGTTTGATTATCTAAGACTTGAGAGTTGATAGTCTTACTGCACTCTCCCCCGCCCCCCCCAATCAGAACACATCAGAGTACTGCATGAACTTTCAGAAGGGTGATGACAATTACGAGAAAATGCAGAAGAGGACAGGAAGTGTGATGAAAGGTCCTGAGATCATTCCTTAAAAGAAGCAACTGAAGTAATTAGGCAGAAATAGGAACAAGGGTAGTAGGGGTAGAGAGCAAATTTTTAGGTCAAAGAGAAAATTTTCTTAACTAGAGCTGAACATAATGGTTCCCCCTTACTAGAAGTCTTTATGTCAAGGCTGGGTGAACACTTGTGGGGTAACTATAGGGGAAATGCTTCTTCTAATACAGGTTGGACACCTCTGAGGATGCTTCTAACATTGAGATTTTGTGAATTAGCCAATATACATTTATTAAGTGTTTACTATGTGTCAAGCATTGTGCTAAGGACTAGTGATACAAAAAGAGGCAAAAGATAGTCCCTGTCCTCAAAGAGCTTACAATCTAATGGAGGAGGCAACAAACAAATATGTATGAACAAGCTAGATACAAGATAAATAGGAACTAGTTAACAGATGGAAAGCACCAGAATTAAGAGGAGTTAAGAAAGGCTTCTTGTAAAAGATGGGATTTTAGTGAGGACTTAAAAGAAGCCAGAGAAGTCAGTAGGTGGAGAGGAGTAGAGAGAACATTCCAGGCAAGGGGGGCAGTCAGAGAAAATGCCTGTAGCTGAGAGATGGAATGTCTTGTTCATGGAACAACCTGGAGGCCAGTGGAGCTGGGCTGAAGAGTATGTGGTGGGGAGTAAACTGTAAGAAGATTGGAAAGGTGGTGGCATGAGGGTGGAGGGGTAGGTTATGAAGGTCTCTGAATGCCAAACAGGACTTTTTGTTTGATCCTGGAGATAACAGGGAGCCACTGGAGTCTACTGAGTAGGGAAAGGTGACATGATTGGACCTACACTTTAGGGAAGTCACCTGGGTGATTGAATGGAGGATGGATTGGTGCAGAATAAGACTTGAAGCAGCCTATTACAATAGTCCAGGTGTGAAGTGATGAGGGTCCTGCAGTGGTGTGGCCATGTCAAGAGAGAGGAAGTAGTGTAATGAGGAGATGTTGCAAAGATGAAATTGACAGGTCTGGAGACAAACTGGAAACGCGGAGGTGAGAAACAGTGAAGAGTTGAGGACTGAGCTTTGCAAACCTAAGAGAATGAGAATGGTGGTGCCTTCCACAGTAATAGGGAAGGTAGGGGGAGGAGGTAGAGTTTAGGGGGAAAGATAACGAGTTCCATTTTGGACATGTTGAGTTTATGATGTCTACTTCACATTCAGTTCATAATATCTGAAAGGCAGTTCGGAGATATGAGACTAAAAGAGGTGAGGGCAGAATAGATAGATTTGAGAATCATCAACATAGAGATGGTAATTACAAACAAGGAGGAGAGGAGATCACCAAAGAGAAGAGGACCCAATACAGAATGTTGTGGGACACCTATGTTTATAGGACGTTATCTGGATAAGGATCCAGCAAAGGAGAGGTCAGATTTCATTCTGAACCTACACAGGAAACAGAATCGCAGTAAGGTTTCTTGTAAGGTACTGATTACATCACTCTCCAATACACAAAAGCAACCTAACTAAATATGAGCCCATAGATCTAGAGCCTGGATGAAATTAGGACAGGCCTGAAAAATATCAAATAGCAGAAAGAAAATATTGCCAGTGAAAATGGCCAATAATCTGCAATATCCCTGGGGCTGAACTTTTTTTTCAGGCTACTGACCCATGCTGATGTTACAGTCAAAATATCTGGTGAAAATTACATACGTAACTCTTCTTTAAACCCTGCAGAGATGTTCTCAAAGGATCTAAAAGAACTCAGGGCCCCATTTCACCAAAACCAGAACTAGACAACCTCAACAAATCACAGGAGGCAAACACCAATGATAGCAGGCTATTACGAATGCTCCAGAGCTTCCAGGTTTTGTTGCTATGCCTCCCACACCTTCTCTCCCTACCACCACCACCACCACCACCACCACCACCACACACACACACACACACACACACACAAACACGCGCGCGCGTTCTGGTTACCTCCTCCCCCTCCCCTCCCCCCCCCCCCCAGATCAACTGGTAAAATGCAAATACTCTCAGGAATAAAGTTTAGACTAAAAGGAGTAGAGTGATCTCTACCCTACTCCCCAGAAAAGCTAAGGGGGTGGTCTATCACGCACCTTTTTCCACTGGCATGACGCAAAGCATCTGCAACATGAGGAGCTGAACTCAGCAGAATAGAGCCTTCAGTGTCTCTGATGGACCTTTGGCAAATGACCTAGGGTAAGTAGAACACTGGGGTGCTTGTTAACTGAGCCAACATGCATCAGCCCTACAGCTCCCCAAAGCCCCAGTGTGTTATGTTCGCTCACCTACCTTCCCAGAGTGGGGCATTTGGGGGACATTCAGCAGGATCTCAGACTATCCTCCTTAACCCAACACTGACGCACCCATGGATGTGTTCTGCCAGCCTGTTCATGTAAAAACACTCAGCTCCCTCTCAACTGTAAAAAATGAATGAAGAGTAGGACTGTTTGGATAAACACTGGCCAAAAGAAATGTTGGAGGCAGCTAAAGGGCTACTGCTCTGTACAGCAGAGACCATGTTTCCAAATACAAATATTACCCTTGGCAACCTGTCTCATGCCTCACAACTCATGTATTTTTTTGGTCATGTTTAAGTTGGGGAAGAAGTAGGGGAAAAGGTATCAACAGCTTCCTCGTATAAAATGAACTTTTGATTCTGGTGCAATATCTAGAGGCTATCAACAGCCATTAAAGACCACTTTTCTCCATAGAGTCTGCTGCAACAATTCCTATAACCAGAGAAAATGCCATGTCATAAAATTAGAGAAGCTCAAAGGCCATTAAACCAACTTGTACCTTCATTTATGAGAGGGAATCCATTAGCTCCCAAAGCAGCCTGTTCCATTTTGTATCATTTGCAAACTTTATACACATATTCATCTAAGTAATTTGTGAGGGGGAAAAATGAGAAGTAAAAGAAACTAACAACCATAACAAAAACCTGTTAAACAGAATAGGGTCAAGCATGGATCCTTGGGGCACCCCATTGGGGACCTCTTTCCAAGCTGACATCAAACTATTAGGTCAAGCCATTCAGCTAGTTTCAAATCCTAACTATACTATTCTCTAATCTACATCTATTCATCTTTTCCACAAAAATAGCAATAAAGACTTTGTCAAATACTTTGCTAAAATTTAGGTAAACTATATTAGCAGCATTCCCTTGATCAACCAGTATGGCAACCCTTTTCAAAAAAGGAAATGAAATTATTATGACATAATCTGTCTTTGAATGCCATACTACTACACTTCTTTTTCAGGTTCACTAATCATCCCCTTCATAGGAAACCAGCTGAGATGGCAGAGTAGAAGGAAGTAGTACAGCTCTACTGTCGCTCACAGCTCCTCTACGAACATCTAGAAAAGCACCAGATTTAAGTCCTGATTAGGAAACCCCAGAAAAAAATCAGACATTTTTTTCCATCCCAGGTCAGCAAAAGGAGACAGAAAGAGAGGTCTGAAGACGCTGGGGATGAAATTTAGTCAGAAGTGCGCTATACAGAAATTACAGAGTGGTGACTGAATGACAGCCTGTCTACCTAAAGCTGTGTACCATAGTAAGAAGAGATCTCAGATGCAGCACCAAGACATCTGACTTTGTGCAGGAACAGGTACCAATTGACTATTCGGTCATTCGCTACCTCACTTTTGAGTCACAGACACAGTATGAGCTAAAGAGAAGAACCATGTCTAGGGTTGACAGTCCAGGATAAGGAATGGTTGTAGGGTCTAGGTTGAGTGAAGAGAAAGCAAAGAAGCCAGCAGATCTCAGAAGTAGAGTGAGGTGTCAGATTCATGTCCCAGTCTAGAGTCTGCAGTGAAATAATCAGAGCAGGAAACCCAGACCAAAGGGGAGCCTGTATTTCTATCACTCTGAACTTACAGAGTTTTCCAGCTGGCTGACACTGGCTAAGTCTAGCAGCAGTCTACTGGAGCTCCAATCAGGAGCAAGCCAATAATTCTGTTCCTCAAGTCAAGAAGTTGCAGAGCTCAGGCCAAGAAGACAACACTAAGACTTTATCATGAACCAGAATGTTTTTGGTGTACTGAAAACCCACAAGTCCCCAACCTGAGTTGAGAACAAAACAGCACTCCAGACCCTGAGGAAACAGCAACAGGACTCAGAGTACATAAAAGAAGACCAAGTGCTGACCAGCCATTTCCTATAAAAATGTGCAGTGCTTGACTCCTAACAGAAAATCCAATGTCAGAAAGTAAGGCTGGAAAAATGAGCAAAGAAAAAAAAATAATTCCTCCATAAAGAGCTAGTATGGTGATAGTGATGCTCAAAACACAAACCCTGAAGAGGACAATGACTCCAAAACATCTACAAGCAAAGCCTCAACAAAAAACAGCTTGGAAACAAATTCAACCAAAATTTCTGGAAGAGATGAAGCAAGAGTTCTTTTTTTAAGAACTGAAAATTATTTTATAAATTAAATGAAAATACTAAAGGAAACATTTGGAAAAGAAATAAAAAGGTATGGGGGACAAAGTAGAAAAGAAATGGGAGTTATGGAAGAAACAATTGAATAGATAAATAACAACTTGTCCCAATAGGTATAAAATTTTACACCAAGAATAGACTCCTTGAAAATGAGAATGGAACAAATACAAATTAATGACGATAGCAAACAAGAAATATTAAAATAAAGTGAGCATGGACTCATACTCCCAAGGAAAGTATCAATAAGAAAAGAGTCCCCATATACAACAAAATATTTATAACAGGAATTTTTGTGATAGCAAAGAATTGAAAACAAGATGCGAATGATTTGAGGAATGGCTGAACAAACTGTGATATGTAAATGCAGTGGAGTATTACTGGGCTATAAGAAATTGTATGCGTGATAAAAACAGAGAAGCATGGGAAGATTTACAGGAACTGATGCAGAATGAAGTAAGCAGAGCCAAGAAAAATATATACACCATAACTACATTGATGTGAATGGAAAGAACACCAAAACAAACAAAAGTGAATGTAACAAAATGATATAGATTAAACATTATTCAAATGCAGAGATATAAGAAGACAGCAACAATGTACTCCTTCATGAAGGTGGGAGGTCCACTGCTGTTACATTTTTCATATGATTTTGGACTTTTTCAATGTATCAATCAGTTGTGCTGACTTTTTTTCCTCTTTAAAAAATACTATGTGTTATATGGGATACCTCTTTGGGAGGGGTAGAGGGAAGGATATAATAATAATATAAGAAACAGAAGACATAAATAAAAACTTGTTATAAAAAGTCAACAGATTGAAAAAATAGAATAAAGCATAAGGTATCTCATAGCCAAAGCAACTTAGCTGGAAAACAAATCAAAGAGAAATAATTTAATAATCAATGGACTACCTAAATGCCATGACCAAAAAAAAAAGTCTCGATATCGTATTTCAAGAAATCATAAAAGAAAAATGCCCAGACCTCTTAGAACCACAGGGCAAATGGAAATAGAAGGGATCTTCTGGTCACCTGAAAGAAACCTCAAAATAAAATTTCCAGGAACATTATAGCCTAAAATTCTAGCTTCTAGGTTAAAAAATTACTGCAAAAAGCCAGAAAAAAAATTTTAATACCAAGAAGCCATAGTCAGGATCTCACACATACTACTACTAGAAAGGAATGGAGACCTTGGAAGCCTGGCCTTTGAAAGAGGTCCAAAGATACAGGGTTACAACCAAGAATAGCTTACTCAGAAAACTGAGTATAATTGGGGGTGGGAGTGGAGAGAATGGGCCTTAATGATACAGAGGACTTCCACATATTCATGATGAGAAGATTAGAGCTGAGTATAAACTTTGAAGTGCAAACACAGGAGTCAAAAGAAAGAAAAAGGTAAACACAAGTGAACAATCATAAGAGACTAAATATGGATAAACTGTTTATAATCTAATATGGTGAGATGATACATTTGTCCCTCCTGAATCCCATCGTCATTCCAGAATATAGAGGGAGTCTAATTAAAGAGAAGGTCTGGGAGTGTTTTTTAATGTTTTGATTATCTTAAAAGGAGAAATGAAAGGGAGAGGGGAAAGGAATGTATGGTGTGAGAGACGTGAGATGAAGGGTGAGGGAAATTATCTTACATAATTTGGGTGGCAAGTAGAAGGCAATATAAATAAGAAGGAAGGGGTTGGGGAGCAGATAACACTTTAATCTCACTTTTGTATGAACTGGTCAAAGGACAGAAGAATGTATTTCACTCACTGGAAAAACTGTAGGAAAAGTCAAGAATTAAGGGAGAGAAAAAATAACTAGGACAATTTAAGAGAAAAATTAGTCCTAATCAAAACAAACTTTAACCATGGAGCTGGGTCACAATGAGGAATCTGAAAGGAAAGAAAGTATCAGGTCAGGAATAGAGAAGAGGAACAGATTGTATCAAACCTGGAGTTCTGGTGTTGAGAACACTCTACTCTCCCTATACTATTCTATATAAAGATGGGGCAGGAAACTCTGGCCAATGCAGTGAACAACCACAATTTCAGAGAAATCGTGATGCAATATGCTACCCATCTCCTGACAGACAGCTGGTGGACTCAGGGTGCAGTTTGAGAGACATACTTTTTTGGACATAGCCAATATAAGAGTTAGTTTTGCTAGACTTATGCTTGTTACAAGGGTTTCATTTTTCTTTATTTTTCAACGGGGGAGTGGGAAGGTAGAAGGGAGATTGCATAGATTTTCATTCATTGAAAAAAAAAGTATCTGCAGCCATGATTAGAAGTTAACTGGGGAAAATACTATAGAAAGTTTATCTGAAGAAAAGGGCTCATTTGCAAGATATATAGGGAAATACCTTATATTTATAAGAAAATAACTTATATTTATAAGAAAAATCATTTCTCAAATGATAAATTGTCAAAAGATATGAACAGGAATGTTTCAAAGAAAGAAATCCAAGCTGGCAACACTCATATGAAAAAAATGTTCCAAATCATTAATAATTAGATAAATGCAAAACAGAGTGACTCTGAGGTTCGACCTCATACTCCTTAGACTGGCAAAGTTGATAAAAAAGGAAAATTACAAATGTTGCAGGGGCTGTGGGAAACAGGCATATTAATACACTGCTGGCAGTTCTGTGAATTGATCTAATCATCCTGTAAATCCATTTGGAACTAGGCCCCAAAGTTATTAAAATTAGTATATCTTTTGACACAGCAAAAGCACTTTTAGGCCTATACCCCAAACAGACCAAAGAAAAATATGTATAAAAATATTCATAGTAGCTTAGGCAAATAACTAGGAATTAAGGGGATGTCCATCAATTAGGGAATTGAAGCACAAATTATGCCAAAAAATTATGAAAGGGATAATTTCAGAGAAATCTGGGAAGATTTGTATGAATGGATGCAGAGTGAAGTAAGCAGGACCAGAACAATTTATACAGTAACAACAAAATTGTGGAAACAAACAATTCTGAAAGATTTAAAAATTCTGATCAATGCAATGGCCAACCATAGTACCAGAAGATGATAAAGGATGCTACATTTTCCTGGAAGAGAAGGAATCAATTCCAGATGTTAAATGAGACATAAATTTTTACATGGCCAATGTGAGAATTTGCATTGCTTGTCTATATACATTTCGTTGAAGGATTTAGCTTTTCTTTTTTCTTTTTTATCAATGGGGAAGGGGAGATGTGGAGAAATGTTTGCTAATACATCCAAATATGCTTGATAATCGATATCCAAATGCTTGATAATATACCCAAAATTTTGTCATGAATCAAAGTCAAGCTCATTGGCTTATAGTTTGTGGACTTTGTTCTCTGCTTTTTAAAAGAAAATCAGGACCTTTACCATTCTCTATTGCCAAGATACCTCTTCTACTCTCCACAGTTTTGAAAAGATCACAACAGATGTGACAGAAATCATGCCTGTTGTTTCTCAAGAAACCCACGGGCTAACAGAGAAAACACATGCAAATAGCTTTATGTGGCAACAGATACATACAAGAAAATTGGGACTAGTCTCAGAGGGAAGACACTAAGATTAAGGACAACTGAGAAAGGCTGAGACTTTATTTGAAGCTTGAGGGAAGCTAAGGAATCTGGGAAATGGAAATGGGGGCATAGGATACCAGGTATGGGGGATAGTCCATGAAAATGCCAGAGCCAGGAGATGGAGTAACATATATAAAGAATACTAGGGAGACCAGTGTCACTGGATTGAACACCACATGGAGGGGAGTGAAGTGCAGAAGACTGGAAAGATAGAAACCGGTCAGGTTCCAAAAGACTTTATAAGCCAAACAGAACATTTTCTATTTGATCCTGGAAATAACAGGGAGCTACTGAATTTATTGACTGATTTCCTCAAAAAATTTTATGTTATTAGGTTACAATTATCCTTTTTTCTGAACCCTTGAGGCACGCTCTTTCCAAAACTAAAGTACATGCCAAACTATGTCTGCCATCCCTTTTCTTCTCTATCAGGAACCCTAATTGTCATTTGTCCCCAAGGGTCTCTTTATTTCTTCAGAAATTAGTTCTGCCTGAAGCAACCCATTCTTTCTTGAGCAATAAATAATATTTTAT
The DNA here is from genome assembly GCA_028646595.1 of Phalanger gymnotis. Lineage (NCBI taxonomy): Eukaryota > Metazoa > Chordata > Mammalia > Diprotodontia > Phalangeridae > Phalanger > Phalanger gymnotis. The sequence goes on from CM053625.1 coordinate 215,486,558, forward strand.
TCTAAATCGTAATGCAAATTTTTTATCTTAATGTCAACAGTATTTTAGCAACATATACAGTATCCATCAACAGAGCAGATGACAGTAGAACCTAGGATTGTTTCAAAGGCTTCAAAACTAATGAGATGGAGCATATCAATTGGCTGAGAAAGTAATAATTTAATTTAAACAGCTCTCATTTTCTCCAGACGTATCAATGACCACAGAGGGGGATTTAAAAGCATAGAAATCATATTAGACACAATTTATCCATTATCCTTCCAAAGCTGGCATCCATAGGGAAATACCTGAAAAATAGCATCAAAGAAACTTAGCAAATAGGAATTCTCCAGAATCAAATGTTGGGTCGCTCTTTTGTTTAGGGGTAGAGGGCAGGTTTATTCCTTGATTGATGAGAATTTTTAGCTCCTGACAGAACATGTTTCAGGAAGTGTCTGGCCACAATGCTACAGGGATGTTATTGCTGGTCAGTCTTAATTAAAAGACTCCCTTGCATCTTGTCATCATTGCTTCTGAACTTTGTGCTTAGTCCTTATTTTTGGTCAAAAGCAACCATGATTCTTCCTGTTTTGCTGCCAGGATGATGACACATGGCAAATGAGCTAAGATGCCCAATAAGGAGCTTGCATACTGCCTCATACTCATTCTCAATGAAAACAATAATTTCCAGAGGAAGACACCAGGCAGAGAAGATATGTTGGATTATAAAAGAGCCTATGAGGTATACGTGCAAAACACCCAGCTCCTGCCGCCAACCTGTTGGTATTTTTGACAGTACTCAATTAAAGCAAGATGGTTAGCTTTAAGTTGTCATTTGAGTTGGTCAAATCGTCCAAAGTCTTTGAGAAGTCCTCTAGCAGTGGGAGGGCCATTTTCTAATAAGCAGGTGGTCTGAAGGAAGTTAGCCATGATTGGTGTCTGAGGGAAACCAGTTCTGGTTTGATTCAGAGCTTAATGAGGGGACGGAGAACATGGGCTTTTTCCTTCTCATTTCCCCAGTCAATCTTATTCTAAAGGAGTGACAGCTTCTCAGTTCATTATCAGATACTACATTTGTGGTGGACAGTGGCTAAACACAGCAAGGGTACCACAGTACCCATAGCTGCTGCTTCTGGACCACAAGAATCTCAATTTCTGCTTTCAGCTACAATAAGATGTGGACATATGATCCAATGAGAACCCTGGCTAACTTGTTATGCCTTCATAGGGTTTTCATAGTGAAAAGGCACCCCTGGCAGGGCCCCAAAAGCAGAGCCAAGATTAATTCTGGCTTCGTGCTGTCTCTTTCCCTTACTAGCAAAATGCTGTTGCGAGAGTACAATCCACTGCTAAAACCAAATTGCTACCTCTTTTTTTGGTCTTTTAGTTTACTTTTGAGTTATTCTCAGAATAAAGAGAACTAAGAAAGACTACAAGATCCCAGAGTTAAAATTCCTATCCCCTATGATTCCTGGCTTTCTCAGCTGAAGCACAATCTTGACCTTTTTAAGAAATATACCACTATTGTCATTTTTGAAATTGAAGGGTGTTGACAGGCACTGTGGTACAATGGTTATAATCCAGCCTCAAAGTCAGATAGTGAAGTTCTGTCTCCAGCACATACCTACCAGCTGTGTCACCTGAAGGCTTTCCTGATCCCTGCCCCCAATTATGAGCGCCTTCCTTCCCTAAACTACCTTGCATTTATTTCCTGAATACTTACGTTTTCACATGTTCTCTCCTATGCTAGTTCCGTGAGAACAGGGAGTTTCATTTTTCTCTTTATTCCTGGCACACAATAAGGAACTTAATAAATGCTTTTTGATGGAATAACTACTACTCAATGCCCAGAAAATACTTTAAGACTGTAAGTTGTAGAAGAATTGCTGATTTGTTTTTGTGTAGCATTTCCTCACCAGAAACTCCCTATAATAATATATGACAGGTCCAGACACAAATTAAAAACACCAAAAAAAAAAAAACCCAAAACAAGTAACCCCCGAAGGACAGCTTTCTTCCTACAATTAAATCCTAATGGTCTGCATTAATGTAGGCAACAACTGATCAGCTAAGACAATGGGTAATCAAGAGTTAAGTGCATTCATTTGTATTTTTAAAATGCATTAAAGTATTTCTCCCCAGGTTTATCTTCCTAATTACTCTTCATTACAATTCATATGAAGTGAACATGTCACATGGAGCCCCCTGTTGGTATAAATGCACCAGAGGCACCTGGGTCCTGCTTTAACTCCAAGCCTCTGCAGAAAGGGATACAGGTTTTCACCTTCCAACTTCTCTTCTAGTCTGTGACCTCTCACATAAATATGCAATCTGTCATACCCACCTGGTTCCCTTGCAGTACTCCTATTACTAAGTAAAGGTGGGGTCTCAGATCACTCTGTCTTAGACAACAGTCCGTGAGCCAAGACTCATTCCAGACAGAAAAACCACAAGGGGCTGGATTTCTGGTACAAGAAAGAGACTTGGCAGGACCCCACAAAAGAATTCTGCTCTCCAGGGAACAAATGCAAGAAAATTCTGTCCGGTGACACAAGTCTTCAACGCTAGGCAGAGCACAGGAGCCTCACTGAAGGAGGGAGAGGTACTCTTCTCTAAGTCACAAAAAAGCTAATATTTATATAGCACTTTAGGCTTTGAAAAAGTGGTTTACATGCATTTTCATGTTTGATCTTCACCATAAACCTGGATGGAAGATGTTATCACTATCCCCTGTTTAGAGATGAGGAAACTGAGCCTGACAGAGGCTATGAGGCAGCTTGTACCCAGTGACAGTAGGGAGATAGGGATAAACCAGGGTCCAAATAGCCCCCATTACAGCAATAGCAGGAATAAGGGCCAAGGTGGCATCTGGGAAGTAAAGAACCTGAGGTCTTGCAGGAGGCCTGCTACCAGTGTAAATTAACTATATCTGGTTAGGGTATGTCAGGGTCTGAGACAACTCTGATTTGGTACCGTGCAGGCAGGACACAAAAGGGGCCAAGGCCAAACCTAAATGGAGACACCAGGAGAGCGAGTCAAAACTCAAGCATTTTTGCAGAGGGTGGGGCTTAGTCTAACCCACTACAGCTAGGACCAAGGTGGGCCTGCCCACACTAACCAAGGGTATGGGAAAAAGAAGAATTTGACCCAATCAAAAATATAGATTACTATATACTCTAATAAAGAAAATGAGTTGGAGATATGAGTAAATAAGAAAAAATGAACACAATGAAGAAATGCTATGATTTGAATGAAACCAAGAGGTAGAACCAGGTAAAAAGAGTAACTACAACAAGAGCAAATACAGCCTCAGAAAAAAAGAAAGACTTGATCATAAGAAGTACAAGAGTACCTAGAAGAAATAAAATGGGCAACTAGGATAGGGCGGAGCCAAGATGGCAGTTAGAAAGCAGGGACTTGCGTGAGCTCCCCCCCAGATCCCTCCAAAAACCTATAAAAATGGCTCTGAACACATTCTAGAACCGCAGAACCCACAAAATAGAAGAGGGAAGCAGGGCTCCAGGCCAGGACAGACTGGATGGTCACTGGGTAAGGTCTATGGTGCACGGAGCTGGGAGCGGAGGGGAGCAGAGCCCAGCATGGGCAGCGGCAGGACCAACCATATCAGGAGCTGGGTGGAAGAGGCCCTAGTGCCCTGAATCAGTGAGCTGTGGCAGTTACCAGACTTCTCAACCCACAAACACCAAAGACAGCAGAGAAGGTTAGTGGGAAAAGCTGTGGGGGACACAGCGATAGGAGTTCACGGTTCAGTCACCACCCCAGGGGCAGCGGGAATGGTGCAGCTACAGAACTACAGCTGCAGTTACATGTGGCCCCAGGCCCACCTGGTGGGAGGAATTAAGTGGCCGATCAGAACTGGAGTGCAGAGCCTGCTTAAGATTTGAGTCAGGTCCAGGTTGGTGGTTCTTGGAGGAGGAGGAGTACTGGTGTGGCAGAGCCAGATGCATAGAAATAGCTCTGAAAACAACAGCACATCCCCTCAAGCTTGCAACAAAGTACTCTCTACTCTACGAGCAGCCATACCCTGATAAAAAATCAAGGGTCAAGTAGTTGGCTGGGAACATGGCCAGGCAGTGAAAACAGACTCAGATTCAGATTCGGACTTTGGAATCTTTCTTTGGTGACAAAGAAGACCAGAACATGCAGCCAGAAGAAGTCAACAAAGTCAAAGAGCCTACATCAAAAGCCTCCAAGAAAAACATGAACTGGTCTCAGGCCATGGAAGAGCTCAAAAAGGATTTGGAAAAGCAAGTTAGTTAGAGAAGTAGGGGAATAATTGGGAAGGGAAATGAGAGTGATGCAAGAAAACCATGAAAAACAAATCAATGACTGGCTAAAGGAGACCCAAAAAAATACTGAAGAAAATAACACCTTAA
>CM053625.1:215491433-215511910 GCA_028646595.1 Phalanger gymnotis
ATACTGCAAGCAGCCAGAAAGAAACAATTTGAGTATTGTGGGAACACAATCAGAATAACACAAGATCTACCAGCTTCTACATTAAGGGAGAGATAGAATGGGGTAAATTATCTCACATAAAAGTGCAAGAAAAAGCAGTTCTGTTGGAAGGGAAAAGGGGGCAGGTGAGGGGGAATGAGTGAATCTTGTTCTCATCGGATTTGACCTGAGAAGGGAATAACATACACACTCAATTGGGTATCTTACCCCACAGGAAAGAAGGAGGAAGAAGATAAAAAGAGGAGACAATAGAAGGGAGGACAGATAGGGGGAGGAGGTAATCAAAAACAAACACTGTTGAAAAGGGACAGGGTCAAGGGAGAAAATTGAATAAAGGGGGATATGTTAAGAAGCAGTAAAATACAGTTAGTCTTTCACAACACAGATATTATGGAAGGGTTTTACATAATGATACACATGTGGCCTATGTTGAATTATTTGCCTTCTTAGGGACTGTAGGTAGGGAGGGAGGAGGAGAGAAAATTTGGAACTCAAAGTTTTAAAAGCAGATGTTCAAAAATTTTTTTTGCATGCAACGAGGAAATAAGATACATCGGCAACAGGGCCTAGAAATTTATCTTGCCCTACAAGAAAGTAAGGGAGAAGGGGATGGGAGGGGAGTGGGGCAACAGAAAGGAGGGTTGACTGGGGAATGGGGTAACCAGAATATATGCCATCTTGGAGTCAGCGGGAGGGTAGAAATGGGGAGAAATTTGTAATTCAAACACTTGTGAAAATCAATGCTGAAAACTAAATATATTAAATAAATTTTTAAAAAAATAAAATGAGATTTTTTTAAATGTTATGTTAAATATATTGTAAGCTAGAGAGAAAAGAGAAGTAACAGCTTATGATTTTTTTTGTTTAACTGTTTTCAGTTGTGTCCAACTCTTAGTGACCCCTTTTTGGTGAGTTTTCTTGGCAATGATACTGGAGTAGTTTGCCATTGTCTTTGCTAGCTCATTTTACAGATGAGGAAACTGAGGCAAACAGGGCTAATAGCTTATAATAGAAGGTGGTAAACTTTACATGAGAAGTATACTCCTTGAAAATTAGAAGGGTGCAAAGAGAACTCAATTCCTTCATGACACAACAAGAAATAGTAAACTGCAATAAAAATATTAGAAAACAGGAAAAAGATGAATCATATCCTATCAAAAACATCTGACATGGAAAAGATGTCAAGAAGAGATAAACTAAGTATCATCAAGCTACCTTACAAATCATTGCCAAAAACAGACAAAAAAACAAAAAAGCCTAGATACTACATTTTAAGAAAGCATAAATGAAAATTACTCTGATACATTACAACAAGAGGACAAGGTGAAAATGCAAAGAAACCACTGGTCACCTAATGAAAGAAACCCTTAAACAAACTCCCAAGAACATCCTAGGCCAAATCCAGAGCTTCAAGTTTAAAGAATAAGTGCTGCAAAGCAGCCTGAAAGAAAGTGTTCAAATTTTAAGGAACAAGACTTGGAAACTACTACAATAAATAAAAGATGCTGGAATACAATATTCCAAAAGGCAAGAGATAAAAGCTTACAACTGAGAATAACTTACCTTGCAAAGCTAAGTATAATCCTACAGGGGGAGAATGGATCCTTAACAGAATGGAGGACTTTTGAGCATTCCCAACTAAAAGATGGCAGCTAATTAGAAACTTTGAAATGCAAGCAGAAGAGAAACCAAGAAAGGTAAATACACTGAGAAAACTTTTTACATGATAAAGTACTTTTATTCTTAAGAGGGAGAAGAAACAAGTCTCTCTTTGGAGACTCCTAATGTCTTCAAAGGTCATTAAGGGAGTTAAAATTAGACAAACAGAGCCTGGGGATAATGTTCAATTTTGATTCTTAAAAGAAGAAAGAAAAGGGAGAGTAAAGGAAGAAGAAGGGGAGGAAAAGGGAAATACTACTGAAAAAAAGGAAAAGGAAGGGGAGGGAACTTACTAGATCACAAATAAGGGATGCACAAAGTGAATAATAAATATACAAAGATGGAAGAAGAGGTGGTGAGAATTGGCATTATAGGAACCTTACTTCAAACATAAATGTACACATACAAAGAACATTAATCAGTTCACAGATCCCTTGATCAAAGCTCTCATAGTTGAAAATCCATTGCTTATCTACTTCAATGCTCAGAAGTGGCAGAAAGCTTGCAATCAAATTACTGTAATTAAAGGTACTTTCCAAAGACCCTTCTACCTGTACACTAAACTCAAAAGGAAAGAGTTTGGATGGAGGGGTGTAAGAGGGTGGTTAAGATAGTCTTTGTAGCCTTAAATTCCAAACAGCTCCTGTGGGACTTCTTTGTTATAACCTCCTGAAATGGGTTTTGGGAGCACAGGATATCCATAAGAGATTAAATGGGAGTACTAAAGAATATAATAAAGAATTTCTCATTCTAAACTAGATAACTGTCTGGCACAACAGACTTTGAACAAGCACTACACACAGGCATCAAAGAAGGAGACTTAATATTACCTTGGAGTCATTCTGGCTGGCTGCCCTTACCTAGGTATGCCAATGCTTGACTAAAGGGCTTTCCTTAACCCAGGCCTTTGACGCTGACTAAAAGAACTCAGCTTGTCCTTGTCCGGAAGAAGCTTTCTGGGCATCACATCGCAGTAGATTGAAATAAAGAAACCATAGGTAGACCTGAAAAGCTGAAGCCCAGAAGAAGACAGCTGCATGATGCCATCAACTTTGGCATTTACAATGTCAGCAGTTTGAGTTGCCTTGTTTATAAATTTATCTTGGCTAGATGTTTTCCCTATATATGTGCACTGTGTGCCTATATCCTGGCCACCCTCTTTCCCTTCAAGTGTGCCTTCCATGTATATTCCCTCATAGTGCCAGTTGTCTATGTAGCCTTTGGAATGATTCTTTTGGTTATTTTAATTATAATACTGCATGATTAAATGCCTTTTGTCTTGAATACTGATGCAAAAGTATTGAATAAAATATTATTTAAAAGGTTATGACGTTAAAAAATACTCTATGACCAGTTTGGATTTATTCCATTAATGTAGAGATGGTTTAATATTCAGAAAAAATATAAACATGATGGACCATATTAATAACATTAATAAAATCACAATTTTAAAAAGATTTTGACAAAATTTAATACCCAGTTCTGTTAAAAACATAATGTATGGAAATAAAGGAGCCTTTCTTCAGTATGGTAAATAGCATCTCTCTGAGACCAAGAGCCAACTTTACATGTAATAGAGAAAGGGTAGAGGTGTTCCTGATTTTGTAAGACAAAGATGTTCATTATGACCACTGTTACTTGGTATAGTTCTCAAAATCCTAACTGTAGCAATAAAACAAGCTAAAGAAATTGAGGCTGAATAAGCATGGGCAAGGAGGAAGCAAAACTATCACTTTTCACATATCCTATTCGGAGAAAACTAAAAATTCCACTAAAATTAATTGAAATAATTAATAACTTCAGCAAAGGCGCAAGAGGTAAAATAAATCCACATAAATTATGAGCATTTCTGTATATTACCAATAAAACACGGTAGGGTGAGATCAGAAGAGACATTCCATTCAATACAATAACAGAATACAGAAAATATTTGGGAGTCAACCTACCAAGACATACATAAAACTAGTGTATATATTCCAAAACACTTTTTACAGAAATAAAGACAGATCTCAGTAATTGAAAAAACAGTAAGTGCTCACTGGTGAGCTGTGGAAATTAAATATTCATTTAAATAGTAGCTGCTTTGTGTTACGTCGATACCCACACAATGCTGGGATTTCTAGAGCAAGGCCTCAATTTATGGGACTGTACTGACAAAAGCTGCACAGGATAACAAAGGACGGGAGGTGTAATCTGACCCACTCGAGAGAATACCTACATTAATCAGTTCATGGATCCCTTGATCAAAGCTCTCATAGTTGAAAATCCATTGCTTATCTATTTCAATGCTCAGTACTGGCAGAAAGCTTACAATCAAATTACTGTAATTGAAGGTACTTTCCAAGGACCTTTCTACCTGTACAGTGTCTGTAATTTAAGAGTACAAGCAACAGTAATACAAATCAGTGAATTAACCATGATCAGGGCTGTGTTATTCAGTCGTTTCAAGTGTGTTTAATTCTTTGTGACCCCATTTGGGGTTTCCTTAGCAAAGATATTGGAGTGGTTTGCCATTTCCTACTCCAGCTCATTTTACAGATGAGAAAACTGACACAAACAGGGTTAAGTGATTTGCCCAGGGTCACACAGATTGTAAGTGTCTGAGGCCAGATTTAAACTCAGGAAGAAACCATCTACCAACTCAATCAGGTCTGTAGACAATGACAACTGGTGTAATCTCTGAAACTGGAATGCAAGTCAGTGGGAAAATAGGATTTAATTTATATAAAATATATTTATATATAATATCTAGAGTATATATATGTAAGTTCTACTTACATACAACATCCCCTATCTAAAGATCAGAGTAGGATGTTTTCTCCATTAACCGAGGGCCTAAATCAGAAAAGACAACAAATCGCTTACTTCTTGTGTCCTCTCAGTTCACATCATCTCTGTAGACATCTAATATAAAATGAGATGCTAACTGTGAACTTTATCATCAATAAACTCAAACATTTATTTAGTTAGTAAAAAAAAGAAAAAAAAACGATGTATATAAGACATTCTAAAAGCCTTTACTTAAAATTGCACTAAAGGTTTTGGGACATCCTGTATAAGAAACTGAACTCTGGTTATGAGATTTAAAGCCCTTTACAACCTGGCCCTTCCTACCTTTCTTGTCTTCTTGTACCTGACTCTCTTAGGGTAATGTAGGATCCAGTGGCACTGGCCCCTTTGCTGTTCTTTGCACACACACCCACAACACTCCAACTCTCCACTCAGTACCTTTTCATCCACTGCCTCTCGTGTCTGGATTTGCTCTCCCTTGTTAGCCTCCTGGATTGACAGCCTTCCTTTAAGATCCAGCTCAAATCTCACTCTCTTCAGGTCTTTCCTGACCCTCCTCTCCCCTTCCTTCCCTCTTCTCTCCTCTCTTCCATAGTTTGTGACTTCCCTCTGGGATTACCTTCCATTAACATTAAATATTTCTTGAATACTATAGTTATTTATATTTTGTCTCCTTTATTAGAATGTAAGATCCTTGAAGAGAGGGACATCAGTTTTGTTTTTTTTCTTACTTTCCTTCCCCGATTCTCAGAGCTGCATCTGGCACGTAGTAAGTGTTTAATAAAAGCCTGCTGACCAACTATAACAGATAATTTGTTGTTGCTGATGTTTTTCAAATATCCATATATTAAACAAGGTAGTAACAAAAATACTGGTGGTTTGTATACCTTTCTGCACTTTGGTTTTTTTTCAGCGTATATTTTTAAAAAAATGTTTTTACTGATGCCTTTTTTTTTTTTTGCACATCTATCATTATCCAATAACCTCACCCTGCCTCCTTCTCCAGGATCCCTCTCCAAACAGAAGCCCTACCTCATAACATGTTAACGCCCAGCAAAACGACGAGCTCATTGAACAGGTTCTAGAATGGATACCTCCTTTTGCAATATTCATAGTCTAGAAACTGGGACGAAGAGTCTGGGGTTAAAAAGAAAAAAAAGTACAAACAATAATAAACACTTCTTTCCAGCTGGTGAAAGAGGCTCCAGGGCCCTGCACTCTCTTTTAAGGTGTACGACAGCCTTGGGTTGGTGAACCTACCCGGGGTGGGAAGGTGGGGGAGGGGGCACTCGGAGAAGATGAGGTGGGAAACTGGACCAGGGCCTGTAAGGTCCTGGTTCCTGATAGGTAAACGCAGAAGGCATGGAAGGGCAAAAAGGGAGAAAGCCTATTACTACCCTGCAGTGGAAAGGCCGGGTGTGGGCAGGGTGAGAGGTGAAGGTCTGTGTGACCCTCAAGGCAGACCTGAGGAGCTTGGGAAAAAGGAAAGAGAAAGACCAACCTTACGGAGGAAGGAGCAGAAGAATTGGGGCGAGGGACCGTGCGCGGCCGGAAGGAAGAGAGAAGTGGAGGACAGGCCACGCAATGCGCAACGGCATGAAGACTAAAAACACCGGAGAGGAGACAAGGCCGGAACTTTTTTTTAACCTGCAAGGGGGCAGGGTACCCCGCCCTTCCCCACCAGCTGGAGGGGCCTGGAGCCTTTGGTTTTTTTTAAATCGTTTTTTAAAAGCTTGTAAGGAGATGCTTGAAGAAGAAAGAGAGAAATCCAATAATTTTCCCTTCAAAAGATAAGCTTGAAGGAAAAGGGGTCGGGGGGGGGGAAGTTTACCATTGACCCTCTGAGAAGCAAGTCTGAAGGTGAAAAAAGAAAAAGGAGAAAAAAGTGCCTATGCCTAAGCCCTCTGGAAGACTGTGTAACTATCAAGATCTGTCAGGACTACTTTAAGAGATTGAATTCAAACAGTGCATCCTATTAAGTTCGGTACTGACAGTGACTAAAGCAGTGAATTGGGACTCACAGCTTCAGGCAATAGGTGAGGGATGTGAAAGAAAACAAGGCCTGGTTCCAGAAAATTTCCCAACCAGAAATAAAAATGGAACAATCTAGCACAAGATTCAGCTGCCCCATGCAGAAACAAGACCCCACCACATTATCTAGACAACTAGACCATAGAAGGAGTAGGAACAAATTTATATCAGATTCCTACTCTGGCCTTATAGCAGGAGACAAGGCAGGGGCCAGTCAACGTGTTCAAGACTTTATGAGGAAGCAGAGGATGAACCTGACACAAATCTCAATCTAGAGGCTGAGACTAAAGGTGGGAGTAAACAAAAGAAAACTAACATAGTGAAGAAATACTATAGCTTGAGACTTATAAGATAAAACCGAGAAGAAAAAGACCCAACAACAATTACAAGCAGAACCCTAGGGGGGAAAAAGAATTGGTCATAAGGATTCAAAGTGTTGATGAAAGAGTTAAAGGAAGAACTGAAATAAAAGAGAAAGAATAAAACTAATTTTAGTGGGGAACTGGCCACATAGTCCAAGTCTCTATGAGCATGTGCAGAGTAGTACACATGTAGCTCCCTGTGTGGAAGACATTGGGGAGTTTGATTTTTACAAGAATTGTGATGACATGTAATCAAAGTAACTTAGATTCTGGAGAATGTGTAGACATTTTATAATTAGTTCTGGTCTGCTAGGAGGGGAATAGGAGTCTCTTTGGCTACATAAGGTAGAAATGGGAGATAGGGGATCAAAATCCATTAGTCAAAGCAAACTATTTGCTCTCTCTTTTTTAAAATTTTATTTTATTTTTGGTTTTGTTACAACTTTCTCGTGGTTCATTTCATTAGTTATAATTCTTCTTTACAATTTGATTATTGGGAAAAGAAGTTTAATGTGAAGGTATATATAGAACCCATATCAGATTACACGCCATGGGGGGGGGAGAAAGAAGGGGAGGGAGCAAAAATTTGGAACTCAAAAACCTGTGGAACTGAGTGTTGTGAACTAAAAAAAAAATTAATTAATAAAAAATTTTAAAAATCCATTTGTCAGCTTAGTCAGCCCTCTATTGGTTTGATCTTTTCTCTTGATGTGACTTCTTCCTCATTGATAGTATCCTATGATAGACAATACTATATGGGGAAATACCTCAAGCCTTCTCCCTCTGAAGCCAAAAGAAATGTAGACTTATGAATGCAGGCCTTGGATCTTTCCCTTGGTGTATGTTCTTTCATTTTAGGTTAAGAACATTAATCTGGAAGCTACAACTTATGAATTTCAAAAGATCAGGAGAGCTAACCAGCAGAGGTCTGAGTTTATGCCAGACTATGCAGCCAGTCCAGCATTAATGGTCCAAGGAGTGACCTTCAGGACCTACCCCAACTGTGCCACATTTGGTAAACTTGGTGTTATCTGAAACTGTGGTAAGTCGGAGCCCACTCTTCCTAAAGACCAGGTGACATAGGGAAGAATGTGTTCCTGAGGTGTTGGGAGTAAATGTTCCTCTTTCTGTTCTTGCCACATTTTTTGAATAAATATACTTTGTGAAAGCAAATTCGTGTTAACTGATTCAGTGAATCTGAGAGAATAGTCACTGGCATCTTAATATGGTCAGAACATCCTCAGAATGGCAGCTCAATAAGTGGTGTCAGAGGAGGGACACAACCCCCTTGGGTTACCCCTAGAACCTTGAAGGGGGAGATGTAACCAGCCTGGCTCTGGGATAATGAACCAAAAAATACCTACCAGAGCATTTGAAAAGAGAATAACTTAGAATATGAAGCATAAAACCTTACCCAAGTAGGAGACACCTTAGAAAACTGAATAAAGTTAATAGAATTCAATGGTTAATTAAGCCGTGAGAAATATTAAAAGAAAATCAAAACACTGAAAAAATAGAACATATGAGGTATCTACTAACAAAAACAACAAAAGTAGAAATCATTACAAGGAAAGAGAATTTAAGAATCATTAGACTTCCTGAAAACCATAATCAAACACAACCATTATATTTCTAAAAATCATAAACCAAAACTTTCCAGACCTATTAGAACAGATGGCAAAATAAAAAAATTAGAAAGAATCTGCATTGTGCCTGAAAGAAGCCCTAGATTAAGCATGCCCAGAAATGTCAGAGACAAAATTCAGAGTTTCCAAGTCAAATTTAGCTTACTCCACAAAATACTTTTCTCACAGCAACTTTGTGAGGCAGGTGGTGCAAATATTACTATTCCCATTTTACAGATTGAGAAATCTCAGGTTCCTCTAAGAAATGTTTTAACTAAAGGAATAAAATGACTTGTTCATCATCATACAGCTAGTAAGTGGCAGAGCTTATATTCAAATGCAGATTTTCTCCCTCCAGCTTTCCATTAGATCATAATGCCTCAGCTACTCCATCAGGATTTTCTCAATGATAAAACTCAGATATGTTTCAATTCAATGCAACAAATGTTTATTTTAGGTACAAGGGACTGGGCTAGGCTGTGGAGATATGAAGATAAAAATGAAGCAATCTCTCCACTCAAGAAGTTTGCATTCTACTGATTAGATAAAACATGCCCAAATAAGTAAATATGGTATATTGCAAAATAATAAAATTAATTTCGACAGTGAAATAAGGAGAAAAAGCAGGGACTTGCCTTAGCTCTTCCAAATTTCCCTCTAAATACCTTTAAAAATAACACCTCAAAATGAATTCTGGATCAGCAAAACCAACAAAAGGATGGGGTGAAATAATTTTCCACTACAAGACAATTTAGGAAGTTGGCAGGAAAAGTCTGTTTCACTGGAATGAGGGGGAGCCCAGTCCAGTGCAGGCAACTCTGGGCAAGACATCAGTAGGTCACTCTTCTGCAGGCCATGGGGGTGATTGAATGGGCAGCAGTGGCTTCTAGAACTCTCAGCCCATAGATGGTAAGGGGTTCAGATAAGTGGTCAGAAGGAGATTGGGGTCCCTTTGCTGGCACCAGGTGCAGGACTCTGTTGCATTGCTTATATTTGGGTCTAGGTTGCAGTCCCAGGGCAAGGAAGAGCACTAGCACACCAGAGTTTACAGCCATAGGGGAGCAAGGACCTTGGCCACAATTTCAGGACAGAAAAGAGGGCTTATGGTTCCTCACAGACCAGAGCAGAGGCCAAGAGAGTAGTAAACATACCTCACATCCCACCTTGGATCATACTATCTTGGAAAAACTGAAAACGAATAGACCCCCCCAGAACTAGCTCTGAAAACAGCAGCACAAAAAACCTGAAGCTTGGGACAGTGCACCCTCCACCCCAGTAGCAAAGCCCAATTTTAACATAAAGTTAAAAGTCAAGAAATAGACTGGCAAACAAAAACAACAAAAAAGAACCTAACCATAGAAAGTTACTATGGTGACAGGGAATCAAAACACAAACTCAGAAGAAGATAACAAAGTCAAAATTGCTAAATCTGAAGCCTCAAAGAAAAATGTGGATTAGTCTCAATCCTAGAAAGAATTCCTGAAAGAACTCAAAAAGGATTTTAAAAATAAAATAAGAGAGATAGAAAAAAATTGGGAAAAGAAATGATAATGCTATAAGAAAATTATGAAAACAAAATCAATAGTTTGGTAAAATAGGCACAAAAAAATAAGGAAAACATCACCTTAAAAACAAAATAGTCCAAATGGTAAAAGAGGCACAAAAATCCACTGATGACAAGAACTCCTTAAAATCATAATTGGCCACATGGAAAAAGATACACAAAAATTCACTGCAGAAAATAATTCCTTAAAATTTAGAATTGGGCAACTGGAAGTTAATGACTCCACAAGACATCAAGAAATGATAAAATCAAAAGAATGAAAAGTAGAAAAAAATGTGAAATATCTCTTTGGAAAAACAACTGACCTGGCAAATAGGTCAAGGAGGGATACTTTGAGAGTTGTTGGGCTACCTGAAAGCCATCATCAAAAAAATAGCCTAGACATCATCTTTCAAGAAATTATCAAGGAAAACTACCCTGTCCTAGTACTAGAGGGTAAAATAGAACTTGAAAGAATTCACTGATCACTTCCTGAAAGAGATCCCTAAATGAAAATACCCAGGAATATTATAGTCATGCGCCAGAGCTCCCAGGTCATAGAAAAAATATCGCAAGCAGCCAAAAATAAACAAATATTGTGGCTCAAATATCATGGAGCCACATTGGAGGACTTGGAATATAATATTCTAGAGGACAAAGGAGATAGGATTACAGCCAAGAATCACCTACTCAGCAAAACTGAGTATAATGCTTCAGGAGAAAAAAAAGAACATTTAATGAAATAAAGACTTTTAAGAATTCCTGATGGAAAAAGCAGAAGCGAATAGAAAATTTGATTTTCAAATACAAGACTCAAGCATAAAAATGTTAATAGGAAAGAGAAATCATAACGGATTCAATAAGGTTGAACTGTTTACATTCTTACATGGGAAGGAGAACTTTATCATTGTTAGGGCAGTTAGAGGGAAGTATACATAGACAGAGAGCACAGATGTAAGTTGAATATAGTGGGATGACATCTTGTAATGGGAAGATCTTTCGCATCTATTAATAGGCCCATGTGACCTGCCTGGGTCACACAGAAGCCTGAATCACATGAGTCTGTGATGGGAGGAGCTTGCTGAACAGGTGGAACAGGAAAGGGTGGAGCAGAGCTGAGAGGAAGGAAGTTGGTCAGAGTAGTTAGAACTGAGACAGAGAGAGAGGAAGCAGGCAGCTACCTGTGAGTATTTGTTTATGGGAAGGCCCTAGCAGGGGGAAGGCTTGGGGATGGCGGTGCCCCCTCCATTGTTATTGTGTATAGACTTCTTTGTTGCTATGATGGATTTGGCTTTCTGCTGTTTGAATAAATGTTTTGGTTCTGTCTTCCATGTGGAGAGTCTGTTATATATTGTGATTCAGAACTATGCCAGCATATTCATAGCCACTGTAGGCACTGTGAATATTGTGTTGGTGCTACACATCTTAAGGTTTGAGAAAGAGGAATCCACTGGAAGAATGGGGACAAGAGAGATAGATTGAGGTGAATTATCTGACATAAAAGAGGAAGAAACCTGCTTTTATAATGGAGGAGAAGATTGGGAAAGTGGAAGAGGGGAGGAGTGAGTGAACCTTACTCTTATTGTAAGTGACTCAAAGAGGGAAAACATACACATTTAGTTGGGTATAGTAATTTATCTTACCTTCAGTAAAGTAGATGGGGAAGAGAATGAGAAGGGGGTGGTGGTGCAGAAAGAAGGACGGATTTGGGGAGGTGGCAGGGGATAGAAAGGGAGAGAGAGAGAGAGAGAGAGAGAGAGAGAGAGAGAGAGAGAGAGAGCAAGAGAGATGGGGAAAAGTATGATGGAGGGAAATACACAGTGATCATAATTGTGAAAAATTGTTTACATCAAGTTTTTCTGACAAAGGCCTCATTTCTCAAATATATAGAAAACTGAGTTAAATTTGTAAGAATATAAATCATTCTCCAATTGATAAATGGTCAAAGGATATGAGAGGCAGCTAGGTAGGGCAGTGTTGACAGTGCCAGGCCTAGAGTCAGGAAGACTCTTCTTCCTGAGTTCAAATCCGGCATCAGACACTACTAGTTGTGTGACCCTGGGCAGGTTACTTAACCCTATTTGCCTCAGTTTCCTCATCTATAAAATGGGCTGGAGAAGGAAAGGACAACCCACTCCAATATCTTTTCCAAGAAAATCCCAAATGGGTCATGTAGAGTTGAACGCAAGTGAAAACAAGTGAACAACAATGGGTATGAATAGGCAGTTTTCAGAAAGTTATGTTCTAAATCACTATTGATTGGAGAAATGCAAATTAAAACAATTCCGAGGTACTAGGGGGTATGGGAAAAATTGGAACGCTAAATTGGAGTAATGAACTGATCCAACCATTCTGGAGAGCATTTTGGAACTACACCCAAAGGACTATAAAACATGCACACCCTTTGACCCAGCAATACCACTACAAGGCCCAAAGAGATTAAAAAACAAAAAGAAGGACCTACATACAAAAAATATTTATAGCAACTCTTTTTGTGCAGGTAAAGAATTGGAAATTGAAGGGATTCCCACCAATTAGGGAAGAGCTGAACAAGTTGGGGCATATGAATGTGATCGAATACTATCGTGCTATTAGAAAGGATGAGTAGGATAGTTTCAGAAAAACCTGGAAAGACTTACATGAACTGATGCAAAATTAAGTGCACAGAATCAGAAGGACATTGTACACAGTAACAGCAATATTTTATAATGTTCAACTGTGAATGACTTGGCTATTCTCAGAAATACAATGATCTAAGACAATAATGAGGAACTTATGATGAAAACTGCTATCTACCTTCAGAGAATGTACTAATGGAGTCTGAATGTGGATTGGAGCCTATTTTTTTAAAAAAACTTTATGTTTCTTGTTTGTTTTTGTCTATGTTTTCTTTCACAACATGACTAATATGACAATATGTTTTGCATGTCTGCATATATATAAAACCTATATCAAATTGCTTGTCTTCTCCATGAAAGGGGAGGGGAGAGAGGGAAGGAAAGAATTTGGAACTAAAAAAAATTTTAAATGAATATTAAAAAATGTTTTTACATGTAAAAAAATAAAATATTAAAGTATAAAAAATTAAAAAGTGAATAATATTAAAAACTGTGAGGATCAGGAAAAGATTAGAGGAAAAGTGCAAGAAGTAGCACCTGAGCCATACCTTGAAGGAAACTAAGGATTCTACAAGGTAGAGCTTAGAAGAGTGTGCATTCCAGACACAATCATTGTTCAAAAGCATAAAGATGATGAATAGAATACCACATATGGAGAAGAGCTAGAAAGCCTGTTTGACAACAACATAGAGTGTATGAAGGGGAATAATGTGGAAAAAAGAGATTGGAAAGATGTATGGGAGCCAGATTGTGAAAGATTTTAAATGTGAGGCTGAGGAGTCTATATATTGTCCTAGAGGCATGAGGAAATTATTGAAGACTTTTGAGTAGGATAGCGACATGCTCAGATCTGTCTTTTAGAAGTATCAGTTTGGCAGCTTTGTGGTGGATGGATTAAAGAGGGTAGATATGGGCAGAAGACTATTATAGTAGTCCAGGGGAGAGATAAGGAGGATTTAAACTAGAACAGAGGCTGTGCGAATGGATAGAAGGAGATGAAGATGAGAAATGTTGTGGCCAGAGAACTGACAGAACTTTGTAACTGATTGGATATAGCGATTGATGTAGCGTGTCCTTGGGTCACAATGTGTTTGTATATATTCTGTATCTGATTAGCACATAACCTACATTCTTTCATTAGAATGTTGGGCTAAAACGTGGTCATTTCTATCATTAAAGTTGCTATTTGTCCCTATTCATTTTAACACTTTGCTCACTTAGGCATCAGTGGTATATCAGGGCAAGGAGGTATATGGAACCAGTAGAAATAAGTGGAAGGTAAGAGGAGGGATATCTGGAATTTGTAGAAGTCTTCACAGTCTTGAGAACAATGACTTAGGTGCTCAAGTAAACATCAGGTGGTACTACAAAACAAACCATCTCATTTGGGGGAAGTAAGGTGGGCACCTCAAGCTTCCTTCCAAATCAGAAAGGGATCAGTGGCCCAGAGCTGAATACAGGGTTTCCATTCCTTGGTGTTTGTAGGACTATCACCTTTCAGGGGTGACATATTTACTTTCCATGACTAGAAAGTTTCCCACCTCCCATACAGATATCCATCTGGTCAAGAAGCTGTTTAAGCTTCAGCATTCCTCCTCCATCACTCATGTGCCTGGACACTGGTGCAAATTATGTATAACCCGATGGTGATTCAAAGGTTTGGCCTGGTGTGACTTTGAAATGGTTTATTGGGCAGCTCTGCTTTCCATTTCAGCCAGGTGAGTGGTTTATGATGTAGCACGGAATCCACACGGTGGGAAGCTGCCTCATAACTTTGCTGACTTCTGTCACTGCATAACTCACTCTGAATTCAATGTCAGTCCTATTGGGTCAATCCCTACCTTGGCCGCAGAGGTCCAACAAGTTTTTCCTAAGAGATTTCACTAGTTTGCAGATTTGCAGATAAATAGGTTGTTAGTATGTTGTGCTATGATGTGAAGGAAAAGATATTCAGCTTGCTATAATAAGGATGTTACAATTTCTAATGATTTTTGTATCATCTCATCCTCAAAATGTCAAAGTCACCAACCAAGTAAGTCTACACTTAACAGGATATAGTTGCTATTTCCTTTTATCTCTTCCTCTCCTTAGTTTCTTTTTCCTCAGTTTTCTCATTTTCCCCAGTACCATCTAGAAGTTGGCCTAGAAACTCAATCTTTCAATGTTGGGTGCAAGGAAGGACTAACCTCAGGGGTGGATCTTTGAAGATTTTTAGTAATGTCTTACTTATTTAGGTATACAAACTAGTAGGCCATTGCTCTAAGTTCTGTCCTCTGGAGTAAAAGAGAACATGACATCACTCTCCCACACAAAGACCCTTCAAATAGTTGACAGTTGCTATCGTATTGCCATTAAGTCTTCTCTTCTCCAAGTTTATGGTAATCATGGAGCATAGATGGAAAGCCTTTAAACACCAAATCTGCCCTCATCTTAACATTCTCCTGCTTATCAATAATTATAGAACTGAACACAAATATTGTAGATGTAATCTGACCAGGACAGAGTACTGAATATCACCTCTTTTCCCCTGGAAGCAGCGCTTTTGATACTAGAACATTTTTGACTGCCATATTAGACTATAGATTTGTAGTTGACTAAAACCCTCAGTTTTTTTTTCTAGAAAAACTGCTAATTGTATTTATCTGGGACAGCTGGATATCAAGGAGAGCTACCATGATTGGGGGAACCCTACCTCCTTGTCACTCTCTCTTTCCAAACTCAGCCATACTAGAACTCATCCTGGATGGTAGGGTGGTGGGCAGAGCCACCACCACCTGAATCCTTTGCTTCCCACTTCCTTCTAGCTGCTTGAAGAAACATAAGGCCTGGATGAGGTGGGAGT
This sequence comes from Phalanger gymnotis, assembly GCA_028646595.1. Taxonomy (NCBI): domain Eukaryota; kingdom Metazoa; phylum Chordata; class Mammalia; order Diprotodontia; family Phalangeridae; genus Phalanger; species Phalanger gymnotis. The sequence continues at coordinate 215,506,943 of CM053625.1, forward strand.
CAACAAGTCCATTCCCACTTATGACATAGATGAATACTATCCTCCTTCCCACTGCCTGCTAAGATCCTCTAGGGTTTTAATCACCTTAAACTCTCAGACCTTTGGTTCAGAGACTTTCCATCTGCTCTACAGCTAAACTTTATTTGATGTGTTATGTTATCTAATTAGAGCATGAGTTTCTTGAAGAGCAAGGTCTATCTAATTTTTTTTATTTCTATCCCCAGTGTTTAACATAATGCCTTGCAGGTAGTAGGCACTTAAATACTTTTTCATTAGTTTATTAATTTCACTCATGATTCTTCCATCTTGAACTTGTGAAGTGAATTATTTAAACTCAAGTGTAAGACTTTGTATTTACTTCTGTTACGTTTCATCTTAGATTCAGCTCAATGTTCTAGATTACTAAGAGATCCTGCCTATCAGTGGCTAGCAATTCCTCCTATCTTGATGTAATCTACAAAGTTGGAAAATGTCTTCTCTATGCCTTTATCTAAGTCATTGACAAGAATGATATGTAGCACAGAGCCATGCAGAGATCCTTTAGGCACTCAAGTAGAAACCTTCTGTCAACTGAAGAATTAGCAACTACTCTGAATCCAACCATTCAACCTGGTCCAAATCTATCTTTTTGACAGAAAAAACATGAGATGCTTTATCAATTACCCGGTAGATTCAGAAAAATCTTTTGACAATAAATCTGATAAAAGGTATACTTCAAAAAATGCTTTTACTAAATGTACTAAAAACTAGATAAACTATGTCTACAACATTCACTTGATCTAACAATTTACTAACCTTGACAAAAAGAAAAAGAAATAAGCTTTGTCTGTTATGATTTGCTATTAATTAAGAATTTTTGAAAGATGAAATGGTCCTGTAATTCATAGAGTACTTCCTGAATGGTCTTCCTTGGCTGGAACTTATTTGTCAACCAGTCAATAAACATTTATTAAGTACCTACTATGTGCCAGGCTCTTTGCTAAGCACTGGTGATATAAAGAGAGGCAAAAACCAAAACAAAACCAAAAACTAGTTCCTGCTCTCAATGAGTTTACAATCTAATAGGGGAGACAACATGCAAATAATGATGTATAAACAAGTTACATACAGGATTAATCAGAAATAATCAGCAAACTGTACATTACTTTGCAATCTTCCAAGTCATTTACATTTCTTTTCAGAGTTTTGGTAATATCTTTATTCTTACACTCTGTTTTAATGCCTAAAATCCAGAGGCCTCTATGAATTTTATTGTCTATAACTTGATAATAATTTTAGTCAATTTAGCACCCAGCTTTTCAAGAGTTTGATCCATGTTTAAAATGTTCAGCAAACCAATACCAGCTTAGGCACTAAACTTGCAGTTATACCACAAAAACCTGATAAAGCAGAGATATACGCAATGAATAAAACCATTAACAAATATGCAAATTGGTAGGAATTTAATAGAAATAACAAGAATTAGATCATGAAAAATGTGTCAACATCTTCTCTCATGTACCAACAATTAGCTTATAACTAAGCAAATAACATGCAATAAATCCAAATCACTTGCTCATGCTCAAAACCTCAACAAACATAATACATTAATTAGTAGTGTCAACAAAATATTTTGAGTAATAATATTTCCAAGATAGTAGCAGATTAATTGTGGAAGGATTATATCTTCATAACCAAAACAAAACTGAAAATAATGTTGAAAAAGGCAAGATTTTCCTGGAACCAAACCTGTGAAAAGTATAGTAGATAGATAAGAAAAAAAAATTTAAATGTGCATTTGTAAAATGCAAAAGCAACGAATCAGAAAAAATTCACTCAAAAGAAACAAACAAGTCAGACCAATATTTTTGCTCAAATTAAAGAAACAGAATTTTTAAAAATTACATTCTTTGGTGGGTGAAGAGGAAGCTTTGTCCCCAGCGGTTTCAGTAAAATCTAGAAATCCCAATAACAGGGAAGAAAATAGCAGAAAACAGAAATGAATATCCTTTCCAAACAATTAATTACCTAAGATGAACCTACACGTATCACATTATACATACATGATCTCTTTTATACATTGCAACTCATCTAAACATACTATAGGTGGGAGCTCAATGTTATTACTACATATGACCATGTCATTATATATTATATATAAAGGTCAACACATATTAAAAGGGGTGCTCATTTGTAACAAAAAACAATGATCCTAAGAATAATAATGTACATAGCTTGACTTGAGAGGTCTGATGGAAAACTTCCTGATAAATGTTGTTCTTGTGTTTGCCCTTGGTTTTCGAAGAGGACCATGACATCAGGGAAACAATGACATGATTTGCAGTTGACTTTGACTTGAGTGAGGGAGGGCTGTGCAAGGTCACCAGCCTCACTTTCTCCTCCAGAGCCATCTGGATCTAGTGACTTGATATTCATCAGGATGACTGGAGATGACCCAGGATGCAATTAGATCTGTTCAAAAATGGAATGGACTACTCAGAGAGGTAGCGAGTGTCCCTGCCTTGGAGGTCCTCAAGCAGAAACTGAATGATCATAAATTGGGTACATTATGGGTGGGATTTCTCTTGTGTATGAGTTGGACTAGATGGCTGCTGAGGTCTTTTCTATGTATATCAAAATAAAGCAGTAAACCTGGAGACAGCAAGCCTTGAGTTCGAATCTAGCCTCAGACTCTTATGTAACTAACAAGCCTCAACCCCTTTGGTGAGTTGGGAAGATGTCTACACCAACCATGTCAAGACTTCTCCCAGAAAAATGGTCAGATGAGAACAATTTGTTCCAACAGCCACAAAGGTAGCTGAAGCAGGTGCTGTGGAACTCTTAGAGCTTGGTCAAACCTGGAAGACACCAAGGTCATCCACTGCATCCTGAGTCACCACAATCATCCTGACTTTTGTCTTGACCCTAAACTTTTAAGACTCTTGAAGTGAGAGGGAGGCTGATGGCTTTGTGAAGCTCTGCCTTACTTAAATCCAATTGATGTACAAGTCAAGACATCACTTGTAATATAAGCTGTTCTTGATGAAGCCATGCTGAGTCCGGGATCAAGGCTTCTTTTCTAGACGTTTACTAAGCATTCCTTTAATAATAAATTCTAGAGAAAAAGCCCAACCAAGATGGCAGTGGAGGCAGTACACTTCAGTTCTCCCCCATGATTACTCTAACAAAGATCTAGGAAGAGCACTAGACCAAGTAATGATTGGATAATCCACAGTCAGCCATTTTCTTTTTAGCCCAGGTCAGCAGAGGAAGACAGCAAGAGGCCTTTGAGCACTAGGGAGGGGAGCCCATGAGGAAGACCCCTCACAGAGCCTTCCAGCACAGGGCCTGAACTTGTGACTGTGGGCCAGGGAGGGTGTAATTTTTTTGTAGATCCAAAAGGGACTGAGGAGGGGATCTGTTGCTAGATGCAGGTTGGACTTGTGGCTATTTACCTAATTTTGTAAATATGTGCTGGGCAAGGAGTAGGAACAGAAACAAAAAGCAGTTGTGTGCCGCCGAGCCTGAAGTGGACTCATAGATTCAACTCATACACCTGAGTGGCCAGGGAAGAGGGGTCAGATGAAGGGGAAAACTGCAGTTTTATCTCTCCAAACCTGGGAAGTCTCCCAGCTAGGTAATAGAAACTAGAGCCAGCAGCAGTCTGTTGGAGCTCTAACCAGGGCCAAACCCAGACCCAAGTTGGGGTTAGAAACTAATAAATCTCAAATCAAGAATAGCTTTTCTACTATATCAGACATGTTAGGGCATTCAGTCTCTTAGAACACTGAAAATTTTTCAGGTTCTCAGCCTGAACTAGCCCTGAAATCCTTCATTACTTAATACCAGGAGAAGGCAGCAGCTTAACTTTAGAGAATCTAAATCAGAACGAAACATGTATGGGCATCCTCTAAGTGCCACATTTGAGGACCTAGAGGGCCATACGTGGCCTTGAGGCCATACCATGCTCCACCCCTGCTGCAAGGATCAGCTTCCAGGGATTCAATTAACATCTCTAATCCGAAGATTCCCAGAGGCAGCCTTAGTCTTTCTGCTGAGCTACATTCACATATCACTAACTGCCTGTTAGACAAGGCATCTCAAAATCAACATGTCCACAAGAGAAGTCATTCTTCCTCTCCCCAAAATCTCCTGCCTTCCAAATTTTCCTGTTACTGTAAAGGATACCACTATTCTAACAGTCACCCAGGCTCCCAACTTCTGTGTCTCATCACTGTCAGCCCATATACCAGATCCATTGCCAAATTTTGCCAGTTCTCTTTACAATATCTCATATACATTCCCTTCTCTTTACTCATTCAGCTTCTCACTGGACCATTATGATAGCTTTCTGGTCTCCCTGCCTTAAAAGGAGTGGTGGGATAATCAGGAATACAACAGAAGATAACAGAATGAGGAGGTTAAGGAGGATGTTGATTGTGATCCTCCCTCCACTCAAAAACAAAGCATCAGTGAAGCATTTAAAAATGTATGAAGTGAAGAGAGATCAGAGGGAGAAACAGACAAGCAAATGCTTCGAAACTAACAGTCTAAAATTATTTTTGTTAATTTTTTTTATTTTAATTTATTTTTGACATGTTTGGTTGTCAGCATTGATTTTCGCAGGCGTTTGAATTACAAATTTTCTCCCCATTTCCTGCCCCCCCACTCCAAGATGGCGTACACTCTGGTTGCCCTGTTCCCCAGTCTGCCCTCCCCTCCATCGCCCCATTCCCCTCCCATCCCCCCTTCCCTTCCTTTCTTGTAGGGCAAGATAAATCTCTATGCCCCATTGCCTATGTATCTTATCTTCTAGTTGCATGAAACAAAAAAAACCTTTTTTACTTTTGAACATCTATTTTTTTAAAACCTTGAGTTCCAAATTCTCTCCCCTCTTCCCTTCCCATCCACCCTGCCTAAGAAGTCAAGCAATTCAACATGGGCCACATGCATAACATTATGTATAACCCTTCCACAATACTCATCTTG
>CM053625.1:215512410-215599166 GCA_028646595.1 Phalanger gymnotis
GTGTTATTTTCTTCAGTATTTTTTTGGGTCTCCTTTAGCAAGTCATTGACTTGTTTGTCATGGTTTTCTTGCATCACTCTCATTTCTCTTCCCAATTTTTCCTCTACTTCTCTAACCTGCCTTTCCAAATCCTTTTTGAACTCTTCCATGGCCTGAGACCAGTTCATGTTTTTCTTGGAGGCTTTTGATGTAGGCTCTTTGACTTTGTTGACTTCTTCTGGCTGTATGTTTTGGTCTTCTTTGTCACCAAAGAAAGATTCCAAAGTCTGAGACTGAATCTGAGTCTGTCTTCACTGCTTGGCCAGGTTCCCAGCCAAATACTTGACCCTTGAGTTTTTCATCAGGGTATGACTGCTTGTAGATTAGAGAGTACTTTGTTCCAAGCTTGAGGGGATGCACTGTTGTTTTCAGAGCTATTTCTGTACAACAAGCTCTGCCACACCAGTGTTCCTCCTCCCCCAAGAACTTCCAACCCGGACTGCGACTCAGACTCAGGTCTAAGCAGGCTCTGCACTCCTGCTCAGATCTGCCACTTAATTCCTCCCACCAGGTGGGCCTAGGGCCAGAAGCAATTGCAGCTGCACCACCCGTGCTGTCTCCGGGCGGTGGCCTAAGGGAAAACTCCTTTCACTCTGTCCCTCAAGTTTTTTCCCACTAACCTTCTCTGTTGTCTTTGGTGTTTGTGGGTTGAGAAGTCTGGTAACTGCCACAGCTCACTGATTCAGGGCACTAGGGCCTGTTCTGCCCCACTCCCGGTCTGGTTGGTCTGGGCGCATCCCACACTGGGCTCTGCCTCACTCTGCTCCTAGCTCCGTGCACCATAGACCTTACCATCCAGGCTGTCCTGGGCTGGAGCCCTGCTTCCCTCTGCTATTTCGTGGGTTCTGCAGTTCTAGAATTTGTTCAGAGTCATTTTTATAGGTTTTTGGAGGGTCATGGGAGAGAGCTTTAGGCAAGTCCTTGCTTTCCAGCCACCATCTTGGCTCCACCCCCACCCCTATAAAATTCTTACCATTCTTCAAGGAAGAACCAGCACAAATGAAACCTCAAATATAAGGCCTTTTCTGATTCCCTCTGCCCTATGAATATGAATTGTGCCTTGTTTCTAGCATTTATCATTACTACCTTGCATAGTTACTTACATTCTTGTTGCAGTCCCCTATTAGATCATAAACTTCTTGAGAGCAGGAAGGAAGAAACAAACGTTAAGCACTCATGTGCCTCATATTTTACAAATATTATTAAATTTAATCCTCACAGCAACCCTGAGTTTTAGGTGCTATTATCATCATTTTATAATTGAGGAGACTAAGGCAGGCAGAGGTTAAGTGACTTGCCCAGGGTTACAGAGCTAATTAGTGTCCAAGGCAGGATTTGAATTCAGGTCTTTCTGAATCTAGGCCCAGTGCTTGATCCATTGTGCTACCTAGCTGTCCTTGTTTAGGGGCTGCCAGGAGCTGTGTCTTACTTATACTCTCCCTTCTTCAATCTAGTCTTTGAATTTAATGCATCCTTTATTGTAACATAGGTCCGACCATATCACACCGTCTCTCAAGCCACAGTGATTTCCTATTGTCTTTAGGAAAAAATAACAAACTCCTCTATTCAAAGCTTCACAGTCTGGCTCAATCCCATGAAGAGGCTACCACAGTGTCTTCCATGTCTACCCCAGGTATGTAGTAAATGTTTGCTGAACTGAATTGTATTCTTGAGCCACCAGGTTTCATTTTTTCATTTAGACCATTGTTGGGATTTTATAAGACTATACTTTCTCTCAAAGACTGAAGATTTATTTAAAGAGAGGAATGGAGGTCACTGACTTAGCTGGTGACGAAGTAATGATTTATAATAATACTTATGGCAGGTCATTAGACATGACCTTCATTGTAAAACCATGCTGAGACAAATATTTCCTCAAGACTGATTTACCATCAAGCTTTTTGTCCTCCTACTCAGTAGCTTTCATGTAACTAAAGTCAGATTTGCTGACATAATTCCTAAGCCCTTGTCTTCAACATTTAGAGAAAATAAACAGCAAGAGATTAGTCTGGGGCTGTTACCAATTATTATTAGTATTTTGTTACCTTTGCCAAGGGGTAAATTAAAATATTAAGGTATACTTCTCTGATTTTTCCTTGTCTCATTATTAAAATGTGCCCATGTCATTGAGGATAATGCTTCTGTATTTTGATTCTCACCCTACAGTATCTTATGGTAATAATAATAAAATAATCTTTTGAGAGGCCATGTGCTGCAATGGACCCACTCGGACTCAGGAATGTAGGGTCAAATCCTGCCTCTGACACATACTAGCCATGTGACCAGAGTTAAGTCATTTAACCTGTCAGGATACTGAACAACTCTCTAAGACTTTAGGTCTTAGAGTCTAACAGACTAGTTGCCAGTCTGAGTTGGTGGAGGAAATTTTCTACACTAAGAGACCCCCAGGTTAGTGAAATCTCAGATCTGGACACCATCATCATCATCATTGTTGCCACCATCATCATCATCATTGTATTTTACTTTGGTATATCCCTTATTACTTTTCCCAGTACTTTAAAACTTAGGTTCACTAGAAGCTCTGTGAGAAAAGTAAGGCAGATATCAGTATTTACAGAATGTTACAGTTGAAAGGGACCCCAGAGACAGCCTATTCTAACCCCTTAATTTTAGTTACTCATTCATACAACTTGAAGTTATTATGTACCTGCTATATGAGAGGCATTGTGCTAGGCTGTAGGGATACAAAGGCAAAGACAGAAAAAGTCCTTGCCCCCAAGGAGCTTACATTCTATTGGAGGTGGGTGTGGAGGGGTGTTAAACAGCATAAGCATAGAAAAGTAAATACGCAGTACATACAAAGTAAGTACAGAATCATTTGCTGAAGATACTAAGAATTAGGAGGAATGAGGAAAATTCTATTTATAGCAGGTAGAACGTGAGCTGAGCTTTGCATAAAGTTAGGGATTCTAAGAGGCACAAAGGAGAAGAACAAAGCATGGGTAGGGGGCAGACCGTACAAAAGCATAGTGATAGAAAATGTATTGGGAGAATTGCAATTAGGACAGATTGTCTGGAGGGGAGAACACATGAATAATAATAAAGTGAAATCAAACCTTACTTGATTTGGGGAGGTAGGCTGCAGCCAAATTATCAAGTTCTTAGAGGAGTTTATTCTTTTTTTCCTAAAGACAATAGGAAATTACTGTAGCTTCTTGAGAGACAGTGTGGCAGGGTTAGATCTGTGTTACAATAAAGGATACATTGAATGCAAAGACTAGATTGAAGAAGGAAGAGATTAAATGTAGGGAGGCTGATGCAGTAGTTCAGATGAATGGTACATAACAGGGGCTTATTATTGATTTTAAGGAAGACTCATAAAGACACCTAGAGAATGAAAGACCAGTAAATCTCACTTGTATATTCAGGACAATCTGAAGAAAAGGATTAGTTGACTGAGTGAAGATTGACTATGCTTATACTGAGCCTTAAAAGAAACAAGTCTTCCTGCTTTGTCTCTCAGTCAAAGAGGCATTCAGTTCTCCACAAGATGTAGTGGGAATAGTAGTAGGAATGCATGGAGCTGGAGAATGTGGGGTGGTAGGTGCTATTAAACAAAAATAAAACAAACCAAAGTGTGTGCCCCAGCTCTGGAAGCAAAGTTCCATGGACTCTTCAGGCCTGATGCCTATAAGGATGAATGTCATTCTGAATCTCTTCTCCCGTACCTACCACAGACCCCAAAGCAATATTTCCTTATTTCTTTTCTCTCATTCAGTTTCCTTATTGCAGCCTAAAGTCTTCTGCACACAGGGAAAGTCTACTTCTTAAGAATTGCTTACCTTTCTTTATTTTAAATGTTTATTTTGTCTTTTAAGCCAGCAGTTTCAATAAACTAGTGTTAACAGCAACCATTTGCAAATCCTGGTATATTTACTGGGAATGCAGTTGGGAAAAGGTGATTATGGGAACCTCCTGGGATAGAAGAGGAGAAGAAAGGAGAACGGAGGGGAGGGAGAGACAGATACAGACACAGACAGAGAGACACAGGCAGAGAGACACAGACACAGAGACAGAGAGACAGACATTTAAAATTACTTGTTTTTCTGGAGTGTTACCTCTACTTAGGGGCTTGAAGCTGGAAAAAAGATACACTACAGACTGATTTGTTACTACTTCTTGCAACAGAAAGATGTTTACATGGGGAAAGACAGCTAAACAGAGAATTAATAGTACGGTGGTAGTGAATAATAGTGGCTGAACAATCAGCCTATACAATCACTGCTACACTAAAATACAAGTAAACTATCTTCAGCATTCTCCTAATGTAGCATTTTCACAACCCTGTCAGAAAAAAAGGAAATAAGGTTAGAATGGCATGAATTCATACTGGGTCTTTCTAATTGCCGCTTCCTTTTCTAGATGTTCATTAGCCAGCTTGTTAATGAACCATTACAGAATTTTCTCAGGAATCAAAGACAAGCTCATTGACCAACAAAAACTGGGACAAAACTTATTCATCTTTCTCCAGTCCATTGGTACTTTCTCCTATTCTCCATGGGCTTTTATATATCACTGACAATCACATCTGCCAATTATCTTGTATTCAGGGATGCAATTCAACTCTGCCAAGTGGCTTGAATTCATCAAAGACACTCTTTTACTCTTTCCTTACTTATCTTGGAAATCAATGTGTTAGCTATTTTTATTCTGTCTTTTCTAGGACAAGGAATATTCTCCTTGGCTGAGAAAACAAAAACAAAATAAAGACTGAGCGCCTTTACCTTATCTGTGTTCTAAGTCATCATACTGTCCCTTCTTTGACCATCTTTTCCTCTCTGATTATAACTTTAATAAAACTACTTTTTTGTCCTTAGATTCTCTCCTTCTTCTGTTTATTCTGAGCTTTAACATGTCTGATGTTATTTTCACAGAAATGTGTCATGCTTTTTGTGTTTGTCCTGTTAACTTGCCCTAGATTTGATCTACATGTATCTTTAAAAATCTAAGCGAGTCAGCATATCCATGTGTCTTTCATTCGGTATAAATTTTTCCCCATAGTCTCCCATAATCCCCCACCAAAATTTCCCATTTTTCGCTGAGTGCCTGGTTGGGCATATAAGTAGTTCAATTGTTTTGACTCTGTTACATCGTTGAAACAGCTGTGTGTATATAGTTCAAGTGAAAAAATGCAAAGATTTGGTCCGACTTTCTTTTACATGGTCATGTCACTGTAGTCAAATCTTCTGTTACACAACTCATGTAGTTTCTCCAAATAACATCTTTGTCCTTTGTTTTTCACACTATTTTGAATTAGATTTTTTCTCCACCCATGAATGATTTCAACCACACTTTATTCTACTCTTTACCCAGCTTTCTCTGCTTCTCCCACCTTCTCGTCCCTTAAAGAAAGATACATCAATAAAATAAGATGAAGCTGGGAATGCTAGTCCTCTGAAATCTTCATGCCTGCTGCGTTTTCAGATTGATTTATCAATCTTTGTATGTTGAAACACCTACTAAAGAAAAAAACCTGGGACCTGATGGATTCAAAGAATAATTCTATCAAACTTTTAATGAACAGTTAGAAACCGAGAATAAAAGAGTCCTACCAGAATCATTTTATGGGACAAATGTTGTCCTAATACCAGGGAAAGATAAACCAGGGAAAGATAAAACACAGAAAGAAAACTATAAGCCGCTATCTTAAATTAATATTGACTCAAAAATTTTAAACAAAATCCTATGGAACAGATTACAGTGACTTATCCAAGAAGTCACTCATTATTATCAAGTGGAATGTATACCAGGAATGCAATGAAAATTTAATATTAGGAAAATAAACAACATAATCATATTAAAAACCAAAACCATATGATCATTTTAATAGATGGAAAAAAGCTTTTTACAAAGTGTTATAAAGTATCCCTTTAGGCTAAAAACCCTACAATACTATTTTGCTGTAAGAAATTTTATATATATATATATATATATATATATATATGCATATATATGTATATATATGATAAATAGAGAGAAACATGGAAAGATCTATATGAACGGATGAAGAGTGATATAAGCAGAGTCAAGAAAACAACATACACAGAAACTACTACAATTTAAATGGAAAGAACGATACACCAAAATATCAAAAGTGAATAACAAAATTATAAAGATCAAATGGGACTCAAGTAAAAAGATATGAGAAAGACACCTCAACCTATTCCTCTGTGGAGGTGGGTGGTCCACAAGTGTTATATATTGCATATGTTGTTGGACTTTGTCAATGTAGCAGTAAGTTGTATTGTACTGACCCTTTTTCCTCTGAAAAAATTATTATTTGTCATATCTGCCATTACTTGTCTCAGTAATTACATTTGCCTCATCTGTCAGTACCTAAGGACGTAGTTCATCTGGGCCAAGTGACTTGAATTCATCAAAGGCAAGTAGATGCTCTCTTACTGAATCTCCTTACTTATCATGGGTATGAACTCCATGTTAGCCATTTTCCTCCCTTTCTCTTCTAGTGCAAAGGTCATTCTACTAGGCTGAGAAAAAAGGCAGAATAAAAACTGACTAGCTTTGATTTCTCTGTTCTCAGTTTTTATTATCCTGTCAAACTCAAGTGAAGTCCTAACCCTTCTTTTATCCTCTTTTTCACCTAATATAGCTAAAAAGACCCTTTTTATGTCCTTAGCTTTTCTCATTATCTAACTCATTCTGAACTATTGACCTTATCCTGTACATTTTTTTTCATCCAAGTTGCTTTGTGATTCTCTGTACATCCACATCAGTCTCTTTAGACAAATCTCAAATTTCCTCCTCTTTGGAATTGTTTATCTTTGTGTCTTCAGGATTTCATTTTTGAACTTCTACCTTCCTTCTTAAGTTGACTTCCCCTATACCGTTTTAATCCTGGTAGCCTCCTTATGTTTCCTCTGAGCCCAGAGATATCTTATTTTTAAAACTATAGGGTGTATCTGAAGACCTTTCAGGTTCCCATCATTTTCTCTCCCCAAAACCCACCCCTCTTTTTTAGTTAGGCATCAGATCCAGAATAGAATTTTCCTGAGATGGTTCCTCTACCTTTTGAAGAATGACATCACTAAGGAAAGTAAAAAATTATTATCTGCTCTACTTTTGGCAGAGAGTTTTGACACATGTCTAGATAATTGAAGACCACACGACTATTATGCCTTTGTTCCTGGCTTGGGATCTGTTTCTCAAAATTCTCATCTGTTTCCTTTCAATCCAGGTAGTTTCTAGTATACTCCAATGACAAATTCACTTCTGTTTTCTCCCTTCATTGACCTTCACAAAAATGTTCTTCATCTTGCTTCTCTTTTCTGCTTTCTGGATATCTTAACATGAATATACCCTCTTAATACATAATGCTACTTCCCCTTTCACCTCTCCTTTTTAACCTACCCTGTTTCTTTTGAATAAAATATACTTATCCACTTGAGCCACACATTGGTTTCATTCCCTCTCCCCCACCCCCAAGTTTCAGAGATACCTATGAGATGAAATTTGCCTCTTTGTATTAGGACTTCTGCTCCTTTTGTTTGTTATATAAATTTTGTGTATTTGTACATAAGAGAGCATGACTTAAATTCCCTGAGTCTATTTTCTCATGGGAATCGATCAACAAACATTTATTAAGCACCTATTATGTACCAGGCAGAACAATAACTGTAATCCCTATTTCACTGGGTTATTGTGAGGATCAAATGCTCTCTGGAAGGAATTTTTGGAAACCATAAAGTACTGAATAAATGTTAGGTGCTATTGATATTATTCTATATACGTATTGGTTGAGGGAACTGGGGATATTTAGCCTGGAGAAGAGAAGGTTAGGGTATAACAGCAAGCACCCTAGCTTACCCAGGATGGCCTGCTAGCACAGGTTCTTTAATCTGCTTTTAAAGGAAAGCAACTTTAAAAGGGTCAACGATCTTCTTTAATTACACTAGTTCAAGGAAAAAGTCAGCCCCCTGAACTTCAGAGAAAATATAAGCAGAGAAAATACAAGCAGAGAAATTAGACCAACAGACAGGACTCTGACTATCTGAATCAAAGCAATATTGCTATACACTTTACATACACCACTGGATTGAGAGAGCCTTTATATCTGAGCAGTGAGAGAGTTCTGAACATATGGCTACTCAGAGTCTCCATCAGGGAATCAAAAGATTCTTCTCATAAGCAAACCCCCAAAGCAAAATACCAACTCAGAGTATATATACACTTCTCAGAACCAGAAGGCATCACAACCCTCATGACTCAGCACCCAATTAATTTAGTATGAAAAGCTGTGAACACCTTCCTATAAGTAAGCCTCCCCTAGCAAGAGCCTTCTTAGGCAAGTCCTCCCGCAATGGACTCCACATGGGGCCTATTAATGGGTGGGGAAGATCTTATTATCCCATTAACATTACTGGGAGATATGATAGTATTCAAGTATTTGAAGAATTGTCATGTGGTAGAGAGAGCAGATAAGCTCTCTTTGACCCCTGGGGGAAGAACAATGAATAGTAGGCAGAGATTACAAATAAGTAGATTTAGATTTTGATGTGAGGAAACATTTCCTAACAATTAGAGCTATCACAAAGTGGAATGGACTTCTTCAGTGGATGCTGGGTTCCTCCGCATTGCAGACCTTCAAGCAAAGGTTGGATGGTTAATTGCTGGATGTCTTGCAGGAGGCTTTCTTGCTCACATATAGGTTAGACTAGATGGTTGCTGAGGTCCCTTCCAGATCAGAAATTCTGAGATTCTGTGAAAGTCTGGAACAAAGGGCTTTTCTTTTTTTCTTGCTACCTGGTATTTCTCATTGATAGTGTTACAGTGTAAATCCTTAGTGAACTGAACAGAAAAATTCTAACCTTGCCTAGGAATTGAAAACACAGATTAGTCTAGGAATTTGTTTAAGAAGGGATACATCAAAGTCCCAATTACATAGTTCTTGTAAAGAATTGGGCATTGGGTCTAATCAAGCAATAACTTTGAAAGATCCAGTTTATGGAGATCTACCCAGAAAAAACAAGCTCATTTTGTATAAATATTTGGCTGGACAATAAACTGGTCACCCTACATTACTTAGCATCAGTCTCAAAGGACTCTCACCATTATATATACAGCATCTTGGTAAAGCGATACATTTTAAGGTCCTGACATGAACAGTGATAAACACAACAGGATAGATCAAACTGTATTTGGCATTTGACATTTAACTGTCTTGGGTTTTCTGTGTTTCTTTAATCAGTTGGATGATTTAGATAAACAATATGTATCAGTCTTTGTAATTATAACATGTCTTGAACTTTTTCCAGATATTCATTCCCATTCATCATCATAATAGTCACTCCCCCTTGGCTATCATTAAGATTAGAAACATCCTTGAACCACTTAATGATATTCCACAAGACTGGACAGACTTTTCATGCCTTGATGAATTGCAATCACTTAGCTTAACCTAGTGAAACTGGATATCTTTTTAATGGGTTTGTTGAATTTCAGGAACTTCATCAAAAAATAGTACCCTGGAAATTTCCGTGGCTTCACAGAGTAATTACCATTGGCAGTGGTTTGCCTAAATTAAGTAAAAAGTAATGATGAATGGATTAAGAAAACTGCTGGACACCACAAATAACATTTCTTGAGTCATACTATGGATTGTTGTCTTACCTGGACATGTAGAACAGCTCACTACAATCCATGATGGACACACAAGAGCCCAAATTACAAAGCCAAAATGGTTAGTTGTGCCAAACAATCTGACTTTCGATTATCTATCTCTTTCTGGGCTTTGACTGATGGAGAAGAGCCAAGGGTGAAAGGTAAGGGCTAGGTCAGCACTTATGTAGGCTACCGTGGACACAGAAGAGAGGGTACCTCTGATTTCGAGTTTCTTGCCTGGACCCCTGCTTTCCTCTCTGGCCTCCTTCTGAGCAATGCCACACCAGACAGATTCCTGCTTGGGATGTGGAAGCATCAGACCGAGTTTGGCTAAGAGATTCTCTCTATATTCTACGTGTCCAAAGACTTTTCTACATGTTCAAAGCTCTCACAGTTTCCGAAAACCAGCAATAGATTGATAGTTATGGTGTTTCTCTGTCTTTTGATTTACACCAATATTAAGGGCAGAGAGAAAGAATGGGATGTCCACATCATTATTACTTATCCTTCAGCTATAAATGCATAGGCAAGGCTGGCCTTAGGATAAGGGATTATTTTAGGAAGGCTAGAAAAGTTATCTTACTCAAACTGTGTCCTCTTCCCTCGGCCAGAAATTCTACCATCTTATACACAGAGATATTTAATATATAATAATATAATACATATAATATATAATACATATAATACATCTTATACACAGAGATATTTAATATAATACATAATATATACAATATAAAATATTGTATATATACATATAAATTTGAGGTGTAAGAAATTCCATCTTCAGGAGATCCCTGCTATAATATGACAGTATTAGGGGTAGAGCTAACCAGCAACTTGTAAGCTCAAGTCCTCCATTGGGACAAAATAAGGCACTCAGGTCACTGGGAGAGCTTTGTTGCCTTTTAGGGAAAATGAACCTATGTTTCAGGAAGATAGAATAACCCTGATTTTATCATAGAGTCATTGGATTGAATAAGCCATTATCAATTATTAACATTGTGGGGGGCAAATCTTTATCAGATAGTTGCCTGCCTGCCTGTTTTTTGACTACACCCCTTGTCACAGAAGCAGCTGACAAAATGGTTAGAGTGTTGGGGTTGGAGTCAGAAAGACCTGAGTAAAATCTTGCCTCCAGCACAAATGGTGTAGCCCTGGGTAAGTTACTTAACTTCAGTGTGCCTTGGTTACTTCCCTAACATTTATCTACCAAGTTGCTATCATATAGGGTGGGGAGTTGAGGGAATAGCTATTATTTGAGTTCCCCACACGAATGAAGCCACATTTTTTTTAGGTCCTTCCAAACTCTAACTCCTGGATTCTGTGATTTGCAGCTGGCCATGGGGAAGGATAAGACTTTTCTTCCCTATCCTTTTGCTTTGCTTTCCCCCAAAAGCATACCATCTGTTTGAGTGTTTCCAAAGAAGATGGTCAATAAGGTTCAATGACAGGAACATATAATTGTGGCAGGGAGGGAAAGTTTGCTGTAACAGGTTCAAAGGGTGACAGTTTCACAAAATTACAAGGGTTCCAATAATTTAATCCTGATCCTAGGCCACTACGAAATGTTAAGCCTACTCTTTTTTTAGCTCCCTGGTCTTCACCTTGAGGCTAGCTCAATTATAGCACATACTATAACACATAACGACATCTTTAATCTCTGCTCCATCCCTCAATTATGTATACAGGAGCCTAGGACCTAGGCAGGTACTTTCCTTCTATGGCTTCACGTCTTATTTTCAGGCTGTAGCCAGGGAAAATCCCTCATGTGTCCTCACTTGCAACAACAACAACAAAAAAAGATTTCTCTAACTGGGTCCCAATGCTAAGCCTTAATCTGGAGCTCTCCTCACCCTTCTTAAAGTATGTTCCTTTTCTCACCTTGCACCATTTTTCAGTTCTTGGTTGGTCTGTCTGAAGCAAATTCCACTAGCCAAATCTTTCTGACCAGTGGTGATCGAATTGTCTCCTTCTAATGCAGATAGGCCCCTCTTGTCCCTTCTCCCCAACTGGGGCCCGAGTACTTATGCTACTGACATTACCACCGTTTCTTCTACATTAGCTTGCACTCTGTTTCTAAACCTGTTTTTGGTTTTGTTTTTGTTGGTTTCTATTCTAGTTCCCCTCTCACTGGCTAACAGGAATTGACAGATAAACCCTAAGGACATTTGGGCTCCAATAATTTCCTGGCCTCATGGTGCTGCATTATCAGTCCAGGACTAGGTTCCTTCTACTTGGGGTGTGATTATTCAGACTACTTATTTTTAGTCATAATCACAAATGACACCTTAGCATAGAGATAACAACATATTCTTGTACAGCCTCAAATACAGTGTCTCAAAAGTCCTAGTGTAGTTTTAATCTTTAATAGTATATCTGGTAATTCAAAAGATTGATCTGCAACTCTAGTTATGAAACATCTTAAGTGTCTTAATTAATTGATGACACTGTAGAAAGCCCACACATGATGTATAATAAAAACTGAAATAGATAACAATTTATATGCCTTATCCAATTTCTTGTATCTCTGCTAATGCTTAGAGAGGAGAGCCAGCTTTTTGACAAAGCTGCATATAAAGCCTTTAAATATTTCTCCTGAAAAAAAAAACCAGCCACAGGGGGAGCACCAAAGACAGAGATGAGATAAGCATTCATTAGTAACTAGCTATTAAAGTAGGAGAACCAATTAGAAAGCCAGGATATTGTAGTGGAAAGAGAGCTGAATTCTGAATCGGAAAACAGAGTTCAAATTTTGGTTCTAATATTTTCTGTATGACCTTAGACAAGTCACTTGACTCGGACTCAGGCTCCTCATTTCAAATATAGAGGTTGGACTACATGACATCTATGGCTCCACTGAGCTGTAAATCTAGGAGAGTCAACAAGAAATTGATCCTCTATTTTCAAACATGGCAACAAAGAGCCCTTTCTCATCAAGAGAGATTCTGTATCTTCATATTGGAAAGACTGGAACATATGATCAATTTTACTTAGAAGAAATCTCAAGATTTCATTTAATCAGTATGATAATACTCCTTTATCCCTGGATATAGATTCCAGATTAATCACATTTTGGCAAGGAAACATTGATGGTGCAATGTCGGGCTAAGAAAACTGTATGAAAATTAGTAGATAATGCATTCAGCCAAAATTCAATTTATAGTGAATATAATATAACTTCAAAGATACACTGTAGAACCTTTGTTATTTTTCCAGTGTATGAGACATCCTTCTCCCCAAAAGTTTTATTTCTTACCCGAAATAAAGCCACGATATTTAGAACTTCAGCATCTTTCTTTGTCTTAAGGCTACTCTGAATTCACATAGTGTAAACAGAATTTGAAAAAGTTGGCCAACAGAAGACATTTGCAAATTTCAGTTTGGTTGTCAACATGACTGGCTATGAAGAAATGCAAGTAGCATTTGATACTATCTTTAGCCCAGAAAGTTTATACTTGCCCTTAAGACAGCAGTCATCATTAAAAAAAATTGTGTGCAGAGCACTAGATTGGTGGGGTGATTAAAATTTTGTACAAGACATGATCTGTTCCCTCTTGGAGTTTACAATCTAGTCGGGGGGGAAACATAACTATATGTCCATACTTTAATGGAATGGTTATCTCATCAGGTGGTACAGATCAAAACCTCTCTACACCTTTTTATTCTGGGTGACTCAGCCATAGCCTCCCTTAAATCCTGCAGAGAGAATCTGACCAATATGCTGAGAGATTTTCTTTGGACCTTTTGACATTATGTGAATTCCACTGAAACACGTATTCTGTCTTAAGATGTCAGAGTGAATGTTAGCAGAATAGTCTAGCTCTCATATAATTACTTTTAATAAAGATTTTTAAAAGAATCCTGAACCAAGAAATTATCTAGCATACCAAGAAGAAAATGCATTAAAATGCATTTTACCACCCCAGATCAACACAAAGAGACAATTAGAAGCCTGTGGGCACCAGGGAAAAGGGACCAGATAGAAAAGCTCACCATAGGAACAGTGCTCATGGAAATCTTACAGCTTGGAGACTAGGGACAACCCAGGGAAGCCTAGAGACTAAAACTGTGTATTGGGCTCATGGAAGTGGGTGTCCAGACAGGTTTTATTCAGAGGTTCCTGAAGCCTGCAGCTATGTGACTCTGACCAGTGCTCAGAGGTCTTTGAGACTCATGGTGGGAAGGTAATGACAAGGGCATATCTTGGATCAGGTCAATCCAGTGTCAGGGTTGGTGTATACACCACTAGGTGGGCCATCTGTTCCCAAGTATTTGAAGAACACAGTGCTTATAACCCAGAGCTCAGATAATACTGATCTGTAAAGAAGGCCTACCATCCATTTCAGAAGTGCCCAGAACCTGGTCCTCACACACTCATATACCCACACCCACCCACTCCTATGCTCCATATGTGTGTATATGTGTGTGCATGTATAAAATGTACATACATACACATACATGCATATATCTATCTATATCTCTCTCCACATATATGTGTATATATATGTATGTATATGTACATACATACATATATACACACATATATGATGAAGCCATGGACACTCAGGACACAAACCTAGAAGAAGAAAATAAATCCACACGATCCTAAATAAGCAAAGCCCAAAAGGAAGGCAAAGGTTTGCCACAAATTCTACTAAGACTCCTGAGAGAAATGAAGAAGTATTTTTAAAATAGTAATATAAATGAAATGAGAGCTTTAGAGGAAAGAATGGGAAAAAAATAAAGAAAGAAGGAAGAATTAGGAAAAAGAATAAATAGCTTAATACAGGAGGTCCAAAACCACACTTAAGTAAGACTCTTTTAAAATTAGATTGGACCAGAGATTAGTAATTCCATGAGACAGTAAGAAATACTAGATCAAAAGCAATAATAATCTGAAAAACATCAGAAAAAGTGACATAGCTCATCCATCTAGAACAGAGGAGGCAAGCTATAGCCGGAGGGTCATATCTGGTGTACTGCCTGTTTTTGTACTCCTCATGAGGTAAAAATGTTTTTAAAAAATTTAAATACAATAAAACTTTATCACAAAAAGTAGGTGGTAGGTCAGATTTGGCAATGATGCTGGCCTCTTTGCTGCTCCTTGCTGTATCTTGCAGCATCTTCTCTGGCTATCATTCCTGGAAGGCTCTCCCTCCTAATCCTCTGCCTACTGCCTTTCCCAGGTTTCCTTTAAATCTCAACTAAAATCCCATTCTTTTGCAATCCCTCTTCATTC
Organism: Phalanger gymnotis; assembly: GCA_028646595.1. NCBI lineage: Eukaryota > Metazoa > Chordata > Mammalia > Diprotodontia > Phalangeridae > Phalanger > Phalanger gymnotis. The sequence continues at coordinate 215,527,328 of CM053625.1, forward strand.
TATTACCTTCCCTCTTTTAATTATTTCCTGTCTATCTTGTCTGTAACTTGTCTGAACATATTTGTTTGCTTATTGTCTTCCCCTTTAGACTGACTTCCTTGAGGGCAGAGATTGTCTTTTGCCTCTTTTTGTATCTATAGGACTTAGCACAGTGACTGCCACATAGTAGGCCCTTAAGTTTTTGATACTCGGCACCTTATTAACTCCCTCAGTTCCCTCTGATTGGAGGGCTGAGCAATAAATAAACTCCCTTCAAAGCCTCCCTTTATAGAGGGCTCAGGATTTTCCAGGTAACTCTCCATTTTATATCAATGACTTCACTTGGTTTCCATGGACCATCATACCTCCTGGTGTTCTCCCTCCACTCCCTCCCACTTTTTAGCTTCCTTTTATATATTGTCTTCTCCCATTAGATTGTAAGCTCCTTGAGGGTAGTGACTGACTTTTTCTTATTTGTATCCCCAGGGTTTAGCACAGTGCCTGACAGGTGCTTAATGTGTTATTAATAACACTGAATTGAATTCTTTTTGTAGATAGTATTGGATTGATGGCATTAAGTTCTGGAGTCTAAAAATGCCTTTCTGAAAGTCACAGACCCCTTCCCACCATCAACCTTGAGGTACCAGCATTAGATTAAAAAAGATTAGAAGTCTAGGCTGGCTGTCCAGGCCTTTTTACTAAAAGAATTGGAAAAATCTTTGCCTTGAAGTCATCCTTGGCTTTAGAATGCTTGGCCATTCTGTTGTCTTCATGGCAGTCTGACGTTGCAATAGTTGGGCACTGGTCAACGCAGATAGTTGAATTAGACTATTGATTAATGCATCTGTCAATTTAAAGGGAGGCCTCTAGTGGACAGACTGTAGGTCTCTTGGTTCTGTCCTGTTCAATATTCATGTCAATGATATGAAGAAATATCAAATTTGCAGAAAACATAGAGCTAGGAGTGATATACCATACTTTGGGCAGTCAAAAAATTCAAATAGCTTTGGAATGATAGGCTAAAACCAAGAAGATGAAATATAACAGTGCATGGGCTCAAAGAATGAACTATTCTAGTATGGGATTAAAAAGAGATCTACCTTAATAGGAGTCTATGTGAAAAAAAAAATCTAGTGGCTTTACTTAACTACATTTTTATTGTTGTTGTTCAGTCATTTCAGCCATGTCCAGCTCTTCATGACCTCATTTCTTGGCAAAGGTACTCAGGTGGTTTGCCATTTCCTTCTCCAGCTCATTTTATAGATGAAGAAACTGAGGTAAGTCATTAAGTGACTCGTCCAGGGTCACACAGCTAATAAGCATCTGAGGCCAGCTCTGAACTCAGGAAAATGAGTCTTCCTGACTCCCAGCCTGGCACTCTATCCACTGTGCCACCTAGCTGCCCATTTTAAGTATGTGTCAATAATATGTTGATATCAAAAATAAAATTAATTAAAACAGTACCTAAATGAAAGGATCACAGAATCATAGAACTTGAGAGTTGAAGGAGAGCTCAGCTGTCATCTAGTCCAACCCATACTTGAAGGGAATCCTTGCTATCACATATCTGACAAGGGGTCATCCATCGTCTGCTGGGACATCTCTGAGAAAGGGTGAAAGATCACCTCTAGACAGCATATTCCACTTTGGGACAGCTTTAACTTTTAGGAAATTCTTCCTGATATGGATCCTAAATTTTTCTCTTTGCAACTTTTACCCATTGCTCCTGGTTCTACCCTCCGAGGCAAAATAGAAAAAGTCTGGTCCCATCTGCACTAACGGCCGTTCAAATACTTGAAACCAACTATCATGTTCCCCTTGAGTCATCTTTTCTCCAAGCTAACCATGCTCAAGTCCTTCATTTGATCCTTAGCTTCAATTACTCAGCAAACTTCTTGCTTTCCCACCTAGGAGAAACCTTTACCCTGAGTCCTCACTTTCCTAATTAATGACTTCATTGTCCAGGCCACAGTTTCTGGAAAGGTTCCAGCTAGACTTCACTTTGCTCACTCACTCACTTCCTCAGCTCACTCTCCAGGTTTCTCCTCCATAGCCAATCACCTTCCCATCCTGGAGAAACTTTGCCCTTAGCCTATACTCTTTTGATTTGTCACTCCTTCAGCTAGACCACTATTTTTTGAAAGACCCCAGTTTACTCATCTTTTCAGACTCCTTCTCTTCCTCCTCAGGAGCCACTATCCCACTCTGAAGAAACATGTGTCCTATAGCTCTCCTCTCCCCAGGGCTCCAGTCATGACTCACTTCACTCTTTCTTCTCCTCCCCCTCTTCCTGCCCTATGTGGGTATCATTGCCACTATCTTCTTTCCATTCCTCTTTATGTGTGATCTTCACCATTAGAATGCAAGCCCTTTGAGTACAAACTGCATTGTTTGCTTATGTTTCTATCCTCAGTGTTCAGCACAGTTCCCAGCACATAGTAAGCACATGATAAATGATAAATGATATAACATGGACTCAAGGCTCTTCACCATCCTGGTTGCTCTCCAATTTTTCAATGGCCTTCTTAAATCATGGTGCCTTAGAACAAACCATACTCCAGATAGGATCTGACAAAGATAGAAGATAGTGGGATTATTACCTCCTTACTCCTGGAATCTTTTTAATGCTGCTCAGGATTGCATTAGTTTTATTGTCTGCCACATCACACTGTTAATGCATATTAAGCTTGCCATCTGCTATGACCCCTAGACTTTTTTTCATAAGAACTGCTACCTGTGCCTCCCCAATACTATACTTGTGAAGTTTTCGTACCCACATCAGGTCTCTGCGTTTGTCCTTAATGAATTTTATCTTACTAGAGTCAAGCCCAATTAACTAGCATGTCAAAATCCTTTCGGATCCTGACTGTGTCATCCACTGTATTTGTTAGCCTTCTCAGCTTTGGCAAATTTGATGAGTATGCCAACTATGCCTTTATCCAAGTCATCAGGTAAAATGTGATATAGTTGAAGTGAATTCAGCATTGATCAGATCACATCTGGAATACTGTGACAAGTTATCAGTGCCATTTTTAAAAGGGTCATTGACAATCTAGGGCGCATCTAGATAAGACAAAAGAATGGCAAAACATCTAAAACCACATCATGTAAAAAAAACAAAGAAAAGGATTGGAAATATTTAGTTTGGAAAAAAAAGATTTAGGGAAGATGTGATAGTTGTTTTCAAATATTTGAGGGACTGTCATATAGAAGACAGAGGTTAGATTTATTTTGTTTCTCTCCAGAGAGAAGAACTTGAACTGATGGTTGGAAATGACAGAGAGGAAGATGTTGCAACAACATAAGGAGTCCAGGTGCAGCCACCCACTAACAGGAAGGGATGCTTTGGGAGATTGTGAACTCTATCACTGAAAGTGCTAAAAAACATCCTGGATTACATTTTCATTCTATTTAACTTAAAGCAAAAGGGAGGTTGAAGTGGCAATGACCAACAGCCTCTCATGTGACCTAACATCCTGAATCTCAAGTAATAACAAAAAGATGGGGCCCCCTCTATGGATCTGCCCCAATTAATGAAGTGAACTGTGCTCTACTCTGAAGTAAAAGCCAACTGTAAAATAAATAAAACCTTATAGAGGCAGTGGGGATATAGAGGAAGGATCACTGGACATGGAGAAGAAAGATGTGAATTCAGGTCTCAACTCTGATACTTGCTATCTGCGTAATTGTGCACAAATCACTTGATCTCTGACTCTCCTCTTCTTTAAAATGGGATTAATGATACTTATACTACCTACCTCACATGACTGTGCAAAAACATAAACTTAAAGGTATTTATATAAATGTTAATTAGTATTATTATAAAACCAGAGACAAACAACCCTTCTTCCTGTGTACTTCCTCCTCTGTGAAGTATATAAAACGTGAAGTTGTGGAAATGGCACTGGATTTTGAGTCAGAACACTTGTGTTCATGAAATTTCAGAACTGGAAGAGATCTTTGAAGCTTTGCAGGCCAGCACATACTGAAAAAAGGCTCTTCTAAAGCATACCCTATAATGCCTATCTAGCCTTTTCTTGAAGACTTTTAGTCAGGGGAATTCCACTACCCCACAAGAAAGTCCATTCTATCCTAGGATGGCTCTAATATTTGGAAAACTTTCATATATCAAGCTAAAAGCATGTTTCTACTCAGCACTCCTAGTTAGACCCTTCAGAGCCAAAGAGAACAAGTCTAATCTCTCTTTCATATACTTAAAAACAGGAACTTCATCTTCCTTAAGTTTTCTCCAGGCTAAATATCCCCACTTCCATCACGTGAATCTCTCATGGTTTAAGGCCCTGCAGCATTCTAATCACAGTCTTCTGGATTCTCTCCAGTTTATCAATGCCCTTTGGCATTCAGATAAATATGGCATTCAGAACTGAAAATAATATTCCAAATGTAGGCTAACTAGGGCAGAGTACAATTGCCTTAGTTTTTTCGGCTGCTGTATCACGTGGTTGACTCATGTTGGACTTGCAGTACACTAAAATCCAAAGACTTCCTTTTGAGAAACTGTAATCCAGCCACATTTTCTGCATTTTAAACTTGGGTTAAAAAAACTTCATAATTGTGTGACTTTATATGTATCCTTTTAAAATTTTATCTTACTAGATTCAACCAAATGTTCTCAACTATCGAGATATTGTCATTTAGTGTTGTCTCTCTCAACTGTCATCTTGATGAGCATTTTATGCCTTTATCCTCATAATTAATAAAAAGTGTTAAACACCAAAGGGCCACCAGTAGAGACTTCCTTCCAAGTTGACATTGATCTGTTATGACTATTCTTTCTGTCTAGCCATTGAACCAATTCTGAATTTACCTACTGGTACCATTGTCTAGCCATCTTTCCAGCTTTTCTATGAGAAAAGGATGAGAAACTTTGCCAAGTGCTTTACTGAAACTTAGGCTAACTCTGTCTGTAACAAAATCATAGTGACCTTGTCTGAAAAAAAAACAAGGCTAGTCTAGCATGATCTATTCTTGATAAGATATGTTGCCTCTTTGTAATCACTGCTTCTACTTCTAGATGTTCATTGAACATTTTAGGTGAATGAGAACAATTTGTTCCAGTGGCCTTGAAGGCAGCTGAAGCAGGCACTGTGGAGTGCTTTAGAGCTTGGTTAGACATTGAAGATGCCAAGGTCATCCGCTACATCTCAAGTCATTTTGACTCTGTCCTGCCATTGCTGGTCTGTGATGACTCTGGAAGAGAAAGTGAGGCCGAAAGTTTTGTGCAACACCACCTCATTTAAGTTCAATTTATTCACAAATCAAAAGACATCACCTATACCATTTTCCCTTCTTGAACTAAATTGCCCAGCATTCAAACTCAACTGCAAAAGAGCGCAACTCCAGTGGGCTGCCCATGTCGTTCAAATGCCAAACATACACTTGCCAAAAACACTATCTTATGGAGAACTCACACAAGGCAAGCACTCACATTGTGGTCAGAAAAAGTGATATGAGGATACTCTCAAGGTCTCTCTTAAGAACTTTGGAATTGATTGTGTGACATGGGAGACACTGGCACAGGACCACCCAGCATGGTGTGATGCTTACAAGCTCAGATTTGTCTGATCAGCCATAGTTGAACATCCTGTAAATTGACTCTAACATAGTGATGTCATTTTGGTCTTTTTTGAGAACAAAGGACAATCACCACCACCACCACCACCACCACCACCAATAAAACAGTATAGAATTTTATAGGAAGAGAAGTCATGGCCATTGATCTATTGTTTCCATACTCCACTTTTCTTTCTAAAAAATCAAGACATTTTCCTTCCTGGAAATTTACATTATTTTTTGCCTTTTCTATAACCTGTTAAAGATCGCTTTTGTTGTTCTGTCATTTTGGTCATGTCCAACTCTTGTGATCTCATTTGGGCTTTTTTTTTTTTTTTGGCAAAGATACTGTATTTCCTTCTCCAGCTGATTTTACAGATCAGGAAATGGAGGCAAACAGCATTAAGCGACTTGCCCAGGGTCACACAGATAGGAAGTAAGTGTTTCAGGTCAGATTTAACTCAGGAAGGCAAGTCTTCCTCTAGACCTGGCACTCTATCCACTGCACCACTTAGTTGTTCCTTAAAGATCACTAACGCTGGTTTAATAAGCATATCAGCCAGATCTTTTAGCACCCTATCAATTAATCAAAAAAAAATTATTACAGCTTTAGTACTGCAAAGTACTGTTCTTAGCAGTAAGTATGTGAAGACAAAAAATGAAATTGTCCCTTCCCTCAAGGAGCTTACGTTCTGAACATGTGTGTGTGTACATATACATATACATACATATATATTATATATGTATATATATATATATATATAATAAATGTAAAGGTACACGTGTATATAAGAGAGACATACAGAGATAGAGACAGAAATAGCAGTTGGGGTATTCAGGAAAGGTCTTGTGTAGGAAGGAGGATGTATCTGAGCTGAGCTTTGAAGGAAACTAGGGATTCTTTTTTGGGGGGGAGGGGGGAAGGCAGGGCAATTGGGGCTAAATGACTTGTCCAAGGTCACACAGCTAGTAAACGTGTCAAGTGTCTGAGGCTGGATTTGAACTCAGGTCCTCCGGACTCCAGGGCTAGTGCTCTATTCACTGTACCACCTAGCTGCCCTGAAACTAAGGATTCTAAGAGACAGAGGTGAGAATATAGTACATTGTAAGCATGGGAGAAAATCCATAGAGGGGTAAAAGAAGATGGAATATTGGGTGTGAAAAATAACAAGAAGGCTAGTTTGGATGGACCAAAGCATGCATGAAGGGGAGTAATATATAACACTGAGAAACTGGGATAGGTTTGGGTTGTGAAGGAATTTAAATGCCAAACAAAGGAGGTTGTATTTGATCCTAGAGATCACAGGGAAATATATTTCATTGAATAATGGAGTGGCATGATCACACCTGTGCTTTAGGGCTATCACTTTGGCAGCTTTGTGGAGAATGGATTGCAGAGAGGAAACACTTGAGGGAGAAATATCAATTGGGAAGCTATTGCAATAGTCCCAGTAAGAAGTGACAAACTCCGGGCTATGTAAACGGAGAAAAGGGATTTATGTGAGGGACATTATGGATGTGAAATATCCCAGATCACATGAGTTCTTAATCTAGGGGTCTGTGAATTTTTTTTAAAAAATTGATTACTAGATTCTAACGTAATTGGTTCCCTTTGTGATCCTATATATTTCATTTTATTCGTTTAAAGACATTATCCTAAGAAGGGGTCTATACACTTCATCAGACTGCCAAAAGGGTCATGACATAGAAAAGGTTTAAAAACCCTGCCCTAGGATAAAGAAATTAATTCAACCTATTCCTTGGAAGGTTAAATACTGAAGCTGAAGCTTAAATACTTTGGCCAAATAATGAGAAGACAGGACTAATTGGAAAAGACCCTGATGTTGGGAAAGATTGAAAGCAAAATGAGAGGGGGATGGCAGCAGATGAGTTGGATAAATAATGTCATGGAAAAACGAACATGAACTTGGAAAAATTTTGGGAGATAGTGGAGGATAGAAGGGCCTGGGCATGCTATGGTCCATGGAGTCACGAAGAGTTAGACACAACTGAACAACTGAATACCAGGATCTAGTTTATCCAGTTTAAATCTCAGCTCTGCTATTTAATAGGTGAGTGACCTTGGGTAGGCTTTGAAATTTCTCTGGGTCTTAACTCCTTCATGTGTAAAATGAAAGGCTCATACCAGATGCTCCCTAAGGTTTCTTTTAGCTCCAGAGCCTATGATCCATGAACACAGTTTCTTTACCAATGGAGCATGGTCGTGCAACCTGAATCGTAAACACGTAGGATTTTAGAAATGAAAGGAATTTTAGACATCGTCTTAGACATCATTCTCATTTTGCAGGTCAGGAAACCTAGGCCAAGAAGGCTGAAGTGATTGGTCCAGCGTTTGGGCAGAGTGATCTAGAATGCTAGTCTTTTAACTTACATTCCAATGCTCTTTCCTCTACGCCTCCAATATTTAATGTCACCATGAAGAACCTGATGTGTAAGCAGTTAATTCAATTCAATCCAATTCAACAAACATTTCTGAAGCACCTACTACATCAAAGACATCATGTTCAACAAGCGGATGCAAAACAAAACAATAAAAGGAAAATAGTCTTTGCCCACAAGGAGTTTACATTCTACATGGAAATACAACATGTAGATAGATAAACAAACAGATGAATGAATGAGGATAAATGAATAAAAGTAAGCTGGATGGATAGGTAGGTAGATACAGGTAGACAGACAGATAGACAGACAGACATACAGACAGACAGACAGACAGATAGATAGAAAGATGTATACAAGATAACTTGATGAGCACTGACATATAAGTGGGTAAGGAATGGCTTCACAGTTGTGGTGGCGAATGAGCTGAGCCCTGAAAGAAATTAAGATTGTAAGAGGCAGAGAGAAGAGAATGAATTCCAGACATGGAGAACAGTCTGGGCAAAAACATGGAGGCAGAAGATGGAACACTGAATTTGGGAAACAGGAAGTTGGCCAATTTGACTAGAATAGAGTCCATGAGAGGGAGTAATGTGGGCATGGGAAAGCTAAGAGGTGGGGAAACCAATTTAGAGGTTATTGAAGTACTCTAGGCAGGAGGTAAGGAGGGCAGACTACAGTGGATATAAGTAAGTGGAGATAAGTGGATGATAAGTGGATGTAAGAGATAACACTGAGGAACAATCAATAAAAGTTGACAATTAGCATAACTGTCAATTAGTTCCAAGTGATTAAAAAGAAAGCCCATGTACCAAACTTGAAATCTCTAGACAATGTTCTCCTTTTCTGCTTTCTTAAGAAAATAGGTCCACCCATTAAAGTCTACTTCAGGGCAGACCTTGGGTCTCTTCCATGGTGACAGCAGTGGATGTCAAGACTACTATTCAAAAATGTTCCTTTTCTTCATTTCCTCTGAGGTCTTGTGGACAAGCTAAGAAAGCCCTATGGTTTTCAAGATTAAGAAATACTTGTCAAGTTTTCCCTGGCTTTCCCCATTGCGGTTTTAGTGTTGTAGTGATTCTCCTTTCTGAAGGAAAAACCACCATGGTCATTTTCCTTTCCAGGAGTTCCACTTTTGGTCTTAAAGAACCACCTTAGGCTTGGCCCATGGTTTTCTGGAAGCTAAATGCACTATCTTCAATGGTTGTCTGGGCAAGGACTACATTTAATCCTTCCTTTGGTGTGTAATCTTTAGATCCAGTCCCTGGCATTCTTGTGCTGAAAAACTGAATAGGAGTCTCTTATATATCCATCTGGACCAATGAATAGAGAACTTTCTATAAACTTTGGAGAAAGCATTTGCCTTATCTCTGCTTAATACCTTGAGATTGGGGATAGGGTGAGAATAGAAGGGAAATATTCTCCTCTATAAAAAAGAGGGAAATTAAGAATAGGTTCAGATATCAGGTTTCAGAATCCCTGCTAAGTATGACACCCTGAACATAAATTTTTTTTTTTAGTCTGGACCAGTGACTTATTAAGAATACTTACTTAAATTTAGAGGCAATGGTTCCTTTCTTTGGGACTTCACATTTTCCCTTTGTTACTGCAAACTCTGGTGTGTTAGTGATCCTCCTTGCTTTGACTACAACCCAGGACTGCAACTCCATCCATGCATGAACAATGAAAGAATCCTGCAACCAGTGCCAGCAAAGGGACCCCTATAATCTCCTTCTGATCAGTTGTCCAACTCCCTTACTGTCTAGGGCTCAGTGCTCCAAAAGCCTCTCTGGCTAATTCAGTTGCTCCCAGGGCCTGCTGCTGATTTGACAGGGTATTGCCTGTGCTGTGCTCTATTCTCAGACCTTTCCTGCCAACCTTCTAAGTTGTCTCGAGCTGGAAAATTGTTTCACCACATCCTTTTGTAGGTGCTGTCACTACAGAATTTGTTTTGAGGCATTATTTAAAGTTATTTGGAGAAATTTGGGAGAGCTCAGGTGAGTCCCTGCCTTTTCTCCACCACCTTTGCAGGTTCCCCACCCCCCACTGCCCTCCACATGTTCTCAATAGACTATCATCAACCAATACTGGAGCCGTTGACTGTATACCTCAGGTTGAAGTTAACCCCTCTCTAGTCAAAATTCCAACAGAAAAAGAGGTTTTGAATGACATTAGTCACCTCTTGTGTAACAAAGAGCCTGGTGCTGATTCTATTCCAGCAGAGATTTATAAGGCAGGGGGTCCTCTGCTCATACAAAAGCTGACAAATCTTCTGGGTTGTATGTCAAGAGCAGATTATCCCCCAGAAGTTCAAGGATGTTTCCACTGTCCAGGAAAATGAAATAGGTTGTCCTGTCACAATCATATGAGGGTTTCTCTCTTAGTCATCACTGGCCAGATTCTTACCAGAGTCCTTATTAATAAGCTGATCTTTCACCTGGAAGACAGTCATCTACCCAAGACCCAGTGTGGCTTCAGAAAGTGCTGAGGAACGATGAATAGGATTTTTGCTGCCTGAAAACTCCAAGAGAAATGCTAGAAAGAGAACAGAGGCCTGTTTACAATGCCTGTTGGTCTGACCAAAGCCTCTGTTACTGTCAGTTGTGAGGGCTTGTGGAAGATCATGGTGAAATTTGGTTGCCCAGAGAAGTTCATTGTACTCTAGTTTCACAATGGCAGGTTTTCATGGGTTCTAGATAACGGGCAATCCTCTTCTGCTTTCCCAGTCACCACTGGAGTGAATGGGGGCTGTGTGCTTGCTACTATGCTTTTTTACATGATGTTTTCAGAGATGTTGTCAGATGTCTTCAATAAGGATGGAAACAGCATCAAGGCCACCTACTGCATTGACAGGAAACTATTTAATTGGAAAAGGCTACAAACCAAGACTAAAGTAGAAGAAGAGTTGGTCTGTGACTTTTTGTTTGCAGATGTTTGTGCACTCAATGCAGCCGCTGAGGGTGAGATGCAACAAAGTATGGATAGATTCTCTGCCACTTGTGCTAATTTTGGCCTGACAATTAATACCGAGAAAACAGGTTCTCCACCAGCCAGTACCACACCATCAACTAATGGAGAAATTTTGAATGCTGTCAATAAGTTTACTTACTTTGGCAGTATACTTTTCAGGGATGTCCACAGAGATGATGGGAACTGTCACCATCACCTTGATTTTTGTGTTGTTACTAGACTCCAATGACTCTGGAGGAGAGTGAGGCTAATGACTTTGCACAGCTCTGTCTCACTTAAATCCAATTCACGCACAAAGCAAAACATCACCCTTATGGTCGTCTTCTAGAAAGAAGGATGAACGATGATAACACATAGATGATGAAGTTGATGCATGCACTGCCAGAGCTAGCTCAATGTTTGGGAGGCTCCAAAGGAAAGTGTGATAGAGAAGAGGTATTAGGCTGCCTACCAAGCTGAAGGTCTACAGAGCCCTTTGTTAACCTCATTGTATGCCTGTGAAATCTGGACAGTATACCTACCACACCCATGCCAAGAAACTGAATCACTCCTATTTGAATTGTCTTAGGAAGATTCTGAAGATCACCTGGCAAGATAAGGTACCAGACACCGAGGTCCTTTCTCAAGCTAAACTGCCAAGCATTCAAACTCTGCTGCAGAGAGTAACTCCAGTGGGTTGGCCATGTTGTTCAAGTGCCAAATTACATTTGCCTAAATGCCCTAAAAGACTATTTTATGGAGAATTCACACAAGGCAAACATTCATATGGAGGTCAGAAGTTACAGAAGGACACCCTCAAGGTCTTTCTAAAGAACTTTGGAATTGATTGTGAGACATGGGATACACTGGCATAGGACCACCTAGCATGGTGTGCCTTCCTCAAAGAAGGCACTGTGCTCTTTGAGCAAAGTAGAACTGTAGCAGCTCAAAAACAAACAAAAAAGGAGATGAACAAATTTAGACCTATCTCCACTCCAAATGTCCATATGGACTGTTTGTGCCTTACCTGTGCTAGAGCCTTCTGAGCTTGTATTGGTCTGATCAGCCCCAATCAGACACACTACACCTTGACCCCAACATAGTGATGTAATTTTGTCCTCTTCAACTAAAATGACCACAACCAACTATTAGGCATCTACTATGTGCCAGATATTGTGATAAGTTCTGGCAATATAAAAAGAAAAAAAGTCTCCCCTTTCAAGGAGTTTACAATGTAATAATTAGGGAGACAACTTGCAAATAACTTTCTATAATCAAGATACATATAAGATAAATTGGATAGTCTCCAAGGAAGAAATTAATACTAAGAAGAATGAGAAAGGCTTCTTTCAGGTGAGAATTTAGCTGAGACTTGAAGGAAGAAGCCAGGAAAGCCAGGAGGTAGAAATGAGGAGGGTGTTCTAGGCATTGGGGACAGTCAGTAAACATGACTCAGAGTCAGGATACAGAGTGTCTTGGTTAAGAAACATCATGGGGGCAGCTAGATGGCACAATGGCTAGAGCACCAGCCTTGGAGGCAGGAGGACCTGGGTTCAAATCCAGCCTCAGACACTTGACACTTATTAGCTGTGTGACCCTGGACAAGTCACTTATCCCCAATTGCCTCGCCAAAAAAGCCAAAAAAAAAAAAGAGAAAAGAAACGCCATGTTGGCTTGTGTCCTTGGGTCGTAGGAGGCACTTAATAAATGCCTTTCAAATTAATGAACTGGACAAAAATTTCCTTGGGATGTTGCAGGCAAGGTTGTTAATGATTTAGATTGGACGAGACTACCTCTGAAATACTAAGATTTTTATAATTTTTTGGTGAGTGTAACATGCAGAAAGACTTCTGTCTCTATGCCTGCCCTATAAACTCTTGGCTGTTTTTCATAGAAATGGACCCTATTTCCTCATCTGTAAAACAAAGGATTTGGACTTGAGCTCTAAGGTTCCTTCCAGCTATGATGTGCAAAATTCTGGGAGAAATTCAGAACCACAAAAATGGTAGTACGCTTTCCCTAAAATCTCCTGCAGAGCTTATTCTTCTTTCTTCCTGACAAAGTCCAGGGGATTCAGACATGCCAGTGGACTGACTCAGACTGTAGCTGAGTTATGTATTCAAACTAAATAAAGAATAACTTAAGAAAACGGGAGCCATCCTTTTAAGAGTCTTCTAGAAGAGCTACTCCTAGATCTAGATTTAAACCAGGTGCTAGTTTTAACTTTGATATTCTGTTTGCCAAGGTCAAACAGATTGATTATTAAGAATAATTGCATATACTCTGAACCTTACAAGGATGGAATGCAATAGGAAATAAAATCACCAAGTGTGCATGGTTAAAGGCATCAAATGCACTTAGCCTTATGTACGGGTGGGTAATCAAGGCAGGACAAAACAACACAGAAAGAAGAATATTGTATAGCTATCACATTCATCATATTATAAAATTATAATGAAAATGTGCATTCCTCTCAATTATCCCTCCATTTCAGAACAGGATGTATGTGATATCTAGTTTACTATGCAATTTGGCAGTGGCAAGCACATTGCCTACTAACCCTACTTAGCTACACCCCAAATCTCTATGTCTAACCTACAAAGTAAATAATGCATTAGAGATTATGGAAAGTTAAATTGTAAGGAATAACAATTGACCTTAAAATGTAACTCAACTCAACAAACATTTATCAAGGTCTATCAGGTAGGGGCTTTGGGCTAGGTCAAAGACAAACAGTCCTAGACCTCAAAGAGCTTATCAAAGAAAATTACATGGTTTTTAGGAGGAAATTGTTATGCAAAGTCTTAGTTATTTACAAGTATCTGCTGTCCATGGGATGGAGGGAAAATTCCCATAATCTATATGGTATATTTTTAATGATATGGTAAGACCATGTATGTATCTGGAGACATCATGTATGTACCTTCACATATAATCACTTAACTGGCAACCTAAGCTCTTCAGAATATAGTTGAGAATTATGGCAGGCCAGAAAAGTGTCATAGCAGTCAAAAAAGAGCTCACAAATTTGATACACTTAAGTTTAGGGGACTTCACTCATGCGAGAGGTCTTATGGACCTCAACTGGTTTCCAAGACTACAGTAGATTAATAGCAGCCATTCAACAAAAGACGAAAGCTGTTAGAAGGTATACTGACAGCAATGAAAAGTGATAATTGATAGCAAGGGTGGGTACAAAAAAAATTACTCCTCCCAACACCCTCCCCCCCAAAAAATACAGACAAGGCACTATAGTCTGTATCTATTTATTGTAGGGGAAAACAGAAGAAGCCGCAATAGGCTCTGAGGACAGTGCTGTATTGCACAATATAATTTGAATAATACACTGAGTGATGTTCACAGTGATGACCCCAGATAAATCAAGAAAATTATGCTTAATATCCTCCACTTAATAAGAGAATGTGTAATCTCTACTTTGGCACTTCAAGTGGTAAGCTTTAATTATTTGAAATATCACATGGCTCAATGATGCTTAGATGAAAAATGAATCACTGTATCAGACAGAAAAGAGAAGGGAAAACTCAATAAAAGAGCTATTTACCACTCTGAAGTAAATAATGTTCATGTTAGGTTTGACCCGATCATCCATCTTCATGGAAGCTGCAATCTACTGCTAAGCTCTTCAGAGGAAAGGGGCTCTATGAATCCAAGTGAATGTTTATTGGTTTGATTAAACAGTCCATGTAATAACAAATAGATATTTTAAATACAGCTGTTTCTGAATCTTGTTGACTTTGGCCAGATGAGCACATGGTGCTTATTTTCTTATCAGCTTCTAATTTTGTGTGAAATAATGTTAACTCCAAGTATGGCTAAAAAAAAAAATCTCAATTTCTTTCATTATTTTCTCCTTTACCCTATGTTCCTTTTAGGAACAAATTTCCCTCACCTGTTAAGTTCAAAAGGATTTTTAAAAACCTATTGGTTCTAAGTTTAACTTTCTATCCCTGTTCACACAAGGTATTTAGATGGAAAAAATAAATGTAATTGGAGAACTGGGAAAAAAAAACAAACCAAAACCTTTTTTTTTTCACCAAGTGTTCTGAACTGACTGTAATCGTTGAAAGCAAATCATTTTTTATCTTCATAAAAAGAACTTTAACAACAAATCTCTTAAATGGGAGTGAAATAACGGCAGATGTTTGATGAAAGAAAAAACATACCTAGTAAAATACATCAGATGATTTTCAGACTCCAAAATGTCCTAATAGTTATACAAATTCCGTCTGTTTCCTGAAGGAACACTGCCAACAGGTAACATCTTTGAAAATGCTTGAGGACAAAGGATCCCTACCAGTAATCCCAACCCTGCTAACTCTAACTTTATTAAGAATGAAAAACAGATATTATGGCACCAACTTGTCTACCAGAAAATAGCAAAGCAAATGTAATAATTGCCTGCATGATGCATTGTAATATCAATTAAGTTAGATGTCTTCGATTGCGTCTTATTAGGTGCTAAGCCCCAGGCCCAAACCCGTATCTATTAGGTGCTAAGCCTATGTGGGTGTGAAGTCCTCAGGGACCTGAGGGGAGTTGCTAAGACCAGAGCCAATAGTAAGAGCTTAAGTTCTGGTCACTCAGATGACATTCGATGACAGCTAAAGAGTGCATAAAAAGAGAGAACAGAGCTATTTGCTTAGGGCTTCCACTTTTGGCGGTGTGCTGACATGGAGACTCTGGGCAGCTGTAGTTAAGAGCCCTCCAGCCTGTAAACTCGGATGTTCGGACTTTGTTAAACTCTGGTAACTATGAATTGAGATTTGAATCAGACAAGGTCTGTCTGTTGATGTTTGTAATTTGTTTGTATTTGCTCTGAAGTTCAGGGTGCTAGCTTTTCCCCCTGAGCTGAGTGAATGATATTTGTATGTTGGATTAAAGTAAGATTGTTAACTCTTTAATGTTGCTTTCCTTAGCAAAGCAGATTCGAAAGAACTTGGGCTTGCAGCGTTCTTGTTGTTGGGCTCGTGTTGGTTTTTCACCCCCCTAGCAGCTGCTAGCCAAATTGTTGAAACATGCATACAAAGCCAGCAACTCCCAAATCATTCATATTTATACCAACTTCATTTTGCTTGCCTTTCCTTTATAATTTTACCATACATTGATGTGAAGTGTATAATTTCTTCTTGGACTGTATCAGTTCCCATCCAGAGTCATGATTACAGGATTTCCTGTCTCATTGTCTGTCTTTAGCATCTTTTTGATAATCCTTCCTCATACATCAAAAAAAAAAAAAAAAAAACCCAACAACAACCAAGATTTTCATCTTCTGAGAAGTTAAGTATCAACTGAAATGATCTCTTTTGAGTTAGCAATATAATTTTTACAGGAGTGCCTTTTACCCTCCTCTAAAAATTGATCTTTCATGGCATAATCATTTTTTTAAAATTCCTACATTTAAAGAATACGTTATTATAATTTCTTATGCAATCGGCAAAAAGTCAGAAGTGGACTTTAAGACTGGTAGAAGCAACAAATGGTTTTATGTATATAGTGGAATTCATGTTTGGTCTTTAGAAAAAGTCACTTTTCTAAGAAAGCTCAAAATATCCTTCCAGTCTTGGCCCAAAGAGTTTAAGTTATAAAAACCTGTGAAGAAGACACTTTCATGCCACAGACAGTAATACGTTTGTTTTATTTTTGCACCTTTATCTTAAAAATATATTTAAACAAGAAACAAAGATAATATTGAATCTCTCCATAAACTTTGTTGTCATATTTACAGTGTTACATTGCAAATAATATTCCATTATACACAAACTAAAGACTGTGCATTACTGTACTCTATCTTTAGGTAATTTCATAATATAGTACATAGAGCTTGAAGCTATGCAACATTTAAGCTTATAAAAGCTTAAGGAAAGAGGTACAACCTTTATCATAAGACTAGTTTTAAAAAGGTCTGGCCTTAATTCTTGGCTAGATTGTTTCACTGAAACCATTCTTTTGTTAAAGAAAAATGCCCTGTATTAGGGATGAGAATAAGGGTTTAAGTCACCGAGGGATTCACTTAAACCATTAAAAAATAAAGAACCTTTATCATTAATTATTATAATAAATGTAGCACAACCACTGTTCAATCATATAAACAACTAGCTATGAATTCTGTTCATCTCAAACTTAACAGGAAAGACAGTTGCTACAGTTTTAATAAATCAAAATGTTTTTCCTGCAAATTTAGCTCATTTTTGTAAACATTGTATAAATTTTATGATGTTAATTTAATCATACCTGGTTTTATTTGCACAATGAGGAAAAGGAGATTCTATTCCATTGGGGGAAACACACATACACATACCTGCTCACATAGTCACGCCCTTACACTATCACACACTCATACATCACTAAAAGTAGAGACTACAGCAGCACTTGTGTCTCAAGTTATGGTGCACGTGGTTGCAATAAGAATGATAAAATGAGAATAAAATACCCAATATCTGTTAAAAAAAAACCAGCTCAGGCCCCCAAGTGCCATTTAAACACTTCATGCTGAGTCAGAGGGTTTCAGTTCACCGAGCTCTCCAGGCGGCAAACTCCTCCTTCAATTGCCACTGACTGTCCCGCCACAGCACCAGGAGGAAGTCTTGAAATGTGAGTCTGTGAAAAAAAAATGATGACAATGTAAGTAGTGCTGCAACCACTACAAAAAAGAGAAAAAAAGAACTTGATCTGGCCGTGATTATGTCACTCTTATTACCTGATGCATCTGCACATCGATAGGGTAAAAATAACTCATGTCAATGATGATCACTTCGATGTTGCAAGCTACTGAAGTGCATTATGGATCATCAAAATAAGATTAAATGGAGTTCAGTGCAGTTGTGCAGGGTCCTGTATGAAGGGTGAAGGATTTTTAAACATCAATCCACAAGCATTAACTAATAGGCAGCTATTGAAGGGTTTTTAGAGGGAGAGCGACATGATCGTGGGAAAGTACAAAGACATGAACAGAATAATAGGAGAACAGATTGGAAAGGGGAAGAGTCCTGGTAGAGAGTAAGTACTGGGGCGATGACAGGAATGAGAAGAAGAGGAAGATACAGGAATAAAGCCAATGGAACTTAACAACTGGTTGGCTTTTCAGTAGGACACTGAGATAAGAGACAGGGAAGAGTTTCTACGGGCATCACACAGACACAGCCATCAATCTCTCAGGTCATAATAATTTCAGCTTACAATTCCATACATTTGATCTCTTCATAATTCTCTGAGGCAAAAAACCCATTCAAAGAGCTGTCAACATTTAAAATTAAAAGCTACACAATGGCTAATTCTTAAGACACCAAAAATATACACATGAAGCCAAGTATGTAATACTAAAGGTCACGAAATATCAAAGTTAAACTTTTGGTATATTATGATCTAAGGCCCAAGCTACAACTGTGGTAGTAATTTGGGGGTTCCAAATACACATCCCATTCAAAATTACATTCAATAAACTTTTTTTAAGGGTGGTACACATTTGTGATTCCATCAGCATATGTAACCCCCGATGAGTAACACTCTCCACTAATGCAGATCCACAACAGTTCTGCAACTTACATTCTTCAAATGGTTTGGGTCACTGGAAAGATCTAATTTGCTCAGGGTCAGCATGGTCATTATGTGTCAAAGGTAAAATGTGAACCCAGGTCTTCCAGACACATTCCCCAAGCACCTACCATGTTAGGTATTAGAGATATAAAGACCAAAACAAAACAGTCTCTACCCTTATATCCTACTGGAGGGATTTAACATGCAAACACAGAAGAAAATAAAAAGTATATAGCAAATAATTCAAAGTAATTTTAGGAGTTAAAGAATAATAAAATGGGGAGAGGGAAATTTATTTACACCCATTGTCTGATATGGCTCCTTTGCTTTCTATTCTATTCTTTATCTATGAAAATAACACTAATTTCATTTTGAAAGTCACCTTTATGCAGATAATTTCCAAATCTATATTCCACCCCAGCCTTTCCTCTAGCCTTCAGTCACATATGTCCAATGACCATCTTCCTATCTCCATGTGAATGGTTCACCAGCACCTTGATTAACAAGCATAAAGCTGAACATGGTGGCCAAAAAAGAGGATGTTACCACAAGCTGCAGGAAGAACAGCATAGCTTCCAGTGTCTAGCGAGATGATAAATTTGAGGTATTCTGCCCTGTTCAGACATCTAGAATGCTACACAACAGTCTGGGATGCCACATTTTAGGAAGGCTACTGATAAGACTGAGTATACAGAGAAGGATAATTAGGATGATAAAGGACCTCAAGATTATGCCATATAAGAATTAGTTGAAGGAAATGAGGAAGTTTAGCCTACAGAAGAGAAGACTTGGGAGGATGTGAAAAAGATTTCTTCAAGTAGTTAACGGTTGTCACGTGGAAAAGGGATCAGATTTATTCTGTCCTAGAGGGAAGATCTAAGAGCAGTGAGGCAAAGTTAGGCTTGCGGTAAAGGAAAATTTCCTCATAATTAATCCTACCTAAAAGTGGAATGTGTCGCCTTAAGAGGTTCTCCCTCACTGAAGGTCTTTGAGCATAGAGTCTATTTATTTGCTGGACAGG
Source organism: Phalanger gymnotis (assembly GCA_028646595.1). Taxonomy (NCBI): domain Eukaryota; kingdom Metazoa; phylum Chordata; class Mammalia; order Diprotodontia; family Phalangeridae; genus Phalanger; species Phalanger gymnotis. The sequence goes on from CM053625.1 coordinate 215,546,805, forward strand.
GTTTAAAAAGGATTTTTGTTCAAATGTGAGTTGCATTCAATGGCTTCGCAGTCCCTTCTAACTTTGTGATTTTGTGAACTCACCATCTCCCCTCTCACTTCTCTATTTCTGTTGATCCAACGCTAATTCATTAAGCATTCTAGGACCATAACCTTGGAGTCATCTTTGATCCTCTCATTCCACATAAATTGTCACATTCAATCATTATTTCTGAGCCTCTGTACAATATGTTTCTATTCTCACTGTAACCACCCTAGTTTAGGCCCTTAAATTCTTTTCTGTAACAGCCTCCTAAACAAGTGCTGTATTGAGACCTACCTAGTAAGGGAGATCCCTAGGTGGTGGTAGGGGAATGAGTTTTTGTCCATTGCTGCTTTCAATCAATGGGTTCATGGCACCAAGCTAGCCCAGGGTGGGTATGATGCAAACAAATTAAATCCCAGCCCACGTGTCCTAGTTTATACCTAAAGAAGGGGACCACAGAGGGCTCCCCAGGTAAGTCCTGAAAAACAAACCTGACTCTTTGGTGTAATGGTAATGTAAATGGGAAGATCTTTCACATTCATTAACAGGCCCATGTGACCTGCTTAAGTCACATGGAAGCCTAAGTCACGTGAGTTTGGGTCACATGAAGCCTGTGGTAGGAGGAGCTTGCTGAACAGTGGAGCGGAGCTGAGAGGAAGTTGGTCAGAGCTGGGAAGGAGAAAGCAGGCAGAGGAACTAGCGTGAGAGAGAGAGGGAGTGATTTGCTGGAGGGTGTTGTTTGTGGGAAGGCTTGGGGAGGGCGGTGCCCCTGCATTGCCAATGTGTATAGACTTCTTTGTTGCTGGGATGGATTCGGCTTTCTGGTGTCTGAATAAGTGTTTTGGTTCTGTTTTCCGCGTAGAGTCTGCTGCATTTTGCGATTCAGAACTACGCTGGCGCCGTTCACAGCCACCATGGGTGCTGTGAATATCGCACTGGTGCCACACTTGGGGAAAGATCACGCTGACAGCAGGCAGGGAGGAATGCATCGGTCACATACTAATAAGGCACAGAGAGTATGGAGGCAGAGTGGGAATAAGGTGGAAGGCAGATGCAGAGGGCAGGAAAGAGATGGAGGAAGGACAGGGGCATGTAGAATGACTTAGGTCACTGCAGATTAGAGTGGGGAACACTCAGGCAGCATGGACCTGTGGCAGATGTGGGAGTGCTTGAGGGTCCCATGGCCCTTGGGTCCCATTCTTATAAGGTTCAGGTGGTAGTGATGGCCTTTTATTTATACCATCTTGAGGTTTACTTATTAACATATCAATATCATCTCAAAGTTATCAATTCCAGCTTAGACTTCCTTAATTAGCATAATATTTCTCTGATTTTGCTGCTCATGTCTGGAGCTTATCTGCAGCTTGTAGACTAAGGGGCCATCAGTGGGGCCTAGCTGGCTTCTTCTAATTTATGGATATGGCCTTAATTTAGGAGGCAGTTTTGCTGCTATGTTCCCCTTTACACTCTTAATCTCTATTTCTTATTTATTGTTACCTTACGGTGGCTACTTATATATTTGCTTACCATACTAACTGGTGGAGTAGTGGGGGGGGGGGGTCCATAACAAAGTAGTATTTCAGCACAACAGTTTTATTGTCTTTAGTCTATCTCCTCTCCAATCCATCATCAAAATATTTATTGAGTACCTACTACGTGCCAGATACAGTGCTAGAGCTATGAAGCTAAAAATGAAATAGTCTCTGCCATCAAGAAGGTTATATTTCTCATGTTGCTTTCTGCATAATCTTCATAATGTATCACTCTAATCACTTCGCAGAGATGTTCAGAAACCTTTTGTGACTACCCCATTCACTGCTTAGGAAACTAAAATATAAACTTCAGAAGTTGGCCCTCAAGATCCTCTTCAATTTGGCTGTCTAGCCAACTATTAAAACTTCATGTTAAGATTAATAACAATAATAACAGCATTTACATAGTACTTTAAGTTTTGCAAAATACCTTACAAATATTATTTAATTTGATCCTTACAACAATCTTATAAAGAAGTAGTATTATCCTCATTTTATAGATGAGAGAATTGAGGCAGGAAGAGGTTAAGTGACTTGCCCAGGGTCACACAGTCTAGTAAGTGCCTGAGGTTGCATTTGAACTCAGTTGTCTGCACTCCAGGTCCAGCACTCTATCCGTTATGCCACCTAACCTCTAGTCAAAATAAATTATTTTCGACCTCCCATCTCCTTTTTAATGCTGCCCTCTTCTATATCTATGGTTTTCTTCATATCACTAAATGACTGGAAGCTACATCCCCTTTCATCCTCTCTCTGTCTGGCTGAAGTCTCCCCCTTCCTGTAAGACCAAACTTAAGTGACACCTCCTTCATGAAATCTTCTTTGTCTGCTGCAAATGAAAGTGATTACTCCCTTCTGAAATTTCTGAATGAAAAGGAGACATCCAAGCAAAGTGCTTTTAACTTACTTTTTTTTAAAAATAATGATTGTTTATTTGCCATTCTCCTTCCATTAAACTGTAAACTTGAGGGTACGGTCTGTAGTCTGTCTTTCTCACCTTGTAAATGGTAGATGCTTAACGAAAGTCTGTTGAATTGATGAAAACTATTTCTCAGAAAGTACTGATAAGAAGAATGGGGATGCTTGCATTTTACTAGGAAAAGGTACGAAAAACTATTTCCAAACCAGATTGAATGCAGCATAAGAAGATATCCAACCATTTGCGCAATGTAATATAATCCCATTATTAGCTAGCAAATGCATTGCTGAATTCCAGAAACATCAAATCCTACTTGAAAGTCTGAAAAGATAGTCACCTGAGGCAGCTAGGTGGTGCAGTGAATAGAACACCAGCCCTGGAGTCAGGAGGACCTGAGTGCCAATCCAACCTCAGACACTTGACACACTTTACTAGCTGTGTGACCTTGGGTAAGTCACTTAACTCCACTTGCCCGGCCTTCCTCCCTCATAAAAAAAAAGATATGTGTAGATATGATAATTGAATAATGACAGTGAATAAGTAATGCAGTGAAAAGAATATGAGAGTTAAGAGAACCAAGGACTGACTTAGTTAGCCTATAGTTACTAGGTATGAAGAGGAAGACCATCAATATAAACAGAGGAAGGGCAACAGGAAATTGAAGAGGAGAATCAAGGTATTATTGCAGGATAGTGGATGTCTAATGAACAATAATTTTAAGCAAAGAAAAGATGTTCATTAATTTCAAATGCTGTAGAGAAATCAAGGAGAATATGGACTTGAGAAAGTACCATGAAATGGGCAAAAAGGTCATTATTATTTTAATTGATTAAACAAATCACATGAAGTATCAAATACTCCGTTCACTCTCTTAGTCATACCAGCCAAGGGCAGACTGTCCAAATTCTTCTTCTGTCCTCAAACACCCCATCATCAGTAATAAATACAAACATATCTGATGCCAACTTTATAAAACTGTTTGATCTTTGTAAGCCCTAAAGAAACCATTTGATAATTTGCTAACTATACATAGCTACTTCAATGGATTCATAAGTCCATTGGTATGTGTAATTTCCCCAATGGTAGAAATCATAACCCTTCCATACCACCTTCTAATCATTTGTAATTATTGTCCTTTGCATTTCATAATGAGGATTTCTCCACCACTCCAGAAGCCGTTTAGCATTTCATGAATCCTCGTGTAACACACAAGCCATAGATCTGCTATTCATCACTTTCACCGCATGACTAATCCATATCCTTTTCTTGCCATACATAACCCAGATGATGTCTGTTACACTGCATCTTATGCACAAGCTATTAAGAGGAACGTGTTATCACTTACCTACCCACCCAAAGCATCTTTCCATTGCCCTTTGGGTCACCTACAACTTTGATTCTTCAGTAATTATGGGGTCTCATTTGTCCTTTAATAGTTAATAGGGATTAATCAATCAATAAGGATTTATTAAGCATCTATGCTTGCTAGGGATGGAACTAGTCACTGAGGATAAAAAGGGAAAATATTTGTCCTTCATTTTCACTAAATGACCAGCACACCTACTTCTTTTTGTAAAATCCTGCTTCTTGGATGGAAGTCAACTGTTGTTAACATGCTCTTCTCTTTTTATGACTTCTTCCCACTATGGCTTGTACTATCTTTAAATCAACAAAGAAAATATTCCTTCTTCTGTCCTTAACAAGAGACTTGAAAGATGCATGAGAGGACAGACTACGTTTAGTTCAACAGATACTCGTTAAGTGCTTATAATACACAGAGCACTTAAAGGGTTGCTAGAATAAGACATGGTACATGCCTTCAGGGGTTTGCAATCTACGCAGTATTTTAAAAGATAAGCTGTGCTGGAACTAAAATGCAGAGCAAAAATAAATTTCATAAACCACATAGTATCTAATACAAATAGAAGCCCTAATGAGATAATCCATAAATCTATGTTTAGAGTAATGGTCATGGTTAAAGACAGAAAATAGAGCTGTGATTTCATCGGTATAGAAAACCCTCAACCGAAGAAATTCCCTTGACCAATGAAGGTTGACAGCTTTTCTTTAGCTCACACTCTGAGAAAACTGCCTAGAGCACTGAGAAGTTATTGAACCTGTCCACGGTCACATGGCCAGTATTTGTCAGAGATGGGTCTTGAATATAGGTCTTCTTAGCTTTGAAGCCAGTTCTCTACTACACCAAACTGCTTCTCAATCATCACTAAGACTCTTTAGTATATTGAATCCTGGAACTAATTCCTTCAAGAAGAAAAGGCCAGCCCAGAGTTGACTATGAAAATACAACAAATTGCTTCTGAATGTCTATAATAAATTCTTTGTTTAATTATTTGAAGGAGAGAATAGGATTTGTTCAGGAGACCTATGTTTGTTTTTAAAAGATGAATTTTAGAAAATGATCATGACAATCTCATGAAATCTTTATGGACTTGTCCTTTTCTCATATCTGTCCCTGATAAAAGGGGGAAAACTAGTCCACATCTTTCAGCACTTTCCTAGAATCCAGTTTCTATATCTGATAGAGGGAGCTAGGTAATACAGGGGATACAGTGGTAGGCCTGGGGTTAGGAAGACCTGAGTTCAAATCCAGCCTCAGACACTTACTAGCTGTATGACTCTGGGCAAGTCACTTCACCTCTGTCTGCCTCAGTTTCCTTATCTATAAACTGATACAATAATTGCACTTACATCTCAGGATTATTGTGAGGATTAAATGAGACAATATTTGCAAAATATTTTGCAAATCTTAAAGCACTATATAATTGCTAGCTATTAATATAATAAAATTAATTTGCCTAGTCAATGAAACTACCTGTGTGATGGTGGTGGTAGGTGTGCTCATGTGTGTATTACAAGGAGAGGGAAGCATTAAGTGTAGTTGCAAAATGCTAAAATTTTCCAATATTTACCAATCTCTTTTCCTTGCCCCAGATGACAAAGTTAGAGGTAGGAGATAAAGTATAAGGAAAAATGCAATGAAAAATAAAATCATAAAAATTTAGAGTAGAAAGGCACCTTACATGAAAGAATTTAATACCTCATTTTTCATATGAAGAAACTACACCTGGCCAGAAAATTTAACTGACTTGTGTAGGGTCACTGAGTCAGTTAGTGGCAATAACTAGGACTAGAAACCACATTCTAGATCTCTGTCTTATCTTTTCTACTACAGCACAGTCTCTCTCTCTCTCTCTCTCTCTCTCTCTCGATCTCTCATAAGTTTTATCTTAAATATGGATTAAGTGTCTGGACTGTGTAAGGCACTATATAGATAACATATAAAAGGCACACAGAGTCAAAACAGCTAGTCAATTCAGTTTTTAAAAAATAAATCCATTTGGCATCGAGTAGGTAAAACAATCAGCCGAATGATTTTCTTTTTTGCTTTTTAACAAGAGGAAATTTTTGCTTCATAGAGACACAGAATAAAACTAATCTCAAGGATTTTAAATGCTATATGTATATTACACTTGTACATACATTATACTCTAAATATTAGCAAGAGAAAGTAACATCAGTCTTTAAATTTGCTGTTGACATGAAAACTAAAGTTAGATATTTTAAAATTAACTTTTAAATTCTAAATGTCCCCAAAGTGATTCGTTATTTCTGCTTCTACAATATCTAAATTCCATAAATTATCATAGGCTCACAGCATTTATAAAAGGAAATTCAAGGTCACCTCATCCAGAGGTGTCAAATATGTGCCACAACTAGATTAAAAATGTAACAGAGAAATACTTAACAAAATAAATATGAATATAACAGATCATAGATAACGTTATTATATAGTTTTTCAAGTCTATAAGTGGCCTGCAGTGATCCTTATGTATGGTTCAGTGGCTCTTATTTCTATTTTGGTTTAATACTACTGACCTGGTCCACCCCACCCCAAGTTTTACGGATAAGAAGGTGAGACCCAGAGAGGATTAAGATCATACAGCTTCAGAATTCTTGTAGTACTTGTAGTACCTTCCTAAAATTTGCCTCTAACCTGAATGTATTTTTAGTATTACACACAGACAAATCATTTAACTTCTCTGCATTCCAGTCAACTAAAAGTTATCTAAGTTGCATATTGGTTGCAATCTGTCTTGGAGTGGAGGGTTCTTTCACTAACGAAAACATAGCCCCTTGATGTACTGTCATATATAGTTGAAGCTGTGTTACCCAACGTGTTGAAAGCAGTTGGTTGTACCACTACTTGCTGAAGTGTAAAGAAGGATACCCACTAAGAAGTGCCCATGCAACTGTGGCACAAACAGGCCCAGAGTCTTCTCCTTTGGCACCAAAGTGAGGAGCTACTTGGCTACTGCTATTTAGGTAAGAGTTCATTCCCTTCTCAAATCAGAAGTGATCCCAAATAGTGTTGATGCTGCTTCCAGATAGCTGTAGCTCTAGCTTTCATTGCTAGGGAAGATTTTATCTGTGAGACTAAAAAATGTTCACTTTTAAAGCTTTTGAGTTGGTGAGCTGTTAAGACAATATGCCTTCCACAGTAGCTTGAGAAATGTACTTTTAATTTTCAAAGAAATGAACAGCCTATGACCTATTGATGTTTAAAACATTATAAAACAGAAAACTACTGTTTGTATAATTGACTGCTTCCTGAGAATTCTGGTTTAGTGTCAGAGAAGAATTTGAGGGTGGAAAATAAAAATCATCTACAAACTCTTTGAAGAAAGCTTTCCTTATCGAAATCATCTGTCTGCTTTCTTTTTGTGTATCTGACATGTGCAAAGACAAAGAATTTTTATAAGAATTGTTTTGCTCTACAGAATGCCTTCCTCAACTCAGTCAAAATGAACATTTATAAGTGCTCCACATTAGCCCCCAGTTGTGACTACAAAAAGAGCCCAAGACTCCCAGCTTGTTTCCCTGTAATACTGAACCTTCTTAGAAGTTGTTGTGTCTGATTAGGAATGGATTTTAGGGACTTCCAAGTCTAAAACAATAAACGCAGGACTATATGAAGCTTTTACTCCCTAGGGATCCAAATATACTAGTAACAGTAAACAACAAAGTATAAATGTGAGACATTCTGCATGTAAATAGCCTGTATCACCACAGGACTGTTGATCAGAAATGGATTTTAGAGCACAAAGAATTCGACTTCTTTCCATGTGAAGAAAGTGTGGCACAGAAAGATTAAGTTACTCATTCTAGGTCAAATCCCTAGTTATTGGTTAGGACACAAACCCATGTTTGCTAACTCACCATACATATTGCTTCCCCCACACATAGACCATATTGCCTCTTTTGGTAAGTACCCATTTTCAAATTTCCCTGGCTAGAACTAGCCTTATATTACACACATATTCACTAGGTTCTCCTTAGGGGAACCTGGAGTGATAAGTGGGTGTGAATGTATATACAAATGTATGTATGCATGCATGCATAGATACCCATACGGTCTTACACACACATATATGCTATGAAACCAGTTTACTTCTCTGCTCAATTTTGTTCAAAATATTTGGTTCAATGTAAAGGATTCAGGCCCTTTAAGAAAGCTGCTGCAGAATCTAAGATAATTTAAGAGATGAAGTCATTGCTAGTAGTAACAGGCTATTAGGGAAGTAATTAAATAGTGTATAAAAATTAAATTGCATTCAGTTCTAACTAAAGAAAAAAGAGTAGAAGGAAGTTTGAGGAACTTCTTTCCCCCAGCCTCAAAAAAAAGTTAAAATGCAAAGGCAAACAGTCAGAAAAAAAAATATTCAAACTAGTTATGATGGCCTTTATATTGTCAGTGGCATCAGGCCATTATGTAGCTCTCTCTCTTCCTCTTTTACAATGTGTGAAGAAAGGAAGTAGAAACGCTGTGCAACTAATTCACTGTTAGTAGAGCTCTAAATTGATCCAACCATTCTAGGAAACAATTTGCAATTATGTGAGAAAAGTCACCAAACTCTTCATAGCTTCTATTCCAGAGTCCCCACTGTATGGCAGGGCATGCATACTGAAGAAGGTAAAGAAAGAAAAAAGGCCTCAAAATATCCACAGCCAAATTTGTGTGGTATCCAAAAACCTGAAAATAAATTGAGTGCTTATTAGTTGGCAAATGAGTAAACAGACTGTGATATATGAATAATAGAATATTATTACATACAAATATAAGAAAGAGAAGGGAAGACTCATATGAACTGATACAGAGTTAAGGCAGAACAAGAACAATCTACATGACTACTGTAATGTAAGTGGAAAGAATTCTAAGATGAAGCAGAGTGCTGATAATGTTAATGAACAATCTTGGCCCTGGAAAAGAGCTGAGGAAGCACCTGGCAAAAGAGCAACGAGTTTGGATTCATAGTACCTTAGTTTGAATCACAGTTCTATCACTAGGTTAAGTCAACAAGTATTTATTTATTAAATGCCTACTATGTGCCGGGTACTATGCTAAGTGCCATGGATAAAAGAAAAGCAAAAAAAACCAGCCCCTCCTGTCAAGGAGTTCACAGTCTAATGGGTTAACTAACTACCTATGCAGCTGTGGGGAAATCATTTAATGTCTCTGTGACTCAATTTCTTCATCAGTAAAAAATAACAGCATTAGACTAGAAGACTTCTGAAGTCTCTTCCAACTTTAAATCTATAATTCCATGATCTTTCTGGGAGAGAAGTAGAAGACTCTAGATATAGAATGTTGCATATATTGTTAGATGCTTTTACTGTGTTGGTTTGTTGGTTTTCTTTATTATAAGCCTATCTGGGTACAAAGTATGGATATCTGGAAATGGTTGTGATGTAAATCCAAAAGGCATCAATAAAATTTATTTTTTATTTCAAGAAAGAAAAGAAGGAAGAAAGAAACTGCATTGCAAAGGAAAAAGTTATCCTTATTGGCCATGGGAATTTATATAGCCACTAGCACATCATTTTTGGCATGTAGCACAGTGTATATATATTCTTATGCGTATTTGTTAATATTTAATTTTGTTAATATTTGTTAAGAAGCACCTAATAAATACTTGTTGAATCAAATAGACCCACTTCGGGTAAGGCAAAAAGATAAATAGACTGAGCTTGATGTTTAACAAGCAGATGAGTCTGGACAAACTTTTGGAAAAAGCTTTTGATTCCAAGGGTAAGTAGATAAAAGAAAGTTAAGGTTTAGTGAGAAAAGTACCAAACTGCACTCAGACTAAGTTTTAAAAGAAATGAATACTTAAAATAATAGTTTTTTAAAGAAATTATTACTTAAACTTTTAGCAAAGAGGTTATTTTTAAAATAAGGTATAAAAAATTCACAATAATAAATCTGTGGGGAGGTCTAGAGGAAAGAGGCATATTTGACTCAGGCAAAGTCATTACTTGTTAAGTTTGGCCCAGATGGCTAAGGCACCACTGCAAACTAGTTAGAGAATATCCATGTAAGGGTTCAGTTTTTTTGAGGGAAAAATAAATCTCTCATAAAGGCTGAATTTGCAAACCTAAAGTTATAATGATCATGTCATAATGCCTAAAGGGCCTGGAGGGTAAGACAGAGGCATGTTATTCAGTCCAGAAAGGCAGGCTGTTAGAACCTCTGCACAGAGGTGATTGCCAAGATTCTACCAGTTCAACAAGACCACAGGGAGTCTTTGCATGTACTAAAGATACAAGGGCATGAAGGAAGGTGGTCATTTCCGGAGGCTACAGGCCTAAGTGGGTCTACATTTATGTACAATCTCCACAGTACTTTCTAACACAACTTTCGTTACTTCAAAAGTCATTGATAAAATGAATCAATTTCGAGTAGCAGGAATGACATATCTGCAACCAAACATATCAAGAACTGGGGATGGAGGAGTCAAGCTATTTTTTTTTAATTTCTTTGAGAATGCCAACACTTAAAGAAGAGTGGCAATAACCTATCCAGGCATTTCTGAGTAACACATTTAAAATGATTTTTAAAAATCTCCATGTAACACATACAGCATGAAATCTCAATGATTAAAACAAAAACAAACCAATAACCCTAGACTGTGCCAGTTTACTGTGCTGAAGCACAGGTCTGATCATGTCAGTGCCATAATCACAAGCTCCTTGGACTGGTACTTTAAGGCCCTCCACAATCTAGCTTCTACCTTCCTTTCTAGCCTTATCTCATACTACTTTTTTTTCATAAATTTCACATTCCAGCCAGACTGGAATTCCCATTCCCCTAACTTTGATTTCCCCTTTTCTGCCTTGGTGAATTCTCACAAAACATTCTTTATGCTTGGAATGAGCTAAACCTAGGTATCATCTACTCCTTGAGGCCTCTCTTTGATATCATCATTGTTATGTTAGTGTTCTCTGTCTCTCTCCTTCTCTTTGTCTCTCTCTCTCTCTCTCTCTCTCTCTCTCTCTCTCTCTCTCTCTCTCTCTCTCTCACACACACACACACACACACACACACACACTCACACACACACCACATTTCCCTTTGCCCTTCCCCACCTCCGGTAGAATGTAAGCTCCCTGAAGGTGGAGGCTTTTCTGTTTTTGGCCTTAACACCAAATCAATGTCTTTCATGTAGTAGGAGTTCAATAACTTTTTGCTGTTGAAACTGAAGAGTGCAAGAACAATTAGATTAGCCTACAATTAGATTCCTTAAAAAAATAAAAAAGGGTCATTTTTTTCCTCCTGTCAGTAACCTCCCTCCCCCCTCCACACATTTATTAAATATTTTAGAGAAAAGTAGAATGTAAACTGGTTTAGGATAAAATAGTTTCTATCTTTGTATTCCTAGCATATAGCAATGCTTTGAAAAAATGCTAATAAATATTTGTTAAACTGAAAAATAAAGCGTACTGTTAACACAGGAAATGAGAGGTGGATATTGTGATTGTAGCCAACCACTCAGGGTATTTTATTAAGACTCAAACATAAGTAGAGAGAGAAAATCTATCTAAACTCCTAAAGACTTTAGAATTTTCCAGCCTAGGCAATATCAACTATAAGAGTAAAGTGTTGATTGTCTCAAATGCTTGGAATGGTCTATTTCAGTTATTTTAACTTTCTGGATAATTGAGAATTAAATAGAAAAACCCTGTTGCCAACTGAAATATGGAAAATTTTTCTGAATTACATGGAGTTGCACTTCTATCATGAATGGTACACTTATTATGTAACACTTTACTGATAACAAACCACTTTTCTTATGATAATCCTAAAAGTTCTGTGCTATAAGTATTATTAGGTCCACTTGAGAGGTATTTTGGTACAAAGGTTAAATGGAATAATTGAAAGAGTATTGAGTAACTGGGGTTTGAATTTCCCCTCAGTAAGTCATAGCCTCTCAGTGTCTTACTTTACTCATTTGTAAAATAGAGAAGAAAATACGTGGGCTCCAAATGTTAAAGTACTATTACAAATGAGTTATGATTAGGGATTGATGAGGAAGGCTCAGAAAGATAAAATGGTACCCAATGAAAAAAGCAATGGATTTACAACTGAATCTGTCACTTACTGAGTGAGTTGGGATATGTAATTTTCTATCTCTACACCTTAGTTTCCTCTCTGTAAAATGGAGATATCTGTAGTACTTAGCCCATAGCTTCTTAAACTAGAAAGTGATATGTAAATATGGTGAATTACCATCATTCACAAAGTCTTGTGGCTATTGAGTGAGAAAGCCAGGCACAAAATTAGGCCTTCTGACCCTAAGGGCATTGTCCTTTCCATGTTTCACTGTTCTTCCTCCTTTACACTTTCTTGATTGACTTTCCCTAGATTTCCCTTGACTGTCATTCCCTAGATTGTCTCGGTAAAGTACTGTGGCTTAGAGACATAGACAATATAGGAGAGTAGGCACTCTCTTAAAAATTTTTTTGGTCTTGTTTATTATGAAATTCCTGATGCAGATTTGTTTTTTCAAGATAAGATTCTTCCTCCTTAAAAAAGATTGTAGAAATATTCTGGTTAAGTGAGGGTTCTATTCAGTTAGGTTCAATTATTCAAAATTTTACTTTAATACAACAATAACCATCAGTGGAGAAGTTAGCAGATTTTATGGTTTTTCATTGGAAAGAGGTGCAACCAAATGTAGGAAAAGATTAATTTTCTGCTTCAAGTGAAGAAAAATCTGTTTTTAAGTAGTTTGGGACTGTGATAAGCATCTCCTATAGCAAAGTCTTAACAAAACACTCATTCCAAATTAGAGTTTTCTGTCTTTTCAATGCTGTAACTGACAGGATAGTCCAAACATGTGTAGTACAGTGATGACGGCTCAAAAGTATAACAGTAAATTGTCAGTCCCTACTACTTATCACACACAGAACTATTTGAAAGGAATGTAAATAGAGAAAATAGCTCAACCGTATCCAAATGTCTCAATTAGTTACTATTAAAAGGTTGTTTTTCTACCATCTATAGCGTTGCTATGTTTATAGCACATCAAAAGTAGAGGTTATAACCACTATAAAGAAACTTTAATCTTTATTTAGGATGAAGCAGAATGGGTATACCAAGGATAATTATTTTTAAAAAAAGCACAGATCAGACATAAAGACATGCTTTTTAATACTGGCACCTGAATTTAATGGTATTGAATAAAAACTTAACAGTATTTGAAATATCTAATTACTTTTGTGGAGGATGTAACAAAGACAAATAGTCTGGATTTCCAGATGCTAGTGTTCCCAGCCCCTAAAAATTTAGCAACCATGTGGCTATACACAAAGCAACTTTGGCTTTCTTCAACATCCAATCTAAAAGACAAACCAAAGTTCTACCAACAGAAAAAACTATTTTACAGCTAGTTCTTATAAATAATTCTAATCCTCTTTAGAGATACTGCATGCTTTTTAGGCAGTACCAAATCCTGCAAAGAATTCCCCTTTACTATATAGATAACAAATACTTTCCACATCAGAGAAGTTCATAACTTGCATAAAGTTAGATGGTTGCTAGTGAATCCGAGTAAAACAGCCATTTCACAGTCCACTGCCATATCCATACAAACCACACGGCACTGAAAACACTTCATCAGCAGTATATAGTAGTTTATATTGGCCTCAATTCTTTTGAGACTTACAACTACTTTAATACCTACAGAGCAGGGAGATGATATATGATCACAGTTTGGGGGACTTTAATTACCTTTGCTCTCTCCATACCTTGCCAAACAGGAGAAGTGAAAGAAACCCTACTGCATAATCACTTTGCCCTTGGACCAAAACATGTCATTGTGAGGTACACTTTTCTCATGATATGGTATAATTACATTATGAGTATGTTGCTCACTGGTTTGGGTCTGCCCAATATGCCAAAATTTTAGATGCAGAAAATATAAGAAGATAACTTTATGACACTGAGCTCACATATATAAGGTAACATCATGCAATTAGGCTCACACACATAGTGACTAATGCAATGCCCAAGAGATCATAGGCGTGCATCAACTATGTGCAAGGGTTACCAGGAACTGATCATTATCAGCAAGCTTTTAAATGTTTACTATGTGCCAGGTACTGTACTAAGTGCTGAAGATACAAAGACAAGGAAAAGCACTGTCCCTGACCTCAAGGAGTTCACATTCTAATAGGGGAGTCAAGGAAACAACTACGTACAGAGAAGATATGTATAGGGGAAACCAGAGGTAACCTCACAGAGAAGGCACTAAAAATGGGGAAAAAAGGAGGCTTGAAAAAAGGTGGCAATTATGTGGAGTAAGAGAAGGAAATGCATATCAGAGGTGCTGTGAAGATGATGGTGACTTAATGTGGTTAAAACATTCTCAGACAAAAAAGTTTCAAGTTTGCAAAGATATAAAATTGTATTTTTAAAATGAAGTATTTGAAGTACTAGAAGTACTTCTAGATCAGGTGATAAAAAAAGGGCTAGACATTTTCTCTGATTCCCACGACCTCTCAAAACTCTCCAAAACAGAAAATAAGCACTAAAAATAAAGCAACTTCAGATGTCCACATGGTCTAGGACACTCAGAATCCAAAAGAGGATTAAAAAAAGCTCTTACAACAAAACTCACCCTCAAACCCCAGTCCCTTCTCTCTTCTTCTATTGCCATGAAGATCTTAGATCCAGGGTGTGAAAGTTTGTTTGGGTCATGACAGAAGATTGGCATCCACAACCCCATAGTACCAGCGCTACAAAGCTCTGAACTGTTAGTGCTGGAGTGGACAAATCCATAATACCAGTGCAGTAGCTCTATGACCTGCTGGTTTCAACATGTATAAAATTCTGGCACCAGCACGGCTGAGCTTTGAACTGTCAATGCCAGGGTGGTCAGTCCTTTGAGACTAACACAGCAGCTCTATGAACTGCAGATGCCAGGTTAGAGAACTAATGAACAGAAGAAATGGGATGGGACAGGATACTGGGACAGGACACCGTATGTGTGTGTGTGTGTGTGTATGTGTGTTCTGGGCAGCACTCTATTAAGCCTGAGGGAAAGGGCATACCATCCAGCTAGGGCAAGTCCTGAACACCCAAAAGTCACTTAGGGTAGAGATCTTGGTGAGACAGAGGACTCTGTGGAACATGAGGAAAATATGGATCCACAATATGCTGTTCCTGAATAGTTCAAAAGAGAAATGAGCATTATAACGGCAGAACAGCAATAACAATGGATAGAACAGAAAAACCGGAATCTGTGATGGCAAGCTTCACCAAAGAAACAAAAGAGAAAACAATAAATTGGGAATGTAAATACACACAAGTGAAAGACAATTTGGAAGAGAAGAAAAAGCAACAACATTAAAAGATCATAAGCCTCAAAGAAAAATATGATAGGACAAAAATACTTAATATCACAATAGAAGTGAACTGCCCAAAACTTTTTGAACAAAACAAATGAAATACCAATTGAAATAATTCACAGATCACCTCCAGAAAAAATCTAAAGCTACAAACTCAAGGCATATTGGCATTAAACTGAACAATTCAACTGAGAAACATGTTCTGTAAGTGATGAGGAGAAAAACCTTCAAATACAAAGAAAAGGAAATTAAAACAATGCAAGACTATTCTTTGTGTACCAAAAAACCCCAAAACACCACAGAAGAGAATGGAATAATTCCAAAAAAATTGATGGAGTTCAGGATGCAGCCCAGGGTGATGTATCCTACAAAAATCTGAGCTTTTTGCTGTTCAGTCATTTTTCAGTCATTTCTAACTCTTCATGACCTTATTTGGGTTTTCTTAGCAAAGATACTGGAGTGGTTTGACATTTCCTTTTCCAGCTCATCCTACAGATGAGGAAACTGAAGCAATAGGGTTAAGTGACTTGGCCAGGGTCATACAACTAGTGTCTGAAGCCAGATTTGAACTCAGGAAAATAAGCCTTCCTAACTCCAAGATCTGTACTATATCCACTGTGCCACCTACCTGCTCCAAAGCTTAAATTAAGCTTAACTATACATGGAAAAAAGGAGATATTTGCTTTTCAAACACCCCAAACAACAGAAATACAGGAGGAGTAAGAAAAGCAGTACAACAGAAACAGAATGACAGCAGATAAGACTAATAAGAAATGTCTTTCTAAATGTACACAGAGTCAGGGATAAAGGCAGAAGTCTGGTGAAGCTAACAGGGGAGAGGCAGGCATGATGGTTTATGGACAAAACTTGGAAACACACTCCCTATAGGTCAATCAATGGTTTTAATTTTGTTTTGTGTTGTTTTCAGTGAGATTACATGACCACATGGGAGGGTACATGAAAGGTGGGGAAGAGTAAAAGGGATAGAGAGGAATGTGTGATGTGTCCAGGTCAAATAGAGTGCTAACGATGTAGAGAACTCTATGGTCTTAGAAAAAGAAGACCCTACAGGGCAGCAGATGCAGAGGTGGGAGAAAGCATCGAAAAGATAAAAAAAGGTATTCTGCTTTGGTGATAGGAGGGCATTCCATTGACGAATGCTCCTATGTATGAAGAGAGATAGTCTGTGAAGGAAGATGGAGATCTTGGGCTGAATGTGGTCTGGGGGATTTGGTACCTGAAAAGTCTACTCATCCTACCTCAAGGTAAGGAGAAGTAGGAACTCCTGTGGGCAACTGGGATCAGGGGTGTGGGAGAGAATGGACCAAGGATTTTGAGGCAAATGCGGAAAAAAGATAACCAAAGGAGGGTATATAGATGAATGGTGGGCTGCATAATCAAGAATGTGCTAGGGGAGAGGCCCAACAATAGGACAGGGTCCTCTCTGACATCTGAAATAACTGGCATTGTTTTGGGAGTGGGGTACAATGGAAAACAGGGATCCGTGGAGCAAGGTCTATAGGCCAATGGCAGAAACCACGTAGATGGGAGATGCTATACTTTGGAAAGAAAGAGAAAAGAGAGAGACTAGGTAGTATAGGGGTCACGACTGAGTAATCAGAGAGGATGCATAATTAAAGAGTTAGAGAAATCCTTTTTGGAAAGGGATGTAAAAAATGAAATTTCAAAAACTAATGAAAAGGACTACTTGAAGGGGAAGAGAGGAAGTAAAAATCTACTTAAATGAGAAAGAAAAAAGAAAACAGAATTATATAACCAGATAAAAGCAGGAGACATAGCAAAACTAATAAACAAAACCCCAAAGGGAAAAGGGTAACAAATGAGAGAGGATGGGATTGAAATGAGGGGAAGAGAGCCAATGGGAACAGGGCCATCTTAAAAAAGATTAAGGTTGGGGCAGCTAGGTGGTGCAGTGAGTAGAGCACCAGCCCTGGAGTCAGGAGTACCTGAGTTCAAATCTGGCCTCAAACACTTGACACATTTACTACTTGTGTGACCTTGGGCAAGTCACTTAACTCCAATTGCCCTGCCTTCCCCTCTGCCAAAAAAAAAAAATTAAGGTAAATTTATGTTTATAGTAGAAAAGGAGGGAAATCGCACTTTCAAAAAAAATATTAGAGACAGATGGAGAAAAATATAAATCCAACTCATAATTTTAAATGAGATTGGATTAAACAATCCAATAAAATGAAAAAAAGTGACATAGGATAAGAAAACAAAACTCTACAACCTGTTATTTACCAGAAACATTTAAAAAATATATAGATATCCACAAAATAAAACTGAGAGAATGGAAAAGAATTTTTACTAAGCATGAAGTGAATCCAAAAAAAGAAAGAGTTGTAATTATGCTATTTGGAGAAAGCCCAAACAGTGAAAAAATATAATGGGATAAGCTAGGAAACTATATTATTCTAAAATGAATCAGACAACAAATCGATATTAGTAATAAACTTAGACACGGAAATGTACCCAAATTCATAAAGGAAATATTATCTGAGCTACAAGAAGACATAGACAGTAACACAATAATGACAGGAGACTCCAATATTCCTCTGTCTATTTTGGATAAATCTAACCAAAAGATAAAAAAAAGGGAAAATATGGAACGAGATAAATTCCAAGAGAAAGAAGGGTTAAAAGACATATCTTCTAAATGGGATGTCAAGAGAACACACATATTTCACAGCACCATATGAAACTTTTATAAAAATTGATCATGAACTAGGGAACAGAGATATGACAAACAAATGCAAAAAGCAGACCATAAAAGAAGCACCTGGTTCAAGTACCACAAACAAAAGACACACAACCAAATGAAGACTTAAAGGAATTGATAACTGTTTAAAAGAAAATGATAGTGATGAAACAACGTATGAAAATTTCTGGGATGCAACTAAGGCAGTCCTCAGGGGAAAAAATCATATCCTTACAAACATACATTAACAAAGTAGAAAAAGAGAGGATTAATGAATTGAATATGCATTTTAATAAATTAGAAAGCCAACAAACAAATCTAAAATAAGCACAAAAAGGAGATATTAAAGATTAGAAGAAAATATATAAATTGGAAACAAAAACCCCGTAGAAATGACAAAACTAAAACCTGATTCTTTGAAAAGACTTAGAATCGATAAACCGTTATCTAATCTGATTAAAAAGAAAAAAAAATCATATCAATAAAACAGTAAATGAACTAGGGGAAATCATAAGAAGCCAAGAAGACATAAAAAATAATCAGAACATATTATATAAAGTTATAAACTAAAAAAAAATCATGAAAACAAAAGATATAGATGAATACGTTCAAAAATATAAAATACTTAACCTATTAGAAGACCAGATACAGATCTTAAATAACCTAATTTCAGAAAAGGAAATAGATAGCGGTGCAAAGAAATTACCAAAGAAAAAATTCTGCTTTCTGATAAGGATTCACAGGAAGAATTCTGTCAAATGTTTAAAGAACAGTTAGTACCCATATTACTCTCTCATTACTCTCACAAATTAGTATCATAAATTACAACCTGCCAAAACCCTTTCATGAGACAAATGTAATCCTAATGCTTAAACCAGGAACAACAGGCCAAGATCATTAATGAACATTGATTATTTGAAATTTTAAGCACCATCCTATCAAACAGACAATTTATCCAAGAAATCTTTCATTATGACCAAGTGAGATTTATATCAGGGATGCAATGATGGCTCAATATCATGAAAACAATCAATATGATAAATCAAATATAAAACCAAAACACCCAAAACCATATGATCGGCTCAGTAGATGCATAAAAACCCTTTGTCAGAGTACCAGCCTTTATGCTAAAAACGCTACAAGTTATAGGCATAGAGGGACTTTATTTTAATATTATACAAAAACTATCTAAAATTAAAAGCAAATATATACAGCAGGGTTATACTAGAACTTTTTCTAATAAATATGTAATGAAGCAAGGATGCTCACTCTCCCCATTATTTGACATTGTTGTAGAAATGGTAGCAACAGCAGTAAGACAAGCAAAAGAAATTAAAGGCATAAAAATAGGTAAAGTGGAGATAAAAATTTCCTTTTTGTTAATATGATGGTTTACCTGGAAAACCCTAGGGAATCAGCAAAGACATTAACCAAGACAATTAACAGCTTCAGCAAAGCTGCAGGCTATAAAATAAATACTCAAAAATCAACAGAATTTCTACATATCAACAAAACTCCAGAAGCAATCATAGAGACAGAAATTCCATTCCAAATATCTATAAAATATCTGTAGATCATCCTGCTAAAGCACATAAAAGCTTGTATGGATTAAATCACAAAATGTTCCTTAAAGAAATGAGCAACTTAAATTACTAGAACAATATTCAATATTCGTGCCGAGGTGGTGCAATATAATAAAAATGACAACATCATGAGAAGAAATTTACACTTTTAATGCCATGGCAATCAAATTACCAAAGGATACTTTACAAAGCTTTATAAAATAATAACAAAATTCACTCGAAAAAACAAAAGATCTAGAATATCTTCAAGGGAAATGATGAAAAGAAGTAGGAGCAACAGGGAAATCACACTTCCAGACCTCAAATTATATCATAAAGCAGCAGTCATCAGCACTATCTGGCATTGGTTAAAAAATAGAGAGATCAATGGAACAGAGTAGACAAAGCAGAATCAGAAACAACAGAATCTAATAACCCAGCAGGTGAAAAAGTGGAAAACAAATCACTTAGGAAAAAAATTGCTTATTTAATAATAACTGCTGGCAAAACTGGAAAGAAGTCTGGCAGAAATTAGGCTTAGACCAACACTTTACACCAACTTCTACAGTACATTATAGATGGATATATGACTTTAATATTAAAGATCACTAACTGAAGCATTCATACTGGCATATTTAATCTCTAAAGATTAATCTACTTGCCAAAAATGGTGAATTCTTTCTTTGAGAAAAAAGCTTAAGGCATAAGGCTAATTGGACATAAAATTATTACCTATCACTCAAAAAAATTTATCCTTTTGCTAAAGACAACTGGATCATTAAAATGTGTGTGTGTGTGTGTGTGTGTGTGTGTGTGTGTGTGTGTGTGTGTTTCATAGATCTATCTCTGGAATATTCTACTAGATTTCTAAAAACCTGATCCATAGAAATATTCATTCCCTGGTAGCAGATTTAAATGGATGAAACAGAAAGTTAACTTGTTACATTTGGAAATAGTGATAGAACTTTTTTTAAAAGGAACAAATGGATCATTTATTACTCAACTCCTATAGCTAGTCTACAAAATGATAAATAATTTGAGATGCATTCTGAATATATTACTTATCAGTAGCACATAACCTACTACCTTGTAAAACGCAATTTGTTGCTAGGAAGTAAGAACTCTTTATTTGAAGAGGGTAATAGTGTGAGTAGGTTACTAAAAACAGTTATATATTGTTATATATATATTGTTCAGAGGATATTCTTTGCCTAGGCAGTTGCCTTTAAATCTAGGTTATTGTCCCTGTAAATCTCTATGGGCTATCAGTCATGCACTATCATAAAACTGCAGTCTATTTTATAGGATTCACAACAAACAGACCAGATGCCTAGTGGAACCCTGAAGTTTCCAAGACAATTGCCTAGGAGTTCCTAAAACAACAATACCCTCCCTACATCACCACCCCTCCCCCAAGGGGGAAAAAACCCAACCTACCTTAATAATGAGTGATGGTTTACTTTTGGGGGGGAGACATTTTGTTTTAAATAAAATTATTCAGTGAAGTGATCTTTAAAGCAAATTTGTAAGCAAAACCCAGACTTTATCAAAACACATCTTGTGGCAATAATAAGTTGGTGCCCTACTGAACCATAAGATATTTTGAAGTCTCTGAACTATCATATCAGAATGAATTGTAGGTTTAAAGTCTGCTCCTAGAGCCACAAATGTGTTTTTCCCCATCTTTCCCTGAGATGTCCTCTATTCCCTCTTCCAGTTGGTTCACATTTATAAGTTAAATTTGGCACAATGCCAATCATCTATTCTTCCTAGATTTTCTTGCCATTTCTTTTGATAATTTCCTATTTAATGTACTATGTTTTATACTGTTAATCTTTCCCTTATGTCTGTGTTTTAGGCATGTGAAGTCATAGTATGGCTTCAGAAATCTCATCTGTGATGTCTCTAATTACTGGGTCTTTCTTTTAAACTGTGGTTTTTAATCCTTTAAGAATGTTGGAATCCTTTCCTCTTGGGAAACAAATAATGGTAGGTACTATATTAAAGTTACATAATATTGCACTGCAAGTCAAATTCAGATATATTTGCTTCTATAATACTAATATTTACTAAAAGTAAACAAAAGGATGTAAGAATCAGATGGGAGCTCTGGTTTATTCTTCTGTTAACAGGCAATTATATTATTTCCATTTTATAAATAATAACAACATAGCCTGTATTTACAAAGTACATTTACCACAATAATCCTATGGAAGTAACTGGTGTGAATGTTATTCTTTTCATTTCAAAAATGAGGAAAGAGAAGTTAAATGGTTTATACAGATAGTGAGAGATGGTAGTACTAAGTCTTGAATTCAAGTCTTCCACCTTTGTAACTAGTACTTTCTGTACTATACAAAAAGCAGAGACGCTAAGTAGTTTTTCTAAGGGTACAAAGCCAGCAAGTGTCATAAGAGGGCCTATAACCCAAGTTTCTTGCCACTTTCAACTTTAATTAATCAATTAATAATCAACAAGCATTAATTGGGTGCCTGATCTGTACTAGGTAGTGTGCTGAATGAGAGAGGTACAAAAATATGAGGGAAATAATCCCTGATATCTAGGAATTTATGGTCTATAGGAGAAGACAATGTACACATACTTAAGTACATAGCATACAAGCATACTTTTGGGAGGAAGGATCTAGCAGTTCACAGGATCACTAAAGGCCTCATGTGAAAGGTGGCAATCGAGCTTTTTTATTTTTAATTATTACTGTTAAATTTTATTCTGAACTTAAAAAAATAAAACAAGCACTTCCATAACACAGTAGAATAGAAAAAAAGATAATTGCACATGGAACTACAAATCTATTATGTACAACTTGCTATTCTTTTTAGATGTATAATAAAGTTATCATGTAAGTTTCTTTTATTTTTCTTTTCTTCCTCCCCCAACCCCACCTTGGAAATGGCTACCTTCAGACACAAGTGTGCGTGTGTGTGTCTAAAACTATTGTATACATACTTCTATTTATCAGTTCTTTCTCTGGATGCAGATAGTATCTTCCTTCATAGGTCTTTTCTGGTTAATTTGGGTATGTATAATAGTCAAAATGACTTGGTCTCTGAAAGTTGTTCTTAAAACAATACTGCTTTTACTATATACAGTGTTCTCTTGGTTCTGCTCATTTTGCTCTTCGTTATTTCATGCATGTCTATCCATGTTTTTCTAAGACCATCAAGCTCATCATTTCTTAAAGCACAGTAGTATTCCATCACAATCATATACCATAACTTGTTCAGCCATTCCCCAGTTGATGAGGATCCCTGCAACTCCCAGTTCTTTGTTACCACAAACATTTTAGAATATATAGGTTCTTTTTCTTTTTCCTTAATCATCTTTGGAAATAGACCTAGTAGTGGTTTTCCTGGGGCAAAGGGATACTAGTTTAATAACTCTTTGGGCATAATTCCAGATTGTTCTCCAAAATGGTTGGACTAATTCATAGCTCCACCAAAAGCTCCACTTCTCCTTCAGCATTCATCACTTTCCCCTTAAATCATTTTAGCCAATCTGATAGGTGTGAAATTATATCTCAAAGTTGTTTTAATTTGCATTTCTCTAATCAATAACGATTTAGAGCATTTTTCCTATGATTATACATTGTTTTGATTTCTTCATTGGAAAACTGTCTGTTCATATCCTTTGACCATTTATCAATTGGGGAATGACTTGTATTCTTATAGATGTTACAAAGTTCTTTATGTATTTGAGATATGAGACCTTTATATGAGAAATTATCTATAAAATTTTTTCTCCAATTTTATGCTTACTGTCTGATCTTGGCTACATTTGTTTTATTGGTATAAAACCTTTTAAATTTAATGTAATCAAAATTATCCATTTTGCATCTCACCTGCTCTTCACCTCTTGTTATTCATAAATTTTTCACCTATCCATAAGTCTGATAGGTAATATGTCCTATGTTCTTCAGATTTTTTTGTAATCTTTTTATAGCTATAGTCATGTATCCATTTGGACCTTATATTGGTAAATGGTGTAAGATATTGATCTATACCCAATTTCTGCCAGACTACTTTCCAGCTGAATTTTTATCCCCAAAACTTGAAGGAGATGAGGCTTCTAAGAGGCAGAGATGAGGAAAGAGTGCATTCTAATGCAAAAGTATAAGGATGGGAAAAGGAGTGCATTTCCCATCCAGCAACATGCCTTTGATTTTCTCCATCATGCCTTAGAAACGTCTTCTTCTTGGAATATCACTTTAGCCCTGGAATTCCTACTTCAAAAAGACCTTCTGCTCCTGGGCATGGCTCCTCCTTCTGACTGAATAGCCGCTCACAGAACCTCCATCTAAATAGAATGCCCAGGCCAACTATTTCTTCATTTTGCACCAGGCTGCATTCCTTTGTACTTTTCCTTCAAGCCCTTATATCAGGTACCTTCTCCACTTTCTGGTTTTCTTTTACATGTTGGCTTCCCTATTAGAATATAAGGCTGTTGAGGGCAAGCACAGTCTTTATTTTTGCTTGTGTTTGAATTCCCAGAGATTAGCAAAGTGTCTGGAACATAGTAAGCACTTAATAAATACTTGTTGATTGATTGACTCTGGGCAACACTAAGAAGGACACTATGGGTGGACCACAGGAACATGAAGAGAAATAATACGTAGCGATACCGAAAAGACAGATTGGGGCCAGGTTAGAAAGGGCTTTAAATGCCAAAGAGAGTTTATATTTAGTCCCAGTAATAAAAAAATAAATCCACTAGAATTTACTGAGCATGAGGGTGACAGGGTTATACTTATGCTTTAGGAAATTATTCTGACAGTTATATGGAGGATGAAATTGCATTAGGTGAGACTTGAGTCAAGGAGACAAAACAGAAGGATAATGCAGGGAAAAAGTGATGTGGTATGAATGAGGTGACTGTAAGAGCAGAGAGAAAGGCATAGGTGCAAGATATGTTTTAAAGGTAGAAACAAACAAGGCAACTGATTGGACGTACGGGGTGAATGCTAGGGAAGAGTCAAGGATGACACCAAAATTGAGAACATGTGTGACTGGGAAGATGGTAGTACCCTCCTCTGAAAAAAAGAAGTTTGGGAAGAGGGTAGATTTCAAAGGAAAGATAAAAAGCTTTGTCGAGTTTGAAATGCCTACTGGAGATCCAGTTTGAAATATCTAATAAGAAGTTGGTCAAGCATGACTCATATTCAGGAAAGAGACAGGACTGCAAATAGAGATCTGAGAGTGTTTTGCACAGAAGTAAAAATTAAACTCACAGGAGATGAATAATAAAGACAACAGCATTTAATATTTAAATCATGCTTTAAAAAGGGGTGCAAAGGTTTTTACAAACCTTATCTCATTTGATCCTCACAATGCCCTTGGGAGGTAAGTACTATTACTATCCTCATTTTATAGATGAGGAAGCTAAGGCTGAAGAAACAGGTTAAACGACATGCTCATAGCCAAAAAAGTAGTGACAGGATGTGAACTCAGAGCTTCCTTACTCTAAGTCTAGAGCTCTATCCAGCAAGCCATTTAAGTCACCAAGTGAGAAGGTATTGAGGGAGAAGAGAAGGGGACCCAAGGAGAGCCTTTGGTTACCCTTCGGTGAAGAGGGATGACATAACAAGTGATGATCCAGCAAAGCAAGCTGAGGCATGGCATAAAAAAGAGAGGAAAACTAAGAGAGAAAAGTGTCATCAAACCAAATAAAACAAAAACTCTGAGAGAAATATATCCAGAGGGAAAAGTTGGTCAACACTGTTGAATGAAGCAGATTGGTCAAGAAGCATGAAGCCAAGAAAAGACCATTAGATTTGGCAACTTTGGAGAGAGCCATTTCACTTGAGTGAGTCCAGAAGCTAAACTGCAGAACACTAAGGAATAACTGAAATGAGTAGAAGAAAAGGCAATGAGTACCAGTAGCTTTTCTAGGAATTTGGCTGAGAAAATGAGGAGAGATATACTAGAGAAGATGGCAGAATGAAGGTTTTTTATTTTTTTTTCAAAGGATGTGAGAGACTTGGGCATGTTTGTAGGCAGAAGGAAAGGTATAAATAGGGAGAAACTAAACATCAGAGGGATGTGATTTTAGGAGCAATCTGCAGAAGACTGAAGAGGATGGGATCAAGGGTACACATAAAGGAGTTGGATTCAACATCCAAAACTGGAGAAAAGGAGGTTTGGGGATGGGGTGGAGGTTAATGTC
Organism: Phalanger gymnotis; assembly: GCA_028646595.1. NCBI lineage: Eukaryota > Metazoa > Chordata > Mammalia > Diprotodontia > Phalangeridae > Phalanger > Phalanger gymnotis. The sequence continues at coordinate 215,572,449 of CM053625.1, forward strand.
AAGATTTTGTGAGATGCAAAGAAGAAAAGAAAAAGAGGCTTCCAGCAGATGGAATTTATTTTCTCAGAAAGGCATGGGGCAGGTTCCTTAGCTAAGACAGGAGGGTAGAGGTGGGGAATAGGTGGAGAATACAGTGTAGAGGACTCTAAGAGAGAAGAGAAAGTTTTTAAATTGCTGCAGAGGGGAGTGGGATAGAGATTCAATTAGGGATGAGTAAAAGTTCTTTCTTGCTCTGCAATAAGAACCCAATTGAAATCAGACAACATAAATTTGTAGTGGAACCCAGTCATTTTTATTTCGTGACTTCTTCTAGTTCTACTCAGCAACAGGAGAGAGCCATATGACATCTAAATAACAAATAACCTCAAATAACTGTTTGAGATAACAGTAAGTTGAATACTATTTGGCAGCATCATAGTATTAAAATAGTATTGTACAAAGAAAGAACACTCGGGAGAAATCAATGGTCACAATCTATAATCCATGCTCAATCCCTCATTTCACAAGGCCAGAGTAATTAATTTACTTATTTTTGCCTCTGTGTCTACATATATGAAAAAGAAAATATTTTCTGCCATAAACATGTTTACAAAAAAGCTTTAAAGAGGTACTGTATAAAACATGAATATTTAATAATTTTAAGTTAATCCACACAGGACTCACTAAGAACCAGAATCAAAGAACTTTATGAATTTATAGGTCATCTACATCAACTCTCTCATCTTACAAAGATGAAACCCAGGGAGGTTAATGTGACTTATCCAAAGTTCCAAAGTGAGCAGAATAAGAATTTGGTCTGTTTATTCTTAGCCTGGTGTTCTATCTAATATAATATTTTGCCATACTAAATAAGCAAATTTTCCTGTTCTTAGATTGCCCATTTCCTAAGTAACAGTTCAAAGTTATGCTACTTAAAAATGCCTGTCATGATTTTTGAAGAGTTTTTCATGGCATTTAGCAATGTCTATGCTAACAAGAGAGAGAAGGTAGAGGAAGCTCTTTGATTCTTACTTTTTTTCTGTTTTCTCTGCCAAGAAGAATGATCTTTGGGCTGGAAAGGACAAAACAAAAATGGTTAACAGGTAGTAGAATACCCTAGACAAGTAAGGAGACAATAAGAGATCACTTAATCATCCTTGAATTTAAGCCAGTTGGCCCAGATGAACTACATCATTGGGTACAGATGGTTAATCCACTTTCAGTGATATTTAGAAACAGGAAAAAATAGACAGGCTTGGAGAAGAGTAAATTTTCAAAAAAAAAAAAAGAGAAGAGAATAGTTTACAAACTTGAGGGCAGTAAGTTGACTGTAATTCCTGGGAAAGTTCCAGAACAAATTATTAAAAACAGTTAATGGGCATCCAGAAAAGAAACTACTGATGACAAAAAGCTAGCATGGTTTCATGAATAACAAGCCACGCTAGACTAATCTTATTTCTTTTTTTGATGGGGCTACCAAATTGGTATGTCATGCAGATATTGTAGATACAGCTTACCTAGATTTTAACAAAGTATTTTATGAAGTTTCTCATAATACTATTCAATTCAAAACGAGCTGATTGGTCAGATTCAAAATACGTATTAATGGTTCAATGTCAACATGGCAGGAGGTCTACAGTGTAGTGCTTCAGGAGTCTGTGTTGGGCTCTGTGATACTTACCATATTAATCAGTGTTATAGCATATTTTTTCAAATTTGCAGATGACATAAAGCTGGATTTTAACTAACATGCTCTATGAGAGGATCAGAATCCCAAAAGAGCTTGATGAGCTAGATCACTGGGCTGATTCTAATAATATAAAATTCAAAAAGGATAAATGTAAGGTCTTATACTTGGGTTCAAAACATCAACTTCACAGGCAAAAGATGAGGGAGGCAAAGTTAGATGTCAGGTTTTCAGAAAAATACCTGGGTATTCTAGTGCCTATAAATGAAATATGAGTCAGAAGTGTGATGTGGCAGCCAAAAAAAAATGCCATTTTTTTTGTCTGTTTAGAGGAATAGCTTCCAAGAATAAAGAGATGACAGACCCATTGTGCTTTGTAAAGGTCAGGCTACATCTGGAATATCACTGTGTTCAATTATGGGCACCAAATTTAAGCTAGAATATCCAAAGGAGGATGAGCAAGATGTTGAAGGGCTTTGAGTCAAAGCCATATGAGGACTGGTTGAAGAAATGGAGATGTTTCCCTAGCACATTTGGGGAAGACTTAAGGGAGTATGACAGCTGTGTTTACTTAAGAATTTGAAGGGCTGTTATGTGGAAGAGGGATTAGACCTCTGCTTGGCCTTAGAGGACAGAAGTGGGAACAAAGGATGTAAGTTGCGAAGAGCCAGATTTAGGCTTGATATCTTGAAAAAACTTCCTAATAATGAGAGGTATCCCAAAGTGGAATGGGTTGCCTTTGGAGGCTGTGAGTATCAGATCACATTAAGGTCCACAAGCAGAAGCCAAAATGACATTTATTGGGTATGTTATAGTGGGAATGATTCCTTTTTGGGCATGGGTTAGATTAAATGGTAGCTCTCAATCAATCAATAATCACTGGAGATATAAAAAGAAGGTAAACGATAGTCCTGGCCCTCAAGGAGCTCACAGTCTAATGGGGGAGAAAATAAACAAACAAATATATACAAACAAGCTATATACACGATAAATAGGAAATAATTAAAAGAGGGAAGGCACTAGTATTAAGAGAGGTTGGGAAAGGCTTCCTGTAAAATATCAGATTTTAGTTTGGACTACAAGGAAACCAGGAAAGTCAGTAGGTGGAAAACATTCCAGGCATGGGGGACAGCCAGAGAAAATGCCTGGAGCTGAGAGATGGAGTTTCCTGTTGGTAGCATTAGCAAGGAGGTGACTAAATGAAAAAGTACATGATGTGTAGTAATTGCAATGATGTGTAGTACATGATGTATAGTAATTGTAGGTGGTGTAAATTGCAAGAAGATTGTAAGGCTAAGGGTGAGGCTAGGCTATGAAGGAATTTGAATGTGAAAGAGCGGATTTTGCATGTGATCCTGGAGGCCATAGGTAGCCACTAGAGTTTACTGAATAGAGGGATGACATGGTCAGACTTGTGCTTCAAGAAAATCACTTCGGCAGCTGAATGAAGGATGGATTAAAGTAGGAAGAGACTTGAGGTGGGCAGATCCACCAGTAGGCTACTGCAATAGTCCAGACATGAAATGATGAGGGTCTGGACTCTGCCCGTACTGGTGGCGTATCAAAGAACAAAAAGGGGCATATTTGAAGGATGTTGGAAAGATGAAATAGACAGGCCTTGGCAACAGATTGAATACATCGAGTGAGAGGCAGTGAGGAGTGGGGCTGTGGACCCCTGGCTGTGAACTCCAGGGACTGGAAGCAGGATATTGCCTTTTACAGTAAAAGAGAAGAGGAGCAGGGGAGAAGGTTTAAGGGAAAAGTTGAGCTCAATTTTGAACATGTTAAGCTTAAGATGTCTACAGGACATCCAGTTAAAGATGTCTGAAAGACAGTTTGAGATGAGATTGGAGGTCAGTGGAGAGACTTGAGAGACATCAGCATAGAGAAGGTAACTAAATCCATGGAAGCTGATGTGATCACCAGGAGAAGTAGGAAGAGGAAGAGAAGAAGCCCTGTGGGACTCCTATAGTAAGAGGGTGTGACCTGGATAAAGATTTAGCAAAGGAATCTAAGAAGGAGTGGTCAAATAGGTAGGAGGAGAACCAGGAGAGAGTGGTGTTTTGAAAACCTAGAGAAAGAAAGAGTATCAAAGAGAAGAAGATGATCAATAGGTCAAAGGCTACACACAAGACAGGAAGAATGAGGGTTGAGAAAAAGCCATTCGATTTGGCAATGAAGAGAACATTGGTAACTTTGGACAGAGCAGTTTCAGTGGAATGCTGAGTCTGGAAGTTGGATTGTAAAAGGAGTTAAAAAGTGAGAGCAGTAGGGGCATCTATTGCAGATAGCCCTTAAGGGGAATTTAGCCACTAAGGGCAGAAAAGATATAGGATGACAGCCAGCAGGGATGGATGGATCAAGTGAGAGTTTTTTGAGGAGGGACACAGGGGCATGTTTGTAACAGTTGGGACGAAGTCAGTAGATAGGGCGGGATTGAAGAAAAGTGACAGAGGGGATGAGAGAGGGGGCAATCTGTTAGAGGAGACAGGATGAATAGCTTCTAAGATTCCTTCCAAATCCAGAATTCTCTGATTCTATGATTTATTTTATCAGAGAGGGGTATGTTCTTTATGCCTGACAGATATTGTTGCAGTTATCTTTGTTTCACTCAGAAAAAAAGCTATGGAAATATAACTGTGAAGGACTTTTTATATGTCATGTTGCTTTGGAAATTAAGTATAAATCATTAAAATTGTTCCTCTTTAGAATAATAAATGAAACTTCTGACTATTATCTTGTTTAACTGTTCTGATTCCAAGGTAACCTTTATTTCAAATCCTTTACTTGGGTTAAACTACAAGTACCTTCTGAATGGATTTGGTGTTCAAGTTTGGTGATGGACAGAAGGAGGGTAGTTTTTAAAAGATAAAGGATGGGCGAAGATAATTTTCTTACTCTACTACCTTACTCATTTTGATACTAGAACCCTATGTTTTGAAAACTGGCAATCATGCTAAATGTGTGCTCACTAATTCAATATTTATGCTTTCATAGAAGTCAGGAAAAAGAGGAACCGTGCCAAATATTTACTCTTTTAAAAAGACTGTTGTGCCTCACTATACCCTGCTCTTTATTTTGAGCCCAGTTTCCCATCTATAACTTTGTCTTACTTGCAATACAATAAAATTCCAGCCTTTATGACAGAAGAGATGATTTTTTGATCAATAGAAGCCAGCAGCCAAGGCATTTGTGGTTTTTCTCTGGAAAGCATTTGCAGCCACGGGCTCAAAGGAGGAAGAAAGGGAGAGGGATTAACTCTCTTCAAGGAAGGTCAAAAACATAATTTAAAAGTGAAGCAAGAGGAGCAGCTGTGTCTGTCAGCCCAATCAAGATTACCAGCTGGAGAATTTACCAGCAATATGAAAACAATATACACCAGATGTCAAACGATGCAACTGTGAGCAAAACATCTTTGGGCATGATGTTGCACTGTTAGCTCTCTTTACTAGCCAGATTTCATGTTAAATATTAAAGAGTCTTCTCTAGGCCACCACCAGCTGGGAATAACAAGAACACTTCCTCACGAGGGACTTTATAAATATTACTGTACACAACACAATTGGCTTTAATGGTGCATTCAATGCCATAAATTTTTGCTTGTCTAAAAGTTATTTTGAGTCTGGATTCAACACATAAGGAGTGATAGAAGCTTCAGTGTTATACAATTGAGATGTGAGTGTTTCCTTCAAAGCTCTTAGATATATTCTGCTTGGGTCACTGAATTTTAAAAAGAAAAGTTTTTTAAAATTACTTAGAGGGGATTTAACATGAGAAAAAAAACAGAGTTGAAGAATTACAATTTTTTTCAGCTAACTCCAAGAAAGCAAATTATTGATCTATTAAATTACAGATTCCTTGAGGATAAACTTGTATTTGCCACTGTGCCCAGAGTAAGTTCAATGTGACCAGAGTAAAAGTTCAATATCTGACTTTTAAATATTAAAGACCATAGCTCACTTGTGTGCAACACTCAAAGTGTTAGGAAGCTAAGATCACTATCCTGTTATGGTATGTGTTATTAATGTGAAGAATCCATTTTTGGAAAATTCTCATGTGAATTATAATTTCTTTATTCCTGATTTCTAAGTTCAGAACTTATATTTGACCACCAGAGAGTTTAGATTTCCATTCATCGGGAAACAAAATAATTTTTGGTTTACCTACTAAAAAAAAAAAAACAAAACCAAAAACCCAACCCAAATAAGTAACTACTAATGGGAAGAAGTGCTTTGTTTGGTGAGGGTAGAACAAAGGAGTGGGGGTCTCAATTTTTTAAAAAATAAATGTACTGACTCTTTGAGATAAGCCTACTGAAACCTAAACATCTATAAGCTCTGATCTCTCAGGAATGCTGCTAGCTAATCATAAAAAAAAATCAAAATAAGCATTTTCTAATCATGACTATCCAGTTCATGATGTCTTTAGATACTTACTGTGACAGGTTTATTTGATCAGAATTTGCTTTCTGAGCCTGTTTGAACAATTTCAAAATATAAGAAAGGACTTAAAAATTAAAAACCCAACTGATTCACTTCAGTGATTCTCAGTTGAAGTGTTGTAACACACAGGAATATCACACAACATAATCAGTTATATCTCAAATGTCCACAGACACAGAGAAACAGGAAAATTAAAATGAAGACAAAAGAGACAACCCTAACCAGGAGAACAATATACACAGAAAGTTAAAAAATGCAAATAAAAGGTGAATTCTAAGTAACCAAAACACTACTAAAAATAAAAGAGAAAAAGTAATAAATATCTTTCATCACAGCAGAGCAGTGAGAGATGACTAATGCGGACTATTATATATGCTACCAGATATAATCTCAATATTAAATATTTTTACTGATTTTTTTTGTCACAAGGGAATGTTCAATATGGAGAGAGTGAGAAATAACTATGAGGCAAAAACAAAAGATATTAATAAAAACATTTTTAAAAAAGCTTATAATTTAATACAAACATTTCTAACATGAAGTTTAGAGGTTAAGGGAAAAGAAACCTTAAGAGTATAACACATCCTATTTGTAAAGTTTGAAAGGAAAGAAACGTGATATCAAAGAAGGAGCTCTGCTCTATCTATGCTTAAGCAAACAGCTGTCAAGAGTGGCCTTAGCAAAAGAGGGCCAGGCCTGCAAACCTCCCTCAGGTGTTTCTTTGATATCTTGTGCTGTTCATCATTGCTCTTCTATAGTCCTACTCCATAAGTAGTAGTAAGCTTCCAAAGGGAAGCACAGAAGGAATGGACTTGAATAAAGTCAGCTTGTTACAACATTTTAATGGTTCTAGATTTTGCAGGTTACAAAGCAATTTCTATGGCTCACCTTGGCTTTGCCATCCTGGGCTGACATATATCCAACACACATGCTCTCGGTTGTATGACTCCATAGAAACTCCACTACCATAGGGAAAAAAAAAACCACAAATAAATGCATTCAGAATAAGTATAGAAAATAAATCTTTGCATTTTAATAGAAGAGTTAAAAATAAATCTTTGCATTTTAATAGAAGAGTTAAAGATAACATTTCCATAACTATTAATGCTCAATACTTTCCATTTGCTCCTTGGTTTGAATTAAACTGTGCATAAATGTCAAGAATGATTTAATACTTGAAACTATGTAATACCATTTATTGTGGAATGAAAATTGAATTTCTTCCTTGTCAAAATTTATGATTACATATAAGAAATAAAAGCTCTTCTGTTTAGAACCTGCAGTAATTTTGTAAAGCCCTGTAAGTATACAAATTGAGTGAATGTAATGTTCTATAATAGCTTCTTTTAAAAATAATTTTTCTGAGTACAGTAACACACTAAAGTGTGTTTTTTTCCAAGGTAAACCAACAAGCCTTCAAAGAAAATGTCTCTACACCTGTCTTTTAAAAAAATGTCAGAAGTCTGTGATGATCAAAATGCATTACTCAACATTGAAGCCTATGAACACTTGGCCATCAGTCTGTTTATATCTATCAGCCAATTAAGCCTGAAGACAAGTATTTGAATTCAGACGCAACTTTAGGATCAGTGATCCTAAGATTTTGAAGCCTTTGCCAGACATCTGTGGAAGAAAAAACCAGAAGGGAAAAAAAAAAGAGTTCTCTTTAGCTATGTGGCTTACTCCCTCATAATTAATTAATCACCCAATCTGCCAATCTGCTCAGCAGACTCTCAACTGAAGGCTGTAAGAAAACACCATCACGCAAGTCAAGCAAACAAGTTTTTACAGATGGTTTTTCTTCTATACACAAAGTCTGGGATATTCTAAATCTCCTAACGGTCAATGGACTCAACAAGTCTTACTGAATTTCCCTCTCCATCATGACAATATAATTGTATTTGCATACAAAACTGCATCTCCAAGTAAAAATTGATAATCATTATATGTGAATTCTATCATATATTTAAAGAATGATTAATTCCCATACTTTATAGACTATTTGGGAAAATAGGCAAAGAAGGAGTCCTACCAAATTCTTTTTATGACACAAATATGGTACTAATACCTAAATCAGGAAGAGTCAAAACAGAGAAAAAAAATTATGGACCAATTTCCCTAATGAATATTGATACAAAATTTTAAATAAAATATTAGCAAAAAGATTGCAGCAACTTATCAGGAGAATAATACATTACAACCAGGTAGGATTTATTCCAGGAATGCAAGGCTGGTTCAATATTAGGAAAACTATCAGCATAATTGATCATATCAATAACAAAACTAGCAGAAACCATATGACTATCTCGATACAGAAAAAGTTTTTGACAAAATACAACACCCATTCCTATTAAAAACACTAGAAAGCAAAGGAATAAATGGAGTCTTCCTTAAAATTATAAATAACACCTACCTAAAACCATCAGTAAGCATTACATGTGATGGGGATAAGCTAGATGCATTCCCAATAAGATTCGGGGTAAAACAAGGATGTCCACTATCAATCTTATTATTCAATTTGGTACTAGAAATGTTAGCTTTAGCATTAAGAAAAAGAAACTGAAGGAATTAGAATAGGTAAAGAAGAAACTAAATTATCACTTTTGTAGATGATATGATGATTTACTTACATAAACAACTTTAGCAAAGTTGCAGGACATAAAATAAACCCACATAAATCCTTGGCATTCCTATATGTTACTAACAAAGCCCAAGAGCAAGCTATAGAAAGAGAAACTCCATTTAAAGTTATTGTAGACACTATAAAATATTTGGGAGTCTACCTGCCAAGACAAACCCAGGGCCTACATGAACACAATTATGAAATACTTCTCACACAAATAAAGTCAGATCTGATTAAATGGAAAAACATCAGTTGCTCATGGTTAGACTGAGCTAATACAATAAAAATGACAATCTTGCCTAAATTAATTTACTTATTCAGTGCCATACCAACCAAACTACCAAAAAATTATTTTACAGAGCTGAATAAAATAATAACAAAATTCATCTGGAAGAACAAAAAGGCCAGAATATCAAAGGAATTAATGAAAAGAAATGCTAGGGAAGGTGGCCTAGCCATAAATCTACTCTTTGATAAGCCCAAAGAATCCAGCTTCTGGGCTAAGAATTGACTATTTCACAAAAACTGCTGAGAAAATTGGAAAACAGTATGGCAGAAACTGGGCATAGACTCATATCTTACACCATATACCAAAATAAAGTCAAAATGGGTACATGATTTAGGAATAAAGGTTGATGCTATAAGCAATTTGGGAGAGCAAGGAATAGTTTACCTGTCAGATTTATGGGAAAGGGAAAAATTCATGACCCAACAAGAGATAGAGACCATTATAGAATGCAAAATGGATAATTCTGATTATGCTAAACTGAAAAGTTTTTGTATAAACAAAGCCAATGCAACAAAGATTCGGAGGGAAGCAGAAAACTGGGGAAAAATCTTTACAACCAGTGTCTCTGATAAAGGCCTCATATCTAAAATACACAGGGAACTGAGCCAAATTTATAGGAATACAAGTCATTCCCCAAATAAGAAATGGTCAAAGGATGTGAACAGGCAGTTTTTAGAGGAAGAAATTAAAGACAGACAGACAGACAGACACACACACACACACACACACACACACAGGCATATGAAAAAATGCTCTAAAACACTACTGATTAGAGAAATGCAAATCAAAACAACTCTTAGGTAACACATTTCTCCTGTCAGATTGGCTAACATGACAAAACAGGAAAATGATAAATGCTGGAGAGGATGTATGAAAATTGGAACATTAATACATTGTTGGTGGAGTTGTGAACAGATTCAGCCATTTTGGAGAGCAATTTGGAACTATGCCCAAAGGGCTATAAAAATGTTCATACCCTTTGACCCAGCAATATCACTCCTAGGGCTATATCCCAAAGATATCACACAAGTGGGAAAGGGACCTGTGTGTACAAAAATATTTATAGCAGCTCTTTTTGTGGTGGCAAGGAATTGGAAATCAAGGGGATGCCCATCAATTGGGGAATGGCTGAACGAGTTGTGGTATATGAAATTAATGGAATACTATAACGCTATAAGAAATGGAGAAGATATGGACTTCATAATAACCTGGAAAGACCTACATGATTTGATACTGAGTGAAAGGAGCAGAACCAGGAGAATATTATACACAACCACAGACATATTGATTCTTTGATAACTAACCTTGATAGACTTGGCTCTCCTCAGCAATACAAGGCTCAAAGACAGTTCCAAAGGAAGCTCATGATGGAAAAAGCTAGCTACATCCAGGGAAAGAACTGTAGAGTCTGAATGCAGATTGAAGTACAGTATTTGCTCTCTCTCTCTCCCTCTCTTTTTTTTTTTTTTTGGTTTTGTTTCTTCTCTCTTATGATTCATTCCATTGGTCATAATTCTTCTTTGCAACTTGACTATTGTGTAAATAAGTTTAACATGAATGTTTATGTAGAATCCACATGGGATTACATGCTGTCTTGAAGGGAGGGTATGGGGAAGGGAAGGGAAGAAAATTTGAAACTCAAGAACATGTAAAACTAAGTGTAAACTAAAAATAAAAAAATCTAATTAAAAAAATGAAAAAATGATGATCATTGATAAATAAGCTTAGAAAAATTAAAAAGGAAGTAAGAAAAGAAAAAGTTATTTTTTTTTTGCTTTGCGAAAATCCATAAGATCCTTCAAAATAGCAAACTACCTTGCTAATTTAAAATGCAAGCCAATTTGCAAAAATGAAATTACTCAAAAGTCTTCAAGGACTACCTTTAACCCATAAGGGGAGTTACACATGTAAAGGAATGCTCCTTTTAGTAGTAACTACTCCATTATAATAATCTTTACAAAACAAATAATTCGACCTAAATAAAATCTGAATTATGAAATGTTTTCAAAGAAACATAATTTTATTACTTTTAGAATAGACAGCAAACCAAATAAAGTGAACAAATTGTTTTTAAGTAGAAGTCTTTCAGGAACTTTCTTTAATAAGAGAATAATTAGCAAATTATATTTCAGTTTTTATTTATAGATGCATGCTTCACACAGGTGCCTGAACAAATCTTGTGTTGTTCCAAGTACTTTTAACCCTACTCCTCCATAGTCTTAAACAGTTAATTTGTATTATGAGAAATAAATTTGCTAAGTAAAGGTAAATTTCCAACAAGACCATGTTCAAATGATCACAAATGCTGAATTAATAAATCTAAATTTTTAAAGTTTATATATATTTATATATTTACTTCCCCCTTTAAAAGGAATCAATGCATTTTCATGACAAATTTTTCATCTTTGGCAAGTGCTAATTTCCAGTTTCTACTAAAGACCTCAGAAAATGACCCCATTAGCCTTTTTGAAAATGGCTTTGGATTACTGTTTAGAATAGTCATAACCCAAAATGATTCAATGCAGAATGAAAACCTTCACCTGGAAAACTTGCCTTATGCAATCTTTTCCATTAGAAAATTAGGAAATAAATAGTAGCACTTAAGACAATTTTTTAAAAGCTGAATAAAATAGTATTATTGGTTATATTCTTTTGAATGTAAAATATAATTTATATTAAACTCTAATTTTCAGTTACTTGAAAGGTGGGTGGCACTGTGGATAGAGAACTGGGCCTGGAGTCAGGAAGAACTGAGTTCAAATTTAATTCAGACACTTAATAGCTGTGTGACCCTCAGCCAGTGACAACCTCTGTTTGCCTCAGTTTTCTCAGCTGTAAAATGAGGATAATAACAGTGCCTACTTCCCAGTATTGTGAGGATCAAATGAGTTAATAATTATGAAGTGTTTAGAACACAGTCTGGCACTAGTAAGTACTATGTAAATATTATTATTAGCAGTAGTAGTAGTAGTTTTTGAAAAAATGATAATAATACAGCTTGCTGTTTGACTCTCAATAATAATTAAAACTCAGAATTTTAATAGGAAAAGTGTCATCCTTTACAATTAAAATGTTCCTGTGAGACTAAAGCTTTGATTCCTGGTAAATAGGTCAAAATTTCCCATATTCATCGAAAATATGAAGAATTATATGAAAGTGGTAGCAAATATTGTTAATTCAATAGATAGCACTAATACATTCTTTTCATTGTGATAACTAGAACATTTGCAATTAAGCTAACATTTGTAAAATACCAGTACTAGGTATTGGGACTATTTTTTTTTAAATCATGGGAAAAATTGTCAATAGGTAACATCAAAATAATTTTTCAAAAGACAAAAATTGTTCGATATATTTTAACATTAATTTATGTAAAAAATAAAAATAAGATCTTTGAGATATGTTCATCTACAACTGACATCAGGTGACTGTGATATGAGGAAAAGAGAAGTAGTGTCAATATATGGTTACAGTGACTGAAACTATGCTACAGAGATGTGCAGAACATGTGTTCTACCAAGATGACAAGCTAATGGGTACTGGGAGGAAAATTAGAATGATTTGTACATAATGTTACAGGCCAGTCTCTTTCCAAAATTGTTAAAATTACATTAACTGCTTTCAGACTACTGTATTAACCCCTCAGGGTATTCCTCCTGAGAGGGGTTCTACTTAAGTTGTACTGACAACATACTATGTGTGACAGCCCTCAACTAAAGCATGGGGTTTTGTCTTCTAGTGACATTTAAATTGCAACTTCCTCATCTTATGTTTCAGTTAACTGCTACTCACACGTTGCTTTCTCCTTGGATCTCTCTTCTAAGCAAAGAATCTCCCAATCACTCATCTCAAATTAAGATCAAGCAAGCAAATTCCTTACGAAGGCTGTCTGCATGCACATATATTCTATAGTCAAGCCAGACAGAGAAAACTTCTGCCTTTTGCAGATTTTTTAAAAAAAGTTTGTCCTCCAATTGTTAATAGTCCTCAGTAGAATTGAGTCCCTCGACCATTTAAATCCCCTCTCCTTGGCCTTACACCCCAGAAATTCTTACAAGGAAAATGGGAACATACAATGAGAACCTAATTACAACAGGATGTTGTCAAACTAGCTGGTGCTCGTAAGCCCTTGGGTCATAGCATATTCTATGCTATTTTGCATAGTGTTTAAATTATTGCTTATTTAATAAAAAGAATCATATTTATTTTACAAGTTAAGAATTAAAAAATATAAATTTTAAAAATCCTCCTCTTAGAGCTTTTCTCAGAGCTATTTGAAACAATGATCCTTGGCAAAGTCACTTAACCTTTACCTTAACCTTAACCTTTGCCTGCCTCATTTTCTTCACCTGTAAAATGGGGATAGTAACAGTACCTACCTCTCAGGGCTACTGTGAGGATCGAATGACCTCAAACCTCAAAATACTACATAAATGCTAGAGATCATCATCATCATCATTATTATTATTATTATTATTGTTGTTGTTAATGTAACTGTAAAGGACTTAACAAATGCCTATAACAATGCTATACCATTGTGTTATCTTTTCCATCACTATTCTTATATTAATATACTGCCACAGAATTCACACAAAACTAAATTACTGCCAATTAAATTTGATTCAACAAATTTGTATGCACAGGGAATACAAAGAAAAAAAGGAAATAAGTTCCTACCTTCAGGGAGCTTAAATTCTATTAAGTAGATACAAGTACAATAAAGCAATTACAATTACAATAATAATGCAAATACAGTTAGAAAGGGAGAAAGTGGGGGAGGGAAAAGGGGAGAGAGTGAAAAGTTGAGAAGGGTAAAGAGATGTAACAACAATGCTGCTTGCAGCTGCTGTGAAGGTATAAGGCCAATAACACCAGAGCACAGGAGGCCTCCTGGCACAGGTTCTTTGATCTGCTTTTCTAAGGAAAGCAACTTTAAGGGGTTTACAATCTCACTTTAATTAAACATACATATATCATTTACTTAGTTCAGGGGGAAAAGTCAGCCCCCTGAACTTCAGAGAAAACACAAACAAAAATTGCAAGCAGAAATTATATAAACAGAGAAAATCAGCAGACAGCTTCTGTCTGTCCATAGCAATACATACACAGTTACCAGAGAGAGAGAAGCATCAACATCTGGGCTTTCAAAGCCAGGGGGCTCCTTAATGGCCACCCACTCCAATGAGTGAGCCCCCAAAGCAAAATGCTAACCTCAGAGTGTGTGTGTATACATACACACACACACTCTCTCTCTCTCTCTCTCTCTCTCTCTCTCCTCTCTCTTCTTCAGAGTCAGCCCACAGAGGGCATCACAACCATGTGACTCAAACTCATGTGACTTAGTCTTTCTTGTGACTTAAGAAGGTCATCAAAGACTCTGATTCAATCAAAGACTGTTGATTCAAACAAAGGCAAGGCTCAATCAAAGGCGCTTGATTGCCTTAGTGCTGAGAAGCGCTCCAAAAGAAAAAACAGTAAAAAGTCCCACTTTGCTTGCCATTACAGGAGAGAAAACTAATATTTGTGGGAATTAGGAAGGCTTTACTTTGGAGGCAAACTATGATAAAACATGACTGAAAAATAATTAGGAGTGGTAACAGAGTAAAGAAATGAAAACACTTCAAGGCATATGTAGATTTATAAACCTAAAGGGAAGGGTGATGAACAAAGAAAAATGCTGGTCCAATCATTCTTTACATCCCATTTTTATGATCCTAAAAATCTCATGAGGCAGGCACGACAAACTTTGATAGCTCAAAAAGTTGAGGCTCACCCAAGTGCCTTACCCACAATTGCACACTTAGCAAGTGGCAGAGCTAGAACTAGCATCTAACTCTCAGCTCATCTGAGCACTAGCCTACAATATAATGTGCCACAAGAGACTACCCATATTTTCATTTCATTGTACTGAAAACTGCTTGAAATGGAAAACTATTGAAATGACTGAAGGTTGGATTATTTTTTTTAAATAAAGAGTGTCATTATGATAGGATTTTTTTTTATGTTGGTATTTTATTAGTTTGTCAAACAATTTACTGAGCACCTATATACAAGAGTGATTGACAGCATCTTTTGATATATAAAAAAGGGCTCTCTAATTTTTGAAAATATCTTCCTATTTTAGAAAATTGAAATTTCCTAATTTCATAGAAATTATAGAAATAGAATTTATATGGAAATAGAAAATTAGAAAATATTTGGAAATTTTAGAAAATTAGGAAAAATCCTAATAAATACTGTTGACAGTTACATCAATATTCATAGTTCCTATGTCACTCTATATTTCAGAGGCCATGAAAGAATGGGTTTCAGGGTTGAGACTTTATAGGGATTAATTCTAAGTTCAATGACTGCAGATAGGGTAATGCATGAGTCATGTTCCAGTCCAGAAGAAAGGAAGAATCAAGCTTGGGGTATACATAAGATGGTGGCTACTTGTAAATAAGTATTAAAATTGAAAATCTAGACTTGGAAAAATGAAACAAGTCTTTTAAAAGGCTAAATAATATGAATATAAAGAGAAAGTTCTAGAATTCATATAACTTAAATGCTAAAAGTTCAAATATTATATCTATCATTAGTTTTACAAACTTCATCTTCTAATATCAGTTTCATCTTTAAAATGGGAAAAAGATCAGTCAATTTTACAGGAATATTGTTAATCTTAGTGTAGAAAGTACTGTTGAAACTAAATAACAAGCGCTGCCCCTCCCCTCAATGTCATTAGGCCCCTCCCACCTAACAGGTGTCATTAATTCCATTTGAAAAACAGACTTCTTATTTACTTCAGGGAAAACCTGCTTGCTCTACAACAAGACTAAAAATCTGGCTTATTCTTATTAAAAAGTCACATTCTGAGAAGGTTTCTGTGTTTTCAATTTTTTAAAAAAAATTAAATGGCCAAATTTTAATGTAGTGTAAATGCAGACTGAATTGCCTAGTCACAACTGCTTAAAAATAGAGTGTACTATGTAATGGAAATAAATGATATTGCCGGGTGCCACAAGAATATATCTCCTTTGAAGTGCATGTGTTTATAAATGCTCGCCAAATTTTTAATGCCAGTAAAACCAAAAGGCGGTTTGGAATTTTTACTTACAGTAAAATGACCTTTTATCTTTTTAATGTTCCAGGAAGCATCAACTCAACCTAACATTTTTTTTTTTATTTTTAAACCACAGCATGCTTTGGTAACAGCAACAAAAATTAATCATTAAAACAATTTTTCCTCTTCTGAAAAAGGAGGAAAAGACCCACTAGTGTGAAGTTGCAACTGGAAACTGCAGAATTTATCATATTAAACGGAAAACGGTAAAGGAATTTAGCATTTTTGAAAGTCATAGCAAGAAGTGAAAAATCAACAAAGATCATCTATTAACTGAACTCACAAAGCTTGATTAACCAAATATAATAAAATATCATCATATGAAATTATTAAAAATACAAAATCCTGTTTAGACGGAAATATCCATTTAAAAAAAAAATAAGGCTTCTATCCTAACTTAAAAGTAGTTGTTGTTTTTTTTGATCTATATTTTCACTCAGTGAACATTTTAGTCCTTGCTTTTCTATCACTGGCTTCCAATTAACAATGATGTTGTCTTTGTAGAAGGGATACTGACAAAGATTCATTGCATTTCCAATATAAATCCTGTTGCTTTATATCCCTAATGCTTGCACATTCTCAGCTTTTGTTTTTCCTAGCTGTCAACAATCCATGGAAAACCATGCAGCCTGTTTCTCATCCTGCTCTGTTTCCCAAGAGGGCTGATCCAAACATGGAGCTCCTGCTCACTTCAAAGGAAGATAGTTCCGTGCTCAAATCAGTTCCACAGGAACAAGTGAATAAGACAAGAAATGGGGCTGTGTTGAGAGATTAGGAATTTATCCCATATAATTATATTTGCATGAACTCTAATTAAATGTATCTAATCACAAGCTTAAAACGAGAGAGAACTCATTATTTTCTTCACTGGAAGGCTCTGTGTGCTTTTGTTTACATATTTATTAACCATGGTATGCGCAGCGGCACCAATAAAGCCCATCTGCAGGGGCCTGGAAAACACATGTAAAGTACACAATGGTACTTTAGCAGGTAAAAATACATTGTTTTTCTCTTAGGACCTGAGAGAAAATGAATTCTTTTCAGCTGTTTCATTCCATGGGCAGGCATTTGTTTTGTTTTAAGACAGTGATTCTCTGTCCATGTCTTGCCAGCTTTTCATTACTGCGAGATGGGTGTTGCAACCATGTTCACATCCAAATTGTCCATTTATGAGATCATTTGCAAGTCCCTGTCTTCTGCTCTCTTTTTCAGCTGCTTCTGAACTTTCTTGCCTCTCCCCTCCTGACCTCACTCATCATTACCCAACATTCAACTCTCATAACATTGATTTTTTTTAAAAAAGGATAGAAGGATAGTATATTCTGTGGCAGCACAAACTGGAAATATAGTGGCTATAGAGGTATTGAAAGTAAGCTTACACTTGACCTCACTTTAAAATAATACCAGTGCCATTTACTATTTAACATCTGAAGTGGAGTCACATCTTATGCAGGCATGGAGGGTTAGGTTCTAAAGTAAACATGTAAAGTAAAAAATCCAATACGGTCAAAATTACCCTTCAAAATCATAAAATGAGCTATTATACGGTGCAATATCTTTACATCCATTTTAAGTGAAAGGATTAGGGTATTTTTAAAAGAAAGTAGTCTATATCAGAGAATAGATAGATCTGAGATGGTTGCTATGGAAATAGAATGCAAAATTTATTTTTTATTATATCCAGCAAAGCCAGGAAAAGACGCAAGAACCAAGTTTTCTATTCAAAGGAAAAGAAAAACAGGTGAAGATAACCGGCAGAAAAACAGATATTAGGGGAAAATGGTCTCACATTAATGTGATAGTATTTAGCCACAGAATAACTGTCCCTTCTCTCTGGTTCACAATGAGACAAAAACAAAACAAAAAACAAGAAGTCAAGAAGAACACAGAGAGGATCTTCTAGCTGTCTAAGAATGTTAGGAAGGCCAACTAAAATTGTCATTCACATGCACCTATGCCGAATGAATAGAGTGTGGGTGTAAGCAGTGGTGATTCTAAAATCACACAGTGAGGCCAAGATGTTCACAGAATGAATTCTCATCTCTCATCTCTTGTTCAATCCAGGACACACATTTCCTCAGAGCAATGGCAACACAGTCCCTCTCTCTGTTTCTGTCTCTTCCTCTTTTCTTTCTTTCTTTTTCCCCACAAAGGCATATAAGCTGAATTCGCATAAGTTATATGTGGGTATAATGTGATTCCATTATACCCCACTTTGCATCAGTTGCTACCAAGCTTTTAAAAAAAGCACCTGAATCACAGATTCTTATCATATGTGGGTTCTGATAAAAATGAATTATCCATGAACTCAGGACTCTGTTGCAAATAATCAATTGGTTACATGGGCATTTAGGGTTTTCACAAAATTTCCTAGACAGGAAGGGGGATTGATTTAAGATGTTTTTTCTTTGTATTCACTCTCTACTGTACCTGCACCTCCAAGCTGTTAAAATGGGCTCTTTTTCACCTCTCTACGACTGCCACCATTCCTTGCCTGGTCCAGGAGGATCCTGACTCCTTTTAATCTCTTGATGTTAGGATGAACGTGCCTTTTGTTTTCCCCCACGCAGACCACACATACAAAATGTAATTATGGCCCTGTAGGGCAAGGACTGCTTCACTTTTTAATTTTTGTCTCCTTTAGTCCTCAGGCCAAAGCCTTGTGCATAGTAGACACTTAACATATGTTTGAAGTGTTGGATTGAAGATGGAGTCTTCAAAAGGATTTTATTACCAGCTTAACGGAAATGATGCAAAACAAAACTAGTTTATAGAACACAAAATTGACAAGTTACAGAGGGCAGAAACCTCTTATCCTGATAGATCTTCAACTTCTCTACAAATGGTTGGCACAACTTCTGGAGTTAAATAATCCTGTTCCAAAGTAAGGTTCCTTGACTTTGACTGCCAAATGATTGGCTATCACAATGTCTCGGGAAAAAAAAAAAAAGCTACAATATAGTCTTTTCTGTGGTTACCTCCAGATAAACTCTCTGTTCCTTTTTGCTTCAGAATTGGCCTCCTCTCCTGGGCTTTTCTCAACAAATTTCAGGGTCAGTGCTTCTAAGTGCTATTAGTCCTTCACATTTGCAAAGCTCTATCCCCACATCTACAAACTCAGACGTATGAGTAATGGCTTACATCCCTCCAGCAGGGAAGTGTTCACCCAGATCTCCTAAACCTTACAAGTTTGTAATCCTATACAAACATTACACATTTAATAATAACCCCATAAAATTCCCACCAGCATTAAGGGAAGAGTAGTTTCATAACAGAAGGTAAAGGCAAGAAAAAAAGTTCTCTGAATGTTGGATGAGGTAAAGAAGAAAGAAAAAGAAAAACATTCCTTGAGGAGAATAGGAGTGAGAATGCTAAAAGAGAGGGAAGGGTGCAACAGCGTTTGGTCAAATTTGCTCACTTTGCTCCCCATTCTTCTCTGGCAAGAAAATTTTTCATCTTTTGTTTAGACACCCTGGTAAGTGGCTTCTCTCTCCCCACCCCTTCCTCTTGCTTCTGTAACATAGAAAGAAAAAGCTGATCGATCAATAGATACACATTTATTAAGCACCTCATGGGTACACAATGCTAGGCAATGGGGATGCAAATACAAGAGCAAAATATTCCATTCCCTCAAGAAATTAACATTCAAAAGGAGTGAAAGCAATAACATTCACATATATAAGTATGTACGAAGAGCACACAAAGCGAGTACTAGTACAGCAGTTGTTTCTGTGGTGGCAAAGAATTGGAAATTGAAGGGAGGCCCTTCAACTGGGGAATAGCTAACAAGTTGTGTTATATGATTGTGACAGAATATAAGAAATGATGAGGGGCATGGCTTCAGAAAAACCTAGGAAGACTTCTATGAGCTGATGCAAAATGAAATGAGCAGAACAGAACGTTGTATACAGTAATAGCAATACTGTTAACAACTATCAACTGTGTAAGTTTTAGCTAATCTAATAAATACAATGATCCATGATAATTCCAAAGGACTGAT
Source organism: Phalanger gymnotis (assembly GCA_028646595.1). NCBI lineage: Eukaryota > Metazoa > Chordata > Mammalia > Diprotodontia > Phalangeridae > Phalanger > Phalanger gymnotis. Next base: position 215,592,574 of record CM053625.1, read on the forward strand.
AATTAAAAATGCTACCCACCTCCTGAGAGAGAAATGATGACATCTGAGTGCAGATTAAGGCATATTTTCCCATTTTCTTTTTTTTCCTAATGTAAGTAATGTGAAAATATATTTTGCAAGACTTTATATATATATGGTATCATACTTCTTGCTTTCTCAGTGGGTTGGAGAGAGGCGGAGGAAGAGAATTTGGAACTGAAAATTAAAAAAAAAAAGCAAGTACAGGGTGATGTTGGGAGGAAGACCCAAGAAGGTGAAGGGACCAGCTTCATGCAGAAGATATCCCTTGAATTAATTTTTGAAAGGATTCTAAGAAAAATATGTGGAGGGAGAACACTCCAGGCATGGGGGACAGACAGCCAGTACAAAGGCATGGAGGTGAGAGTTGGAGTGTTGTATGTTAGGAATGGCAAGATGGGCAGTATGATAGGATGATCTTTCATGAGTGGTACTGAAGTGTAAGAAGGCTGGAAAAGTAGGAAGGGGTCATGTTGTATAGACTTGAAATGGCAAATACAAAGGTTGATATTTGATCCTAATGGTAACAGGAAACCACTGAATATGGGGCAGGATGATGTGGTCAGACTTCTAACTTTTGGAAAATCATTTTGGTATCTATGTAGTATGGGCCGGAGTGGGAAAATACTTGAAGCAGAGAACAATTAGGGGGCTACTGCTGTTGCCTAGATGAGAGGTGACAATGGATGGCACTAAGGTGATTTCTCTTTGGGGGGGAGAGGGCACAAATGCAAGAGATGTTGTGGAGGTGAAAAAATAAGATTTGGCAACTGGATGTGTGAATGTGAGTACCATCAAAAAACTGAGGAAGATAACATAGTTGCAAACCTGATGATTGGAAGGATGGCAGGTCCCTCAACAGAAATAGGAAAGTCCACGAGAAGGGTATATTTAATGAGAAGAGATCTATTCTGACCGTATTGAGTCTGAGATAGCGTTGTGACATCTAGTTCAAAACTTCTAACAGGCATTCGATGATGCAGAACTGAATCTGAAGAGACTAGGATTGGATACAGAAAACTGGTAGTCATATAAATAGAAATGATGATTGAATCTATGATCACTGATGAAGTGGTTGAATGAAAGAGTATACAGAGAGAAGGATGGAAGGCCCAGGGTGCAATATGATGATGTTCTAGTAAATGATCATGGGGGGAAAGGAGAAAGGAAGAAAAAGAGGGAATCAGAGAAAGAGACAAAGACAGAGACAAAGAGACATAGACTGAGGCAGAGAGACACAGAAAGACCGACTGATAAGACGTAGTAATTGCTATATAATGGCAAAACAAACAACCTTAGGTCCAGCAAATCTAGAATGCGGAGGGTGACAGCAATCAGTTCTCTAATCTCTACAGCTCCCTGTTTCTACTCTCCATTCTGCACTCTCTCTGCAGCTCTGTCGACTCTCTTACCCCTCCTTGGACCGAATTCTAAATTCTGGCTTCTCTTCTGAATTTTCACTCCTCAATGGCAATTTTCTGGGCATGTATACTCTTTTTAGGGCCCGAGGGTTTCATACCTCTTGTGACCTAATTAGCAAAAGGTGTGGGCCTGGGGAATCTCACCTGGTAAGTAAAGGCCTACAATCAAGCCTCTCCTAATCAAGTTTCCCTTAACTAGCTCCAACAGAAGCCTACTGAATGGGCAGAAAAGATCTTTAATCATATTAACACCACACTTGGGGGGAAGGTGGGAAAAGCAGGTTTGAGTTTTGGCTCCAATGCTTACTGGTTGTGTGGCCGTGGACAAATCACATCTATGAGCATCATTTCTTCATCTTAAAATAAGAATAATAATACTTTCAGTATCTTAGGGGAGTCAGCCACATAAAAGTAGGAAAAACAGCACAATACAGCAGAGGAAAAAAAATCAGTGATTTTTGAGCACGGGCCTTGAATTCAAATCTGCTCGGCTGCTTGCTGTCCATTTGACCTTAGACAAATCTCTTCACCTTCTGGGTCTCTGTTTCTGAATCTACAAAATGAGGAAGTTGAACTAGATACCTGCAGGATTTCTTATCACTTTCAATTCCTACTCATGTAGGCTATGCCTGCTAACAACCAAGGTGCCAGTGAAGCCCGAGGGAGAGTCATGAAAAAGCCTAGCACATAGTGTCCTCTCTTGCTACTACATTAACTATACTGGATGGTCAGAGGACATTGATTTATTGAATAACTAAAGATGAACAAATGAATTCTCAGGATTGAAACTGATGCAGACATAGTACTGGAATAAATATCACTTTACTTTCTGGCAGGCAATTGAGTAGCATTAGATATCATCCTAAAGGGATGATATGTAATGGGATATGAACCTTTTGGCTCTTTATGGAGAAACTTATTAAACTTCCAATTTTTTTTGGTCATTACCCAACTGTTCCTATTATCATTAGGACAACTGACAATGATGTAAACACCAAATACAACAAGAAAATTGCTTCCAAGCTCACAAAGATATGTATTTAATGAAAGATGACCATCTTGCATATAAGTACATTCTACCTGGTGGGGAAAAAAATAAAATATATATGAATTGCTTTCAGCTCTTATAAAAAAACTAAGTATAGAGCAGCATTATTTTTATACTTCTAAACAACTAAATGACAAAGGTCAACTACAAATGTCATTTTGATTGTAAGAGTTAGGTTACTATTGACTTGTAGTGATATCTAGGTGGCTCTGTAAATGAGTGATGGGCTTGAAATCAGGAAGACTCATCTGCATGAGTCCAAATCTGCCCACAGACACTTATTAGCTGTGCGACCCTGGGCAAGTCATTTAACCCTGTTTGCCTCAGTTTCCTCATCTGTAAAATGAGCTGGAGAAGGAAACGGCAAACCACTCCAGTATCTTAGCCAAGAAAACCCTAAACAGGGTCATGAAGAGTCAGACACAATTGAAATGACACAGCCACAAAATGTAGAGCTCTTGAGTTCTGAACTCATCGAGCAATGTGATATAATTTAATTCAGTTATACTCAGTATCAAGAACTTTTATGTGTAAAACAGTATAGCAGTTGTGAGAGAAGATATATAAATTAATGACAACTCCTACCTTCTTGGAGCTTATAACTTATACTCTAAAATGTATATGCTTATTTTCAGTGAAGGGGAATTAAAAAAAATTTAATGAAGAACAGAAGCCCTCATTGTAGTAGTTTATCCTTTCCTTACAGAAGACTAATTTTCTTTATGTAACTTTCATCATCTCAGTAAATATATATCCATATGTATGTACACACAAATATACACATATATATGTATGGAGACATAAACAAATATTATAAACTCACCTAGAAGGGTCTGTTTATCTTGTGAGGAGTCAGGTTCTGCAGAACATTTGCAAGATCGAAGAACTATCACCCCTCCAAGGACACCCTCCTCACTGGCTAGGAAAGGTGAACCTGTACAAAATTGAGAAATGGGTTATTTCTCAATAGGTATTCTTTCCACCCCTTGCCTCTCCAATTTTTCTTTTTAACTTTGGTTATTAAGACAGAAACAACAGCCAAGAAAGATATGTATTTTCTGATAACTACTGTTTTTTGTTATAGGATAACCTTGTATGGATAGTTCAGGCAAATTTGGGCCCACTCGCTCACTGTCTGGCAATGATACTATTAGGCTTTGTCAAGAAGACTTAAATGAGAGGCTGAGTGTGCATTACTGAGTTTAGAATGGAACTGGAAACACCATGAGATTAAAGGACATAAAAACAAATGTATAAAAAACAAACAGAATGATTTCCTTTGATCATTTCTTAAGGATCACTTATTATCCTTTATGTACTGTCAAAATTATGCCACCAAAAGTTCTGATTTACCCTAGGTTTAATTTTAAACAAACTTGTACAAATACAAAAAATGTTCCCAATAGCTTGCTTGAATAAGGGAGAAACTGTGCTCCTAATTTTGAGAGCCTGGTGGAAATGGATGGACTTTCCTGAGATCTCACACATTGAACCACTGTGATCATTTCAAAAACATTATATTTAAACCCCATATTTTTCTTTGCCAAGGACATCTTAGAACATTTGCCATAGATGATGAGGGAAACAAATGAAAAAATAAAAAGAACTACAATCAAATACAGTAATAAAATTGTACTTTAGTATAATACAGATTATGACTAATTCACAAACCAGCAAATATTAATGTAATTACTAAAATTAAATTTCCATTTTTCAAATAATCAAAATTATAAAACATATTAAGTATTAAATTTATATCATATACACTTTAATCCATCACTGATAAGGCAGAAGGTGTTGACAACAAAACATCCTACAATGCATCAAGGTCATTACTTTGAGTGATAATAGTTATTTTATTGGAGGTATATGGATAAACGAGCAACAAAGAGTTCAGATTAATGGAAGGAAAGATAAACTAGCCATTATTTTCATGCAAACTTATCCAAAGTTATATACATTAAATAACCTCAACCTTAAAATAATGAATATTTCTTAGTTTTTCAGGAGTAAAGTGATTTTATTAAAATAAAATAAAAGCCAGAATAAAATGAATTAAAATCCAATAAACCTACCCAATAAGTTTTACCAGTTCGTTCATATAGTTACAGAAGAGAATGCACACACAAATGCACACATATATAAACACAAAGAGGTAGCATGGCACAGAGGAGAGAAAGCTGGCCTCATTTCAAAGATCAAGTGACATTGGGCAAATCATATAACCTCCCAGGGCTCTAGGGCAGCTGTGTCAAACTCAAAAAACAAAACAAAACAAAACAAAAAACCAGGAACTTGCAGGCTGCATATTGATTTGGAAAACCACAAATTAACATTATTTATGTTGTAATGCATTATTATTTATTTTATGAAACATTTCCCAATTACATTTTAATCCAGTTTGGGTTGCAGTCAGGAATGTTGCAGGTGTCTTGCAGACAGGGTGTAAGGAGTTTGACAGCTCTGCTCTAGGCAACACTCTAAGACAGAGATTCTTATTTGGGAGTCTGTGAATTTTTTTTTTTAAATAAATTTTTGATAACTATATTTTAGTATAATTAGTTTTCTTTGTAATATCATGCATTTTATTTTATGTATCTAAGCTGTTATTTTGAGAAGAGGTCCATAAACTTCCTAAGATTGCCAAAGAGCACTAAAACAGTTAAGAACTCCTGCCCTAGATGGCCGCTGGAAAGCAAGGACTTCTGTGAGCTCCCCGCCAGGTCCCTCCAAAAACCTATAAAAAATGGCTCTGAACAAATTCTAGAACTGCAGAACCTACAAAATAGCAGAGGGAAGCAGGGCTCCAGCTCAGAACAATCTGGATGGTCACTGGGTGAGGTCTATTACACACGGAGCTGGGAGCAGAGGGAAGCAGAGCCCACTGTGGGCGGTGGCAGGACCAAACAGACCAGGAGCCGGGCGGAACAGGCCCTAGCACACTGAATCAGCAAGCTGTGGCAGTTACCAAACTTCTCAACCCACAAACACCAAATATAACAGAGAAGGTTGGTGGGAAAAGCTGCTGGGACAGAGTGGAAGGCGTTTGCAGTTCAGCCACTGCCCCGGGGAGAGCAGAGGTGATGCAGCTACAGAAATACAGCTGCAGTTGCTTCTGGCCACACCTGGTGGGAGGAATGAAGTAGAGCCTGCTTAAGATTTGCATCAGATCCGGGTTGGCGGGTCTTGGGGAAGGAGGAGTGCTGGTGTGGCAGAGCTGGCTGTATAGAAATAGCTCTGAAATCAACAGCACATCCCCTCAAGCTTAGAACAAAGTATTCTTTACTCTACAAGCAATTGTACACTGACAAAAAACTCAAAGGTCAAGTAGTTAGCTGGGAACATGGCCAGGCAGCAAAAATAGACTCAGATTCAGACTCACACTTTGTAATCTTTCTTTAGTGACAAAGAAGACCAAAACATACAGCCAGAAGAAGTCAACAAAGTCAAACAGCCTACAGCAAAAGCCCCCAAGAAAAACATGAACTGGTCTCAGGCCATGGAAGAGCTCCAAAAGGATTTGGAAAAGCAAGTTAGAGAAGTAGAGGAAAAATTGGGACAAGAAATGAGAATGATGCGAGAAAACCATGAAGAACAAGTCAATGACTTGCTAAAGGAGATTCAAAAAAATACTGAAAGAAATATTGAAGAAAACAACACCTTAAAAAACAGACGAACTCAAGTGGCAAAAGAGCTCCAAAAAGCCAATGAGGAGAAGAATGCCTTGAAAGGCAGAATTAGCCAAATGGAAAAGGAGGTCCAATAGACCACTGCAGAAAATACTACCTTAAAAATTAGATTGGAGCAAGTAGAAGCTAGTGACTTTATGAGAAATCAAGATATTATAAAACAGAACCAAAGGAATGAAAAAGTGGAATACAATGTGAAATATCTCACTGGAAAAACCACTGACCTGGAAAATAGATCCAGGAGAGAGAATTTAAAAATCATTGGACTACCTGAAAGCCATGATCAAAAAAAGAGCCTAGATATCATCTTTCAAGAAATTATCAAGAACTGCCCTGATATTCTAGAGCCACAGGGTAAAACAGAAATTGAAAGAATTCACAGGTCGCCTCCTCAAAAAGATCCCAAAAAGAAATCTC
>CM053625.1:215599666-215617792 GCA_028646595.1 Phalanger gymnotis
TATTCCAGAGGTCAAAGGAGCTAGGATTAAAACCAAGAATCACCTACCCAGCAAAACTGAGTATCATGCTCCAAGGCAAAATATGGATTTTCAATAAAATAGAGGACTTTCGAGCTTTCTCAGTGAAAAGACCAGAGCTGAATAGAAAATTTGACTTTCAAATACAAGAATCAAGAGAAGCATGAAAAGGTAAAGAAGAAAGAGAAATCACAAGGGACTTACTAAAGTTGAACTGTTTTGTTTACATTCCTACATAGAAAGATGATGTGTATGATTCATGAGACCTCAGTATTAGGGTAGCTGAAGGGAATATGCATATGTGTGTGTCTTTGTGTATGTGTGTGTGTGTGTGTGTGTGTGTGTATGTATGTGTGTATACATATATATATATATATGTATATATATAGACAGAGGGCACAGGGTGAGTTGAATATGAAGGGATGATATCTAAAAAAACTCAAATTAAGGGATAAGAGAGGAATATATTGAGAGAGGAAGAAAGGAAGAGATAGAATGGGGAAAATTATCTTGCATATAAGTGGCAAGAAATAGCAGTTCTGTTGGAAGGGAAGAGGGGGCAGGTGAGGAGGAATGAGTGAGTCTTGCTCTCATCAGATTTGACCTGAGGAGAGAATACCATACACACTCATTTGGGTATCTTACCCCACAGGAAAGAAGGAGGAAGAAGACAAAAAAGGGGGGATGATAGAAGGGAGGGCAGACAGGGGGAGGAGGTAATCAAAAACAAACACTTGCGAAAAGGGTCAGGGTCAATGGAGAAAATTCAATAAAGGGGGACAGGTTAGGAAGGAGTAAAATATAGTTAGTCTTTCACAACATGAGTATGGTGGAAGGGTTTTACATAATGATACACGTGTGGCCTATGTTGAATGGCTTGCCTTCTTAGGGAGAGTGGGTGAGGAGGGAAGAGGAGAAAGAATTTGGAACTCAAAGTTTTAAAAAAAGATGTCCAAAAAAAAAAGTTTTTGCATGTAACTAGGAAATAAGATACACAGGCAATGGGGCATAGAAATTTATCTTGCCCTACAAGAAAGGAAGGGAAAAGGGAATGGGAGGGGAGTGGGGGTGACAGAAGGGAGGGCTGACTGGGGAAGCAGACAGTTTATTTTATAATGAGTCCTTTGGTACTGTATTTGGTGACTGTATTGATCAAAGCCATGAGATCTTTCAAAGTTGATCACCCTTACAACATTGTTGTTACTATATAAATTGTTCCTCTAGTTCTGCATACTTCATTTTCATCAGTTCACACGTCTTTTTAGTTTTTTTTATTCTCATCATTTCTTACAGAACAATAATATCCCATCACATTCATACAACATAACTTCTTGAGCCATTTCCAAATAGATGACCATCCCCTCAGTTTCCAATTCTTTTACACATATAGGTCCTTTTCTTCTTTCTTTGATTTCTTTGGGGGATAACAGTATTGGTGAGTCAAAGGATATGCGAAGATTAATAACTCTTTAGGGCATAGCTCAAAATTGTTTTCTAGAATGGCTGGAAGAATTTGTGGCTCTGACAACAGTATTTTAGTGTACGTATTTTCCCAAAGCGTATCCCCTCTCCCAAGTCCCATATTTGTCATTTTCCCTTTTTGTTATCTTATGCAATCTGCTGGGAATGAGGTGATGCTTCAGAGTTGCTTTAATTAGCATTTAGACCATTTTTATACAGCTATTAGTATTGGCTATTTTTTACATGGCTATTGGATTTCATCCTCTGAAAACTTCCTGTTCATATGTTTTGAACATTTATCAATTGAGGGATGGTTCTTTTTCTTATAAATCTGACTAGGTTTGTGTATGTGTTTGTATGTATTAGAAATGAGAGCTTTATCAGAAAAACTTACTGCAAAGATTTCTCCGCAGTTTTCTGCTCTCCTAATTTCAACTACGTTGAGGGTTTGTGTGTGTGCGTGTGTGTGTGTGTGTGTATGTGTGTGTGTGTGTGCAAAAACTTTTTAATTTTATGTAATCAAAATTATCCATTTTATCTCCTGTGAACCTCTCTGTCTCATCTGGTTACAAACTCTTCCCTTATCCATAGATCTTACAGGTAATTTATTCCATGTCCACTAATTTGTTTATGATGCTATCTTTTATGTCTAAATCATGTACCTGTTTTGAGCTTATCTTGGGATAGTGTGAGATACTGGTCTATACTTACTTTCTTCCAGACTACTTTCTAGGTTTCCCAAGTTTTTGTTAAATAATGAGTTTTTGCCCCTATAGCTGGGAGCTTTGAGTTGATCAAATACTGGGTACTTAATTGCTTTTGTATACTATGGACATGATATAGATTACTTTTTAGTTGCCAGCATAACACAAGTTTTGGCAATTTCCCACTAGGCTAGAAAGGCTTCAAGTATGGGCTTAGTAACAGATTACATGTCTATCACACAAGGACCAACCTAATTGATTGAGAAACATTCAGAGCAAAGTTCAGAGGGGTTTACAATTATTCTCCGGTCAATTTTTCAACTACAAGCCTTTTCCCTCAAATGACAGTGCTTCAAATATTTAAAGATAATTATTATTTTCAGTCTAAGTCTTTTCTTTGAGATAAGTATCCCCTATTCATTCACTTGATTCTCTCTCCAACTAGTTTCCAGTTCCTTTACATTTCTAGTCATCCTGACTCTGAAACAAACAAACAAACGAACCTTGAATATCACAATTCAGGAAATAATTGAAAACTGCCCATACTTTTGAATACTGAAAACAAAGCACTAACTGAAAGAATGTATAGATTGCTTAAAGAAACAAACAGACCTATGAATCAAACATCAAAGCTCCAGTTAAATTTAACTTATCTGACAATAAATAACAATTCCTGCAAGCAACCAAGAGAAAGTCCTTCAAAATATAAAGGAAATTCAAATACACAAGGCTGTTATGCATCCACTAGACACCAGAGAAGGGAATGGAACAACATAAGGAATGGAACAACTCCCTCAGGAGAGAGGGAATCAGATCTTCCTGGAGACAAATGGTATCCTGAAAGTTGGAAGAACAAGGACTCAGAGATGGATTAAATAGCAATCAATTACAGGTCACTCAATAGTGCAAAGGAGCTCATGATGCAATCCAAAATGACATGCTCAGAAAATGAGCCTAATCATGATGTTCAATAAAAGAGAGCATTTGTGACATTTTTGCACACCAACACACAGATACGCACCCACCAAAAATGAGCAGAATATCTGACTTGCCGACACCCTCAAAAACAGAAACCCAAGAAAGATAGGCAATACAACTTCCAAGGAAAGAATAAGTAATACATCATTTCCTCTTAAGAGGTCATTATTTTTTATTTACAAATAGACTGACCTAAGGTGATTAAAAAAAAAGAGGGATCCAATTCAATCCAATAAACATCTATTAAGCACCTATTAGGTCCCACATGCTATGCTAAGTGTTGGGGATACAATTAACAAAAAGAAAAACAGTTGCTGCCCTCAAGGAACTTATAATCTAAAGAGAGAGACAATACACAGAAAGAAAGTGGGAGGGGCATAAGGGGGTACCTGGTGTGAGGGCATCTTGTTCTGTGGAGCTGAAACCATGTAGGCAAAGTAGAGTGAGTTGAGTTCAGTTTCTGTCCTCTATAAAGGAAGACATTGGGAGGAGTTTAGTACTTTACTGTCTAGCCTTCCATTCAGAGCAGAAAGGAGGCTAATGAACTTGGTGTCAATCAGGGCTTGAGTCAGCAGCATGGTGGTGAGTTTAAAAGTGATTCATTTATTCTGGGATGGGCAGCTTGTTCTGTCGAGTTGAAACCAGTCAGAATGGCAGACACAAAGTAGAGTGGGGTTATTAAGAATTTTTTTTTTTTGGAGTAAAAGGTTAAGACTATACTATAAAATAGCAAACACCAAAAGCATTTAGTACCGGTTAAAAAATAGAAAAGTAGATTAATGGAACAAACTAGGTAAGGGAAAATAAGTAATGGAACACAATAACCCAGGGTTCTATAAAATTAAAGACATAAGTTAACTATGAAAAAACTTCCTATTTGATAAGTACTTCTGGGAGCACTAAAAAGCAGTGTTTCAGAAATTAGTCTTAGACCAACATCTAATATCACACTTGACAATAAATAAAAAACAGATATGGAGCCTGAATAGTAAAGATTATAGCATTAAAACAAATAGAAAACAAGCAGATCATCTACCTTTCACAACTATGGGTAGATAGATGAATTCTTATTAAACAAAAAAGGGAAAGCGACAATTACTAAAGGTAGAATAATTCATTATAATAACAGGAATTGAAAAGCTTTTGGTTAAAAAAAATGAACAGATTTAGGACAAGAAAACAGCTTTTGTGTGGGAAAACCCTTGTATTAAATGTCTGGTTTGATATATAAGACATATATAGAGACAACTAATAGAAATAGATGAGACCAAAACTCATTCTGTAATCAAGAAGCAGTCAAAGGATATGAACAAACACTCCTCAAAGAGAAGAATTACAATCTATTTCCAACTACATAAAAAATTCTCCAAATCATAAATAAGAGAAATGTAAATCTAAGTAACCCTGAAGTTTCACTTCACACTCAGCATGTAGGCAAAGTTGACAAAAAATGAAAATAAGTAGTGTTGGTTGTAGAGGGACAGATACGCTAACATACTGTTGCTGGAGCTATGATTGATACAATTCTACAAAGCAATTTGAAATTTTGCAAATAAGATTACTAAAATGTCAATACTATTTGTCCCAGAGATTCCACTGCTAGGCATATACTTTAAGGAGGTCACTGACTTCCCCTTAATTTTTCCTCCAAAAAAAAAAGGCTTTATAGCAGCACTTTTTGTATTAGCACAGAACTGGGAACAAAGTAGATGCCCGCAGTAAAATAAATTATGGTAGATGAATATAATGGAATATTACTGTGTGGTAAAAATGATAAACATAGTAAGCATAGAAAAGTTTATATGAACTAATGCAAAGTGAAGTAAGCATGGAAAGGAAAACAATTTGTACAATGACTAAAAATTTAAATGGAGAGAACCACCACAAAACAATTAAAACAGAATATCCCAAAATTATATGGTTCCAAACAAAACATATGAAAACACAACTATCCCATCTGACATATCAGGGGTAAGGCATTGGAGACACTCTCGAGTGAAGGCAATAAGAGGGTGTATTAGCCATAAAAAAAAAGTTAAGTCTCTACTATATTCAACATGGAAGTTAATTCAGAGAACTCTCAATTATATGGTCACTGTGACAACTGAGGATTCAGCTACACTCCATTTTGAGAATAAATTCATAGTAGTTTAGAGACACCTGCACTCACTTGAGACACAGTTCACATCTCATCATTCTAGAATCAGTGTTCTATCCACTTTACCACCTAGCTTCCAAGGTGGAGATCTGAAGCAAAAAGAAGAGCAAGGAAGCAACTGCAATTATTTAGACAAGAGATAATGAGGATTGGAATAGGGATGGGGGCAGTTGGAATAAAGCAAAGGGAATGGATTTAATAGATATTGTAGAATTAGAATCAATAGCGTTTCTCAGCCAAGACTGGCTATGAAGGAAAAGTAAATAAAGACGACTCCTAATTCAGCTATAATGAGTCCTATTGATTGTTAACTACAGCTCATCTTGGACCTACCTTTCATTAAAGTCCATTCTTTTGCAAACAATCTTTTTCCATCTTAATAATTTTATTACTTGCACCTATAGTTTTGGAATGGGTAGAGTATCCACAAGTATCAACAAATAATAAACTTGGTAATGCTGCATAAGCCAAGAAACCAGAGCTACTTCCCTTTCATGGCAAAATGCTTCCTCTTTGATTTTTAAAAACTTATCAAATAAATCTCATTTTTCAACCATATGTAGAAAATCACTATAAAAAGTACTTCATCTTTTTTGTACTATATTTAATGATGAATTTTATTCATTTAAATGTACTTTTGATACCTGCTCTATTCTTTATAATGAAAAGGTGACAGTAATCTTTAATACTACTTTTCTCTTACAAGTATTAAATAGATTCTCAGTAAAAGTAACAATGGACATAAAGGACTGATTCCAGGTAGGTTATGGTCCTTCTCAGGAAATTTGAAGAAAAGAGAAAAATAAATGTTTCCTACATAGGATATATTACCCTTAACTTTGAAGGAACCAAAGGTATAGCTCAAATACAAAAACAAGGTAATAATTTGCATTGCTTTGTAGAAAAAAGAACTACCCTAAAAAGATATTCCTAATAAAACATAATCTACTCAACATTCTTTCTTCCCTATTAACAACAAAACCCTCTAACCTTCCACCTAACTCACTTTGGAGTCCTGGAATGACAGCTCTAGTAGCAATCTTCTCTCATTTCCTAAAATTTCATTCAAATGTGTAAGAACAATAATATATTAGGAACAATGAATGGGCAAAAAGGTCCTACCATTCATCTCCTAGTGCCACACTACTATAACCCTTTTATCAGTTAACTCAAAAATTAGTCTTGTAAAATGAATGGAAACCAGGCACGGAAATCAGGAGCAGCTAGGTGGCACAGTGGATAGAATGCAGGGCCCGAAGTCAGGAAGACTCATCTTTCTGAGTTCAAATCCAGCCTCAGACACTTACTAGCTATGTTACCCTGGACAAGTCACTTAACCCTGTTTGCCTCAGTTTCATCATCTGTAAAATGAGTTAGAGAAGAAAATGGTGAACCAGTCCAGTATTTCTGCCAAAAAAAACCCAAATGGGGTCACGAAGAGTCATAAATAACTGAAAAACAACTGAATATCAACTGAAATCAGGAATACTGAGGGTCGACCCCTGCCTCTAGCACATACTGGCTATGTGACCATGGGTGCCTTCCTTACCCTCTCTTAGTGCTGGAGGCAATTCTCTAAGTCTGTAAGCTCAAGATGAGTAGCTGATCTGCCTTGCTGTAGGGAATTTTCACACTAGAAATTCTCTCTACAAAAATAACCCAGATCTGGATTAAAAAAAAATTCCAATTAACTCCAGTAGTTATAATATAAATACACACATATTATATGGGTATACAATGCCAGTATATATTTTTATAGCAATCATATTAACTCTCTGGAAGGGCAACTTGGGCCAGTTTACCCTTTCCCTCATTTCCCAACCCACAGGCAGTGACTCATCCTTCAGTCCAGAAAGATGAAGAGGAGGCAACAAAACACTTGGAAATTATTAAGTTTACAAACTTCTCCATTAAAGAAATTCTACCTCTCTCTATAAAAGGTCCCTCCTGAATACCCTAGCCAAGCTTCTGCTTTTCTAAATACTGTATCTAGAATTATGGTCCTAATAATAACTCCCTTACCTTTCCCATATTGTCCCATGCCAGTCCTCAACCTCTTCAGTTCCTTGATGAGAGCTATCTCTACCTACTCCTTGACTAGGTTTGTCCTTTTATTGTGTCATGTGGAACTCCTGTCCTACTATGAACGGACACTATAGAGGCAAATTTTCCCTCAAACGTTTCTCTCTCTTTTGACTGAAAGCTAGTCTTCTGCACAATGACATCTTACACACTCATGGAATCACCAGATAGTCAGCATAATCTTTTCTTGCTTATTGTTATCATTTAGTCATTGTTTGGATACCATTACAACGGAATTTTTTGAAGCTTCTGCAATATAACTGATTATATCTTTTCTTTATCTTTGTGATGGCCATCTGGAAGTCTCTAAGAAACTGTCCCTACTTCCTCAATCACTTCAGTACCTGGATTATAGTCTTCTTTTCCATTTTCCATTATTTAAACAATCAGGATAATGTCCAATGACATCACATCCTTCTGGTTCTTCTACAACTACACAAACACAAGTGTGTATGTGTATAAAATAACACACCTCTCTTCTAGGTAATCCACTTTCACACTTCAAAGGTAGGTATTCCCCAAAGTTCTGTTCTTAGTCCTCATTTATTGATACATTTTCCCATGGAAAATACAGCTATTGATCTATCTATTCACACAGCTTCAGGCATCACCTATATAAAATGAATATGAAATTTATATCGCTAATTTTATCCTTTCTTCCAAGCTCGAGCTCTACATTTTCAATTAGAAGGACATACCTACTTCGATATCATGCCCAAATTTCATATTCAACACACACAAAAACAAATTTCTCAACTTTTTTTTAAATTCATATTTTATTATTTAATATTTTTAGTTTTCAACACTGATTTCCACAAGATTTTGAAATACAAATTTTCTCCCCATTTCTACCCTCCCCCCCCATTCCAAGATGGCATATATTCTGATTGCCCCTTTCCCCAATCTGCCTTCCCTTCTGTCAACCCACTCCCCTGCCCCATCCCTTTCCCCTTACTTTCCTATAGGGCAAGATAGATTTCTATGCCCCATTGCCTGTTTATCTTATTTCCAAGTTGCATGCAAAAACAACTTTTTTTTGAGCATCTGCTTTTAAAACACTGAGTTCCAAATTCTCTCCCCTCTTCTATTCCCACCCACCCTCCCTAAAAAGGCAAGCCACTCAACATAGCCCACACGTGTCATTATGCAAAACACTTCCACAATAATCATGTGGTAAAAGACTAACTATATTTCCCTCCATCCTATCCTGTCCGCCTTTATTCAGTTTTCTCCATTGACCCTGACCCTTTTCGCAAGTGTTTGTTTTTGATTACCTCCTCCCTCTTTCTGCTCTCCCTTCTATCATCCCCCCTTTTTTATCTTCTTCCTCCTTCTTTCCTGTGGCAGATACCCAATTGAGTGTGTATGGTATTCCCTCCTCAGGTCAAATCTGATGAGAGCAAGATTCATTCATTTCCCCTCACCTGTTGCCTCCTGCCTTCCAATAGAACTGCTTTTCCTTGCCACTTTTATGTGAGACAATTTACCCCATTCTATCTCTCCCTTTCTCCCTCTCTCACTACATTCCTCTCCCATCCCTTCATTCCATTTTATTTTCTAGATATCATCCCCTTACATTCAACTTACTCTGTGCCTTCTGTCAATATATAGGTATATTCCCTTCAACTACCCAAACGCTAGAAGGGTTTCATGAATTACACACATAATCTTTCCATGTAGGAATGTAAACAAAACAGTTCAACTTTAGTAAGTCCCTTATGAATTCTCTTTCTTGTTTACCTTTTCATGCTTCTCTTGATTCTTGTATTTGAAAGTCAAATTTTCTATTCAGCTCTGGTCTTTTCATTGAGAAAACTTGAAAGTCCTCCATTTTTTGAAAATCCGTATTTTGCCTTGAAGCATAATACTCAGTTTTGCTGGGTAGGTGATTCTTGGTTTTAATCCTAGCTCCTTTGACCTCCAGAATATCATATTCCAAGCCCTTCAATCCCTTAATATACAAGCTGCTAGATCTTGTGCTATCCTGATTGTGATTCTACAATACTCAAATTGTTTCTTTCTGGTTGCTTGTAGTATTTTCTCCTCTTTGGTGACAAAGAAGCTCTGGGATTTGGCAACAATATTCCTAGGAGCTTTCTTTTTGGGATCTTTTTGAGGAGGCAATCTGTGGATTCTTTCAATTTCTACTTTACCCTCCGGCTCTAGAATATCAGGGCAGTTTTCCTTGATAATTCTTGAAAGACAATGTCTAGGCTCTTTTTATGATCATGGCTTTCGGGCAGTCCAATAATTTTTAAATTCTCTCTCCTGGATCTATTTTCCAGGTCAGTGGTTTCTCCAATGAAATATTTCACATTGTCTTCCATTTTTTCATTCCTTTGGTTCTGAGTCCTTATAATATCTTGATTTCTCATCAAGTCACTAGCTTCTACTTGCTCCAATCTAATTTTTAAGGTAGTATTTTCTTCAGTGGTCTTTTGGACCTCCTTTTCCATTTGGCTAATTCTGCCTTTCAAGGCATTCTTCTCCTCATTGGCTTTTTGGAGCTCTTTTGTCATTTGAGTTACTCTATTTTTTAAGGTGTTGGTTTTTTTCAGTATTTTTGGGGGGGTCTCCTTTAGCAAGTCATTGACTTGTTTCTCATGATTTTCTTGCATCACTCTCATTTCTCTTCCCAATTTTTCCTCTACTTCTCTTACTTGCTTTTTCAAATCCTTGTTGAGCTCTTCCATGCCCTGAGACCAATCCATATTTTTCCTGAGGCTTTTGATGTAGGCTCTTTGACTTTGTTAACTTCTTCTGGCTGTATGTTTTGATATTCTTTGTCACCAAAAAAAGATTGTAGAGTCTGTGTCCTTTTGCGCGGCTTGTTCATGTTTCCAGTCAACTACTTTACCCTTGAGCTTTTTGTCAGGGTATGACTGCTTGTATAGAGCACTTTGTACCAAGTTTTAGGGGCTGCACTGCTGTTTTCAGAGCTACTTCTACATAGCAACCTCTGCTACAGCATCACTCCTCCTCTCCCAAGAATCATCAACCAGGACTGTGACCCAGATCCAAGTAGGGCAAAGCAAGCCCCGTACTCCAGCTCTAATCTTCCATTTAATTCCTCCTGGGCCAGGGGCCAGAAGCAACCACAGCTGGAGGTCTAGAAGCAGCTACAGGCACTTCCTGCTGCTGCTGCTGCCTGCCACGCCATACCACCTCCACTGCCCCTGGGGCTGGGGCTGATCACTCTTACTCTGATCCAGCAGTTTTCTCACTAACATGCTCTGTTGTCTTTGGCATTTGTGGGATGACAACTCTGGTAGCTGCCACAGCTTGGTGATTCAAGGCCCTGAGGCCTGCTCTACCTGACTCCCTGGTTGGTGCTGGCATAGCCCACGCTGGGCTGCGCTCTGCTCCCAGCACTGTACGATAGACCCTTCCCAGCAACAATGCAGTCTGTCCTGGGATGGAGACCTGTTTCCCTCTGCTATTTCGTAGGTTCTGCAGCTCCAGAATTTGTTCACAGCCATTTTTACAGGTGTTTGGAGGGATTTGGGGGAGAGCTTAAGTGAGTCCCTGCTTTCCAGCCACCATCTTGGCTCCACCCCCTCAACTTTTTTTTAATCAAAACTTGCTCCTCTTTCTGACTTCCTCATTTCTCTTGGTAGTATCAATATTAACTCATTTATTTAAGCCCACAATCTGATTCTTTCTTCTTTCTCACCACACATAATTTCTCTCAATTGTGGGAAAAGGAGAAATGCCATTCTATAGAGCTGGAGCACTCTTCATTTCCAAGGAAGAGGAGTAAAGTTATTCCATCAAGTCTCCATCCTCATTTGCTGGTATGGGGGAAAGGGAACAACACCATTTCTTCAGCTTACAACACTTTTCTCACATGCACTGCCTAAAGCAGTGAGAGAACTCTGCCCTGAGGCCAAACCCCTAAGAATAATGAAAAATTAGTTGAACTCATTCTTCCATGATTAACAAACTTCTCCCTGGTCATACCAGTGATTCTGAATCAATACTGCCATTACTGGAATCCAGTCCTCCACCTTTCACTGTCTCATGCTTTACCCCCATTCCTTTCAACCCAACCACTTCAATGCCCCACTATAAAACTAGGTATACCTTCCACTACGCTCTCTGGAATGCCTATTTCCTAGGTTACAAACTTGCTTTCATTTTAAATCTTTACCTTTCCCAGGCCTTTCATTTTCTGGCTCTCACAGAGGCCTAGCTCCTTCCAGATGACACAACCTCCATGGTTTCTCCCTCATTTCCCTTCAAGTCACTGGTGGAGGTGGCAGAGTTGCTCCCCACTGATACTTTCAGTACTCTTTCACCCTCTACCACCATCATTCAATGACCTCTCCTCTGTTGAGTTTGACTCAATCCATATCTACTACCCAATCAAAATTCTAGTAGCCATAGCTGCCACAGGTAAGCTCCAGAGCATTCCTCTTCTTTCTTCAATAAATTCAGTGACTTTTTCAGTCTTTCCTCAACTCCTACCCTCATACAAAGAGATTTCAATGTACATACTGATATTCCCTCAAACACTCTAATCTCACAGTTTCTCAACTTAATTTCACATGACCTACAGGTGTGGCTCCACTTCTTTTCCTCTTTCTCCTCTTTATATCCTGGCTTCTGTCATCATTCCACCAAAACTGTTTTCTCCAAAGTTACTAAAGATCTTCTTTTTTTTTTTTGGAAATATAGATATCAATTTTTAAAATTTAATTTATTTAATGTATTTAGTTTTCAGCATTGATTTTCACAATAGTTTGAATTACAAATTTTCTCCCCGTTTCTACCCTCCCACCCACTCCAAGATGGTATATATTCTGGGTGCCCCATTCCCTAGTCAGCCCTCCCTTCTGTCACCCCACTTCCCCTCCCATCCCCCTTTCCCTTCTTCTCTTGTGGGGCATTTTTATACATATATATATATATACACACACACATATACACACCCATATATATATACATACATTGACACACACATGTTTGTGTGTATATACATGTACATATATATGTATATATATACACGTACACATATATATACATATATGCATATTCCTTTCAGCTACCATGTTACTGAGGTCTCATGAATCACACACATCATCTTTCCATACAGGAATGTAAACAAAACAGTTCAACTTTAGTAAGTCTCTTATGATTTCTCTTTCTTGTTTACCTTGTCATGCTTCTCTTGATTCTTGTGTTTGAAAGTCAAATTTTCTATTCAGCTCTGGGCTTTTCACTGAGAAAGCTTGAAAGTCTTCTATTTTATTGAAAGTTCATATTTTGCCTTGGAGCATGATACTCAGTTTTGCTGGGTAGGTGATTCTTGGTTTTAATCCTAGCTCCATTCACCTCTGGAATACCATATTCTAAGCCCTTCGATCCCTTAATGTGGAAGCTACCAGATCCTGTGTTATCCTGATTGCTTTCCCACAATACTCAAATTGTTTCTTTCTGGCTGCTTGCAGTATTTTCTACTTGACCTGGGAGCTCTGGGATTTGGCAACAATATTCCTAGGAGTTTTCTTTTTGAGATCTTTTTGAGGAGGCGATCTGTGGATTCTTTCAATTACTATTTTGCCCTCTGGCTCTAGAATATCAGGGCAGTTCTCCTTGATAATTTCTTGAGAGATGATATCTAGGCTCTTTTTTTGATCATGGCTTTCAGGTAGTCCAATAATTTTTAAATTCTCTCTCCTGGATCTATTTTCCAGGTCGGTGGTTTTCCAGCAAGATATTTCACATTGTCTTCCACTTTTTCATTCTTTTGGTTCTGTTTTGTAATATGTTGATTTCTCATAAAGTCATTAGCTTCCCCTTCTTCCAATCTAATTTTTAAGGTAGTATTTTCTGCAGTGGTCTATTGGACCTCCTTTTCCATTTGGCTAATTCTGCCTTTCAAGGCATTCTTCTCCTCATTGGCTTTTTGGAGCTCTTTTGCCATTTGAGTTACTCTATTTTTTAAGATGTTGTTTTCTTCAATATTTTTTTGGTTCTCCTTTAGCAAGTCATTGACTTGTTTTTCATGGTTTTCTTGCATCCTTCTCATTTCTCTTCCCAATTTTTCCTCTACTTCTCTAATTTGCTTTTCCAAATCCTTTTTGAGCTCTTCCATGGCCTGAGACAAGTTCATGTTTTTCTTGTAGGCTTTTGATGTAGGCTCTTTGACTTTGTTGACTTCTTGCTGTATGTCTTGGTTTTCTTTATCACCAAAGAAAGATTCCAAAGTCTGAGACTTAATTTGAGTGCGTTTTCACTGCCTGGCCATATTCCCAGACAACTTACTTGACTCTTGAGTTTTTCAGCAGGGTATGACTGCTTGTAGAGTAAAGAGTACTTTGTTCCAAGTTTGAGGGGATGCGCCGTTAATGTCAGAGCTATTTCTATACAGCCAGCTCTGTCTCACCAGCACTCCTCCTTCCCCAAGAACCCCCAACCTGGACTGGACTTAGATCTTCAGCAGGCTCTGAACTCCTGCTCTGATCTGCCACTCAATTCCTCCTACTAGGTGGGCCTGGGGCCAGAAGCAACTGCCTCTCTAGTTCTGTTGCTGCACCTCCCCCCGCTGCCCCCCGGGGCGATGGCTAAACTGCAAACTCTTTTCATTCTGTCTCCTGCAGCTTTTCCCACTAACCTTCTCTGTTGTCTTTGGTGTTTGTGGGTTGAGAAGTCTGGTAACTGCCACAACTCACTGATTCAGGGCTCTAGGGCTTGTTCCGCCCAGCTCCTGGTCTGGTTGGTCCTGATGGCACCAGCGCTGGGCTCTACTCCCCTCCGCTCCGTGCAAAATAGACCTCATCTAGTGACCATCCAGGCTGTCCTGGGCTGGATCCTTGCTTCCCTCTGGTATTTTGTGGGTTCTGCAGTTCTAGAATTCATTCAGAGTCATTTTTTATAGGTTTTTAGAGGGACCTGGCAGGGAGCTCATGCAAGTCCCTACTTTCCAGCCGCCATCTGCTAAAGATCTTCTAATTGTCAAATCCAATGGCCTTTTCTCAATCCTCATCTTTCTTGGTCTCTCTGTAGCCCTGACCGCTCTGTCAATCGCCCTCTTTTCTCCAATACTCTGTTTTCATAACAATGATTATACTGATTCACCTATCTGACCACTCCTCAGTCTCCCTTACTGGATCCTCATCCAGACCGCACCCTTTAAGCATAGGTGTCCCACAGGGCTGTGACCCTCTTGGGTTGTGCATCTATACTACTTTACTTGGTGATCTCATCAGCTCCCATAGATTTAATTATCATCTCTATGCTGATGATTATCCCATTTATTTTTCCAGCCCTAAACTATCTCTTGAGCTCCAGTCTCCCATCTCTAAATGCCTACTGGATATCTCAAAGTGGATGTCCCAGAGACATTAACATCTAAAAAACTGAACTCCCAAATCTTTCTTTTCTGACCTATTACTGTTGAAACTACCACCATTTTTCCAAATCATTCAGGCTCAAAATCTTAGGTACCATTCTCAAATCTTCACTCTCATCCACCATGTGCAATCTGTTGCCAAGGCCTGTTGATTTTACTTTTGTAACATTTCCTGCATATGCCTGTCTCTCCTCTGGCACTGCCACCATCTTGTTGCAGTCCCCCATTCCTTAATGCTTGGATTACTGCAATAATCTCCTGGTTGTTCTCCCTGCCGCAAGTCTCTCCCCTGTTCCAGTTCATCCTCCATTCATCTGTTAAAGTGATCTTCCTAAAATGTAGGTCCCCCTACTGCATATTCAACAAATTCTTGTGGCTCTCTATCCCCTTTCCAGGATCAAATAGAAAATCCTCTGTTTGATATTCAAAACTCTTTTTAACCCAGCCCTCCCTACACCTTTCCAGTCTTCTTATACCCTTATACCCTTCCCTCCCCCCATGTACTCTGAGATACCGTGATATTGGCCTCCTTCCTCCTTAAACAAGAAACCTCGTTTCCCAAATCCAGGCAATTTTCACTGTGCCCCATGCCTGGAATGTTCTCCCTTCTCATCTCTGCCTCCAGGCTTCTTGAATTACTTCAAGTCCCACTTAAAATCTCAACTTTAACAGGAAACCTTTCCCAGTCCCCTATAATTATAGTTCTTTTTCTCTGAGACTATTCCCAATTCATCTTATATATAATTATTTTCATGTTTCCCCCATTAGACTATGAGCTTCTTGAGAGCAGGGACTGTTTTTGGCCTCTCTTTCTATTGCTGGTGCTTCATGCAGTGCCTGGAACATACAGTTTCAGGTTAGTGGCTATGAGGACTTGAAAGAATCGTTTAAAATCTCTTAGCTTTAATTTCTTCATTTGCAAAACAAGGATAATATCTGGATTACAGGTTAGTTGTGGAGATCAAATGACATCATGAATATAAAGTACCTTATAATTCTTATAGGCTCATGAGCTCATAAGATAATGATCTAAAGCAGGGCAGCAAGGTGATGCCGTGGTACACAAAGCACTGGGCATACAGTCAGAAAGACCTGAGTTCAAATATGGCTTCAGACTCTGGGTAAGTGACTTCACCTCTGTTTGCCTCAGTTTTCTCAACTGTAAAATGAAGATAGTAATATATTCCACAGCTGTTATGAGGATCAAATGAAATGAAAATTGCAAATCAGTTAGCACATTGCTTGGCACACAGAAAACATACCATATAAATGTTAACTACATCATCATCATCATCATCATAGCTAAAAGGGGTCTTAAATGCCATCTAATTGAACCTTCCCATTTTACAAATGAAGAAACTGAGGCCCAGGGAAGTTCAGTGCTGTGCCAAGGTCACAGAAGCAGTAAACATCAGCAATGGGATTTGAGCTTCTCTCAAATCTACCTCAGCAAAGACAAAAATGATAACACTGTTGATCTGCCATCACCTTCCACTTTCATGTTTGTGAACTCTGAAATTCTTCACCATGTCATAGTACTTCATACTTCCATTTCCCCCTCTGCCATACAACCCTATTCTTCATCCTCACTGAGACCTTGAAATCCTCCACCTCTCAGTTCTTTGCCAGGCCATCGCTTTGCCACTAGATATATTCTCCTTCCTTCTCTATTTCAGCTCTTTGATGAACCAGTTGAACTCCACATCATCCTACCCTTGAGTCCCTTCCACTGCCACTATCCAGTCATGTGATACTAAACAGAAGTGTAGAAAATCACACAATTGGGCTGACTGGGTGCACTACAAATTTACGTTGCATAATCTCAAATTATGCACTGCAGCAAGGCAATACTTTCTTATTTCTCTAAACAATTCGCTATTTTACTCACCACAGCAGCTACTCCATACCTTTTTTTTCCCTCTCCTCCAGCCTCCCAGGTACCACTGCCACCACCACTCTCTCACCTAAGGCCCTGGGTGCTCTATACTTCACTGACAAACTTGAGGCAATTTCCTGAGAGCTCCTTCTTCTTTCCTCTTTCTCTCAATCATAGATGCCTCCTCCCAACTATCTTCTCCTATATCGGCCTCATGTGAAGAACTTGTCTTTTCCTTGCTAAGGCAGATGCCTCTACAAGTGATCTCATTCAATCCTGTCTTCAGCAACAGATGACCTCCTCTATCCTCCCTACTCTATCACTTATCATCATTCTCTCACTGTCTACTGGTTGCTTCCCTGTTGCCTAAAACAGGTCCATGTCTCCCACACCCTTGGAAAATTCTCACCTGATCTGTCCTTCCCTGCTAGCTCTTACCCTATATCTCCTCTCCCTTTAGTTGATAAATTTGAGAAAGCCATCAACAATTGATGCCTACACTTCATTTTCTTTTATTCTTTTTTAAACTCTCTGTATTCTGTTGGGCAGAGCCAAGATGGCAGCTGAAAAGCAGGGACCTGTGTGAGCTCCCCCCACCCCGGGTCCCTCCAAAAACCTATAAAAAATGGCTCTGAACAAATTCTAGAACTGTAGAACCCATAAAATAGCAGAGGGAAGCACGGATCCAGCCCAGGACAGCCTGGATGGTTGCTGGGTAAGGTTTATCACACAGAACTGGGAAGGGAGTGGAGCCGTGCCTGCACCAACCAGACCAGGAGCCTGGCGGAACAGGCCCTGGCATCCTGAATCAGTGAGCTGCGGTAATTACCAGACTTCTCAACCCACAAACACCAAAGACAACAGAGAACTGCAGAACCCATGAAGTAGCAGAGGGAAGCAGGGCTCCAGGCCAGGACAGCCTGGATGGTCGCTGGGTAAGGTCTATTGCACATGGAGCTGGGAGCAAAGTAGAGCAGAGCCCAGTGTGGGTGGCAGCAGGACCAACCAGACCAGGAGCCAGGTGGAACAGGCCCTAGTGCCCTGAATCAGTGAGCTGTGGCAGTTACCAGACTTCTCAACCCACAAACACCAAAGACAACAGAGAAGGTTAGTGGGAAAAGCTGTGGAGGACACAGTGATAGAAGTTTTACCTTAGACCATCGCCCTGGGGGCAGTGGAGGTGATGCAGCTACAGAACTACAGCTGCAGTTGCTTCTGGCCCCAGGCCACCTGGTGGGAGGAATGAAGTGGGGATCAGAGCAGGAGTGCAGAGCCAGCTTAAGACCTGAGTCCAGTCTGGGTTGGCAGTTCTTGGGGGAGGAAGAGCGCTGGTGTGGCAGAGCTGGCTGTATAGAAATAGCTCTAAAAACAACAATGCATCCCCTCAAGCTTAGAACAAAGTACTCTCTACTCTACAAGCAGTCATACCTCAACAAAAGACTCAAGGGTCAGTAGTTGGCCGGGAACATGGCCAGGCAGCAAAAATGGACTCAGA
>CM053625.1:215617892-215649607 GCA_028646595.1 Phalanger gymnotis
TCCAAGAAAAACATGAACTGGTCTCAGGCCATGGAAGAGCTCCAAAAGGATTTGGAAAAGCAAATTAGAGAAGTAGAGGAAAAATTGGGAAGAGAAATGAGAGTGATGCAACAAAATCATGAAAAACAAGTCAAGGACTTGCTAAAGGAGACCCAAAAAAATACTGAAGAAAACGACACCTTAAAAAAATAGACTAACTCAAATGACAAAAGAGCGCCAAAAAGCCAATGAGGAGAAGAATGTCTTGAAAGGCAGAATTACCCAAATGGAAAAGGAGGTCCAAAAGATCACTGAAGAAAATACAACCTTAAAAATGAGATTGGAGCAAGTGGAAGCTAGCGACTTGATGAGAAATCAACATATTACAAAACAGAACCAAAAGAATGAAAAAGTGGAAGACAATGTGAAATATCTTGCTGGAAAACCACCGACCTGGAAAATAGATCCAGGAGAGAGAATTTAAAAATTATTGGACTACCTGAAAGCCATGAACAAAAAAAGAGCCTAGATATCATCTTTCCAGAAATTATCAAGGAGAACTGCCCTGATATTCTAGAGCCACAGGGCAACATAGAAATTGAAAGAATCCACCAATCACCTCTTGAAAATACTCCTAGGAATATTGTCACCAAATTCCAGAGCTCCAAGATCAAGGAGAAAATGCTGCAAGCAGCCAGAAAGAAACAATTTGAGTATTGTGGAAACACAATCAGAATAACACAAGATCTAGCAGCTTCTACATTAAGGGATCGAAAGGCTTGGAATATGATATTCCAGAGGTCAATGGAGCTAGGATTAAAACCAAGAATCACCTACTCAGAAAAGCCGAGTATCATGCGCCAAGGCAAAATATGGACTTTCAATAAAATAGAGGACTTTCAAGCTTTCTCAGTGAAAAGCCCAGAGCTGAACAGAAAATTTGACTTTCAAAACACAAGAATCAAGAGAATCACAAGGGATTTACTAAAGTTGAACTGTTTTGTTTACATTCCTACATAGAAAGATGATGTATATGATTCATGAGACCTCAGTATTAGGATAGCTGAAGGGAATACACACACACATACACACACACACACACATATACATACACACACACGTATATACATTTAGAGAGAGCGACAGAGAGAGAGGGCACAGGGTGAGTTGAATATGAAGGGATGATATCTAAAAAAATGAAATCAAATTAAGGAATGAGAGGAATATATTGAGAGAGGGGGAAAAGGAGAGATAGATTGGGGTAAATTATCTGGCATAAAAGTGGCAAGAAAAAGCAGTTCTTTTGGAAGGGAAGAGGGGCAGGTGAGGGGGGAGGGGGAGCTGAGGAGGGAATACCATACACTCAATTAGGTATCTTACCCCACAGGAAAGAAGGAGGAAGAAGATAAAAAAGGGGAGATGATAGAAGGGAGGGCAGATGGGGGGAGGAGGTAATCAAAAACAAACACTTTCAAAAAGGGACAGGGTCAAGGGAGAAAATTCAATAAAGAGGGATAGGTTAGGAAGGAGCAAAATGTAGTTAGTCTTTCACAACATAAGTATTGTGGAAGGGTTTTACATAATGAAACGCATGTGGCCTATGTTGAATTGCTTGCCTTCTTACGGAGGGTGGGTGGGGAGGGAAGAGGGGAGACAATTTGGAACTCAAAGTTTTAAAAAAAGATGTTCAAAAACAAAAAAAAAAAAGTTTTTGCATATAACTAGGAAAGTAGATACACAGGCAATGGGGTGTAGGAATTTATCTTGCCCTACAAGAAAGTAAGGGAGAAGGGGATAGGAGGGGAGTGGGGTGACACAAGGGAGAGCTGACTGGGGAACAGGGCAACCAGAATACATGCCATCTTGGATTGGGCGGGAGGGTAGAAATGGGGAGAAAATTCGTAATTCAAACTCTTGTAGATCACTGTCAGATCACTGTAAATATTTACGGAAGGTCTCTTGTAGGACCTGGTACTTAGACATCAAAGGATAGATAGAAATATGAACTAGAATAAAAAAACAAATTTTTGAGATTGTGGAGTAAAGTGGATAAGCATGCTGCTTTTCCATATGCAACTATGAAGGGAGTGGATTTTTAGCCAGTCAGTAAAGGAAAGATCACAGTGCTTGGCATATATTAAGTTAATACTTCTTGTACCATGACTGAGCTGGATTATAGAAAGAATGGATACCAGACAAATGAAATTTGTCAAAATGAAATTGCCTTAAGGCTAAAGAATATCATGGAAATTCACTAAGAATAGAAATAGAAAGGTTTTCCAGGGAAAAGTCAAAAAAAAAAATGAGGAGACAATGACAAAAGACCAACAACAACTAAATAGGCTGTGGTATATCAAAAGAAACCTATAAGAGAAGATCAGAAGGCAACAAGAAACAACTTTAAAAATCACAATATGGCTACTTTGTCTAATGTGGGAAAACCTTGTTAGTACACAAATCAGATAGTGAAGTCATTCATTAGATTATAAAACCCACGAGAACGGGAACCATGCCTCTTTAAGTTTCTTTCTCTCCTAGTGCCTAGAATAAATGCTCTGACTACAGTAGGTGTTTAACAAATGCTGATTAAACTGAGGAAAGAGAGGCCAACAGCAAAATAAAAAACAATAGCAATTCAGTAGGGATACTGTAGTAAACAGCTTAAAACAGGGACAGAAGGGGAGAGGCAGCTTTAAAAGGTGGTCGCAAGAGATAATGGCTTCAAAGTCAGGAATACCTGAGTTCAATTCTGGCCTAGGGATATGCCGCCTGTGTGACTCTGGGCAGTACCTTAGGTAAATTTCAAAGGACCTTAAGGTACAAAGAAGCTGTTTGTCTGCAAGTGCAAAGGAGTTTTCAATGGGAGATTCTTTTTTTTTTTAGATGATAAACAAATTCTTTAATTTTTCAAGTGTTCTGAGTAACAAAATTATATACTTAACTCAGCCTTGAAGATGAACACAAAATTTACCAGCCTACAACGTTGCCCACAATTATTTGAGCACCAACTCTGCGCACAGCACTATACCAGGTGCCATGGGACAGTTTACCAGATGTGGAGATATGATTATGCTTTTAAGGACCTTACTATCTGTAATATCTAGATAGCAAAATAAATAAAATCAACATTGTTTACTACTGGCCTGACAGAAATAATTACTGGCCCCAGGCACATGGCCATCTACAAAGCTGATTTAAGCCCATTTCAAGCAATAATTACCTTAGGTCTTGCCTCTGGAAAAAAAATTAAAATTAAAAAAAAGAAAAAGACACATTTCAGTAGAAAGATATGCCACGCAGAAATTCAAGATCAAATTTTTCCATGCAAGGGCTTCTCCCATACCTATCTAAAGGCATTAAAATATTTAAAAGAAATTGAGTTCGAGCTTTCCTGTTTACCTATCTTCAATTTTACTTTTCCAAGGATAAGCAAGGTAAACAAGAAAGCATTACTTTTAAATTACTCCTTTTTTTCTGAACACAAATATTTCATCTTGAATAAGTGTTGCCAAAATTTCAATGGGAGATTCTTATACCAAAAAAGTCACAGGTCAGGTTGAAATAACTCCAACAGTTTTACAAAGTGCATCCCTCACCAACCTCATTTGAAGTGAAGTACAAAGGAACACAGGCATAGTAAGCACCATCCCACTCATTTTCAGAGAAAGACACTGAAAGGACCGCCCTGGAAGCAGCCAACCAGTAAAGAACAAAGCCAAGACTTGCACTTAGGACTTGTGACTCCCAGGGGAGGCCTCACTCCACTATGTGATAATGCCTGGTACTAGAGGAAAAGGGAAGTTAAGATTCAGCAATAGACTAGACCAGGGCTGTCCAAAATGTGGCCTGAGGGCTCCATGGTTCGATTTATGTGGCCTGCCTACAAGCACAGAAGTTTACATAAATGCTTTGGTAAAAGCAGTCAAAAGAAGCCGAGGTACCTCAGAGCTCTCACTAAAATGGCAAATCAAAACATATTGTCTATTGTTTCAATAAAAACCTTAAGTTGGACAGCCCTGGCCTAGACAAAGAAAGGATATGTGAACAAAAAGTTGGAGACACCTCTGAAATTCCATGCTTGGGAGGCAGATAAAAGAATAATTTCAATCCTCAAAGGTTTAAAGGGCAGCAACTGAAAGGTTTTTTGCATTAATTGGATCAAGGAGGGAGTTATTGAGAGTAAAATAGAATAATGTGTTTGCAGAGAAGAGCTGCAGAATTTTTTTTTCCATTTTCTGATCATGAAGACAAATAAGAAGAGTACCCAGGTTATGCTGCTGGTTTGGCAGCAAAGAAGACTTGCTAAGAGCAGTACTGCGGATCAGTGGGATCCCTGGAAGCAACAGCAGTAAGAAGAGGCGGCAGATATAGGGAATAAGTGACAGTAAGGATGAGAGAGGGCAGCTGGCAGGTGGGAATGTGAAAGCCAGACTTGCCATAGAACTGGGGAATCAGGCAGTCGGGCTATTAGGGCTCCCTTGTAGATGTTTTAAGTTTGTTTCTTGCTCTTAGATATTTGTCTGAGTGCCATTCATATTCTTATTTGTTTCTAAAATAAATATATCTTGATTGAAAATGCTCATTGGTTGCCTCGGTGCTAACAGATAACCTGATTTGAATATTTTAAAAAGTGCACCAAATTCAGATGCTTCCAAGAGAACCTTGGGTGGGAACAATGGCCATACAGAAATTTTATTATTGATAGGCCTCCAAGACTAAACTTGGGCTTCCTTTTATTCTTATGGCAATTAAGGACAGATTGGGTTCATTCTTAGAGGCTCATCTTCATATCTCTAAAGGTATCTTGTCTCCACCTAGAGTTTCTTCCAGGAACATTGTTATTTGGTTTGCCACTATCCCTAAGAGAGTAACAAAACAAACTGCATTATGCACAGTCCTTTTCCTCTACAGTATTTTTATATGGGTAAAAGCAGGTTAGATGAAAATCAAATGAACTGCTGATTAAGGGGCAGGGAAGTCTAAAAGAACAAGTAGCCTGAGAAGTGCAGAGGAGAATCACTACTAATTATATACTTATGTATAAGCCAGGTCTTTGTTTCAATCACTTACCTCCTCCCAGGGTTGCTTTCCTGAGGCAACTGCCTTGATTCACCTTTGATGAAGTAGTGGGAAAGCATGATGGAGAATATGGGAAGGAGTACCATGATGCACCAGCTGCCACATGAGTGCACCAGTCAGTCTGGAGGCCTAGGACGTCCCTGTGACACTCACACTGGGGGTCGGTGGCTCCAAGGCTTTATCGGTTCAGACTATTTACAGACCCTCCCTTTTCTTTCACTACAGTGAGGCAGCTAAGATCAAGAGCTGTGCTACTCCCAGCAGTTGTCAGATATAATCTTAGGGAAACAAGGAATTCCCTTCCCGGTCACCAAACTCCTTGACCCTGCTAGTCCACCAGGACCTTATTTATCTCTGGAATTCCCTCAGTGTCCTAATCCAAAGACTCTACTTTGTTAACCTCAGGGTACTGTGCAAGATCTATTTTTTTTTGGCCTGTCATTCCCTACTAAATAAAGAACTATAAGGTTTGTTTTTCCCTCTCTTTGTGGAATTTTAGCTTCCCTGTTTAATTCAATGAAGCATTTTTGTGATCTTGTACACATGCCTAAATGACTCAGCCATGGGTATATTCTTAATATTTCTAATAAATGAAATTACAAAGAAACATCAAGCTAACTATGAGGATCTTCTCAGAAACTGCCCAATATACATAATGACTCCACAAAGAATTTCAAAATTGTCACAGTAAAGATATGAAGGACATGGCAATGAAAACATGTAATGATCAATATTCAAATACTTGTGAGATCTAATCAAGAAAAAAAAGGAACCAGGGGTAACTAAAGAGAACAAATTAATCATCTAAAGAGAATTACTGCAATAATTACTTTATTTTTCAAAGGTTGAGTCATGATGGCAATACTGGCAGCTCTAAAAAAACATAGTTGGTGAGAACAGGGGAAAAAATGAAAATGCACACACTGTAGAGTGAAACTGACAATTCAACCACAGCTAGATCTATAATTTGGACATCCATGACCACATTCAATTTTGTGTCCATGACCACACTGGATGAAAATGTGTGGATAAAATGTGAAGACACCAGCCTCTGAATTACATATTATGGAAAACACCTGTTACTCAGGTAAATAGAAAAGAAGGGTAGAAGAGGGGGGAGGGTATCCAAAGGGATAGTTTTGGGAGGCAAAAGTATAACTTTTTGTGTTTGGAAAATAACTTCTATTTTCCACCTTAAAAATCCCCATTAACAAATACATGAAGCCATAAACCTTAACTGACCTCATATATCTTCTTTAAAAAAAAAATTAAAATCACATCAAGAAAAACAAAAATATATGACTTGGTTGTGGATTAAATGCTTTCATTATCTTACTTTAGTTTTATAGCAACTCTAAAAAATATGTAGTGCAAATATTATCTCCATCTTATAAATGAAGTAAAAGGCTTGGAGAAGGTTAACAGGCCTGTCCATAGTCATATGATTAAAAGTAGGAGACCCAGGAATAACCCACTGTATAATTTGCAGATTTACAGGAAAAAAAAATAAGATTTTTCTACAAAGAAAAAGGTATCATGTCTTCATAGTTGCATGAAAAATTTACAATTGCTCAGGTTATGCATGGCTAATAAGCTGTGAGACAGATAGTGAAACTTTACCATACCTTTTCAGAATTTTGAAAAATCAGGTATAGCTTGAACTGGTATAGAGAAAGGGGAAGGGAAAAAATAATTACCAAAGTAAAGGGCCTTGTTATCATGGAAATGGGTGAAAGAGTCTCACTTAAACGGTGGTTCTCAAACTTGGGCCCTTACTATACAGTTCCATATTAGGGCTCAACTGCATCAACTTATTTCAAAAGCTTTTTTTTTTTTAAACCTAAGTAAAAACCATTCAATTTCTACTATACATTATATACGAAGAAAAAACCATCTTATAATAGCTATGAAGATCTCTACCAGTATAAGAAATCTTTAATACACTGTGTAAAGAAGGAAAAGGTTAAAGTTCTAAAGAGTACCCTATCAAAATAATTTTGAAAAAGTAGGGAGAAAAAAATCCCAAGCATATTTGAAGTACATTTTTAACAAAAGCAAGATTTACACACAGATATTCACTGAACAATATTGTTTTGAGAGTGAATATCCTAAAGGGATAACAGAGGTGCCAATAATTAAAAATTTCCAGGTTCACAATTAAGTTTATTCATCAAATTCTGGAATGAAGAAAAGTAAAAATATTAACTTCGTTAACAATGAAGCTGGGAGCTGTCCAAGGACTCCTGAGCCCCTTAGCTATTTCGTTTTTCTGGCAAGTAAGCTGAAATCTCAAGAAAAATAAAACGGTAGGTTTGGTGATCTTCAAAGCAATTTATCAACATAAAATATTAACTTGAAGGAAGTCTATAATTCAATATTTTTCTTATTCTTCTAGTCTTATTAATATGTTATATTATATTTTATTGGGTTTCTATGGGACTAAAAATTACAAAGCTAAAGACTGAGTTTCAGGGGCCAAAATGAAACATAGAATTTTCCAAATTATATACACTTTAGGTAGGAAGAACTTCTCTGATTATCTAGCACTTAATATTAAACATTTAAGAGAAAAATCTTTAATACTTCCAGAAACACAAATTTTAATTTTTAAACATTTTAAATATTCTTAACTTCGAATATCTTGGGAGTTCATAGACTATCAAACTGGAAGTGTCCTTAGAGATCATCTGGTCAAACTACCTCATGAGAAAATTAGTCCTGGGGGTTAAATGATTTGCCCATGTTAACACAGTTGAACAGAAAGATTAAAAAAAACAACAACAATAAAAATGTTAGGTCATTGGAACCTTAGCTCCACATTCATATGTACCAACAGAACAGCAGAAAGAGCTACACACTATAATTCTAATGGCTTATCACATTCTTTAAAGGTTAAGAATAAGAAATTATTACATTCTTTCAAGATACACTTTAAAAGAAAAGACTGGAGAAGTTTAATCAATTACTTTGAATAACAAATATTAACCTTCTGGATTAAAAAGGAATGTCTTTAAGGCAAACACCTCCTTCTCCATGAAGCTTTTCCTAATTCCTTCCAACATCTAGTGACCTCCCTTCCAAACTATTTTATAACTACCTTGCATTTTTATATTTTCTTTATTGTATATATGCTTATAAACCTATTTGTTGTCTCCCCCATTAAAACCTGAGAGGATGGATTGGTTCATTCTTTGTATTTGCATCCCTGGCCCATAGCACAACTCCTGCACACAGCAGGTGCTTAATAAATGCTTGTTAAATGATGGATTGGTCGATTTCTTCAGAATCTGTAGGAGACAAAAATAGAGGGAAGACTTACTACCCCTAAGTAGCATCCTCCCTCTTCCCAACCCCCTTAACCTGGATTCCCTGACTCTATGACATGAGAGTCAACAATATTCCTTTTGATAAGATAGGTGAAGGACCATCAGGCCTTCCTTGGGGTCCTCCAGTCCTTACTATCTTCCCAGGCTCTATGGCTATGCCTTGTACCCCCCAGCATTATCACTAACCTACCTGTATAACTTAAGGACCCCTTTGTCTTTTCGTTTGCCCTGTAGCTAAACTTTCTTATGGGCTTGGTATCCTTTAATTTGAGTGTAAGTTCCTTGCTTTTTCTAGTTGTATCACCAGTGCTTAGCACAGTGTTTAGCATATAGGTAGAGATCAGTACATGATTTTTCCTTCCTTCATTAATTCATATATATCAACCTATAAAGAAATGATTTTGCTTCTTGAAGGCCAATTAATTGAAGTGGTGAGACATAGAAGAACCAATCATTAAACAGGTATTGAGTGCTTACTATTTTTTTATGATAAAATTATAGATTTTATATTCAGAGTGTAAGTTAAACACCAAAAGTGCCTTGAAACATTAATAAAATTCAAAATAAATTCAAATATAAATTTGTAACTGTTTTATGTATTTCAACTTTAATAATCAACATCCCTTTCTTTAAACAATTAATCATCAGCCCAATCCTGGAACAAATTTATTTACTGCATATTTCTTCTAAAATAGGTTTTCACTGACTTCCTAGCCAATATTATAATTTTAAGTTAGTATCCATAAATAAGTTCTACTTACATTCTCATCTGAGAAAAGCTACATACAGTCATACTTTCCACATCATAGGCACTATGGGTATGGTGACCTCAACATCTGGAAAATTCATGTAAAATTTTTTGGCCCTCCCCTTGTACCAGACAAGGCTGAATTTTTTTCTTTTTCTTTTATGGGGTGTTTATAGTACCTTAATGTAAAATGTGGATTGATATTATATAATACTATACACATATTTTATGCATTTCCAAGTTTCTAAGCTTTCTCTGTGTCATCTGCTGGCCTTCGTGTGTCATCTGAGGCTTCCACAAAACTCCCCTCAAATTCCCATTTAACTTCTCATGTCAAATGTGATATATGGAAACTGCAATGGGGAAGGCCACGATGTGAAAGGGATAACCATATTAAAGCATTTATTTTAAAGTCACCAGCACTTATATTAGAAATTTTTTTAAAATGCTTGGTATAGTTATGTAATATTTAGTGAGCTTGCTAACAAAAAGCAATCAACTAACAAGCATTTATTAAGCACCTATATACCAGGAATTAATGCTAAGTAACATATACAGAATATACAAACAAAAAAACCCCAAACAATTAACCAACACTCATTTGTTAAGCACTTGCTATTTACGAGGCACTAATGTTAGGTGATGGAAATAATTACAAGAGCTTAATTCCTAATTGGGGGTGGGAGGAGGGAGGAGGAGAGTGGGAGAAAACAAGAACATTTTTCTCTTCCTTCAAGATTAAGATGAAGCACCAGTTACAGGATAGTTTGGGAGGGATAGTACCAGCAGTTGGAGAGATCAGGAAAGGTTTCATGTATCTGGTGCTTCATCTCAGTGTTGATGGAAGTGCCACTGTGATGAGAGATGGGAGGGAAGAGAACCTGTGGGAAGAACAGAGAGGTCTGTTTGGCTATGCAGGAAGGAAACTGATATACAATGAAGCTAAAAAGATAGGTTAGGGATGGTAGTGAAGGGCTGGAAAAGTTAAACGATATTTATTTTATCACAGAGACAACAGGGAACCACTAGAATATATTGAGTAGGGTTGCGTCATGGTCAGATCTTCATTTAAGGAAAATCGTTTTGGTAACAGGCTGTGGTTAGAGTGCCAGGTTTGGAGTCAGGGAAACTTGAGTTCAAATCCAGCCTCAGACACTTACCAGCTGTGTGACCCTGGGCAAGTCACTTAACCTTGTTTACCTCAGTTTTCTCATCTGTAAAATGAGCTGGAGAAGGAAATGGCAAACCAGTCCAGTATCTTTGCCAAGAAAACCCCCAATGAGGTTATTAAGAATCAGACACAAATGAAATGACTAAATAACAACAACAATAAAAGTCAATAAGCATTTATTAAGCAGCTACTCTGTGCCAGGCATTGTGCTTAACTGCCTTTGCTTCAGTACTTCATCACTTCATTCCCTGATTACTGCACTGGCCTCCTTAACTGCTTAAGTAATGGGGATACAAAAAGAAGCAAAAGATAGCAAAGATCCCACATCTACTGGGAGACACTACAAGCAAACTAATATGTGTAAGTAAGATATGAATAAGATAAATGGGGCGGGGGGAAAGTAATAGGAAAGGCATTGAGGAGTTGGGAAAGGCTTCCTGTAAAGGACAGGAATTTAGTTGGGATTTAAAGGAAGCCAGGGAAGTCAACAGGCAAGATTGAGGAGGGAGAACATTCCAGGCATGGAGGATAGTCAGAGAAAATGCCTGGAAGCTGAGAAATGGAATGTCCCATCTGCAGAAGAGCAAGAAAGCTAGTATCACTGGATCAAAATGGATAGGTCAGGGAATAAGGTGTAAGAAGACTGGAAAGGTAGGCGGGAGCTAGGTTATGAAGGGCCTTGAACTTCAAAGTAACAGTGTGGAGTGGAGAGAGCTTTAGGAGGGAGAGACTTGATTATAGGAGACAATTAGGAGGCCAACATAATAATCGTTGAAAGAGGTGATGAAAGAGTGAACTAAGGTGGTAGCTGTGTGAATAATGACCAAGGGTCAAATGTTATGATGGTAGACATGGCATGATCTGGTAACTGACTGGATATGTAGAGTGAAAGACAGTGAGAAATCAAAGATAACATCAGTCATAAACATGGGAGGTGGAAAAAAGTGGTGGTGCTTCCTATTAGAAACAAGAAGGATGGATTTGGGGGAAAAGCTGAGTTCTGTTTCAGATATAAGAAAATACATAAAAATAAAAAAATGTGAATGACAAGATCTAATAGTTATGTTTTAAATAGCTATGTCAGAAAATAACACTTTTTTGTGTGTTTTTAACTTCAATGACAACAGAACCAATGGGACCCCTCAAAGTTGCAAAAAATCAGCAGAATCAATTTTTATTAGTCTACATAAAACTCACTAAAATTCACTGAGATAGAAAAATGGATTCTTTCTCCTCACACCTACTCATAATTTTAGGGATCCAGAATTCATTATGACACATTAGAAAAAAAATCAAAATGATATTTCAGATCATCTTTCCACTAGAATTCACCAGGGCCTTTCATTTCTATAAATGACTCATGATTATCTCAGTTGAATTTGAGACATCTGACTATAGAAATTTAGATTTGACCTCCAATTTAATAATCAATTCAACAGACTCTTAAACCTTTAGAACTAGAAGGGACCTTAGAAATAATATAGCTCACCCTCCTTATTTTATAGGTTTTAAGGAAACTGCAACAGGTTATATTTGCATTCTATCTCACAGCAAGGATAACAAAAACTATTAAAATATCAATAATATTCACTTCCCTGAATTATTACTGGTAGGCAACTCATTACTATTTTTTCTGTTGGCTTTATTTTCATTATCATTTTTGTAGTCTATGTGAATGGGTTTTCCCAATTATTTAAAAATTAACTGCTTATTTTCTTTCTGCAGAGATAACTAATTTCTCAAATAATCATAGAATACACTTAAGTAGTACCTTACCACTTAACACACAGACAGACAGACAGACAGACAGACACACACACACACACACACACACTTTGACATCAATAGCTGACATTAGGCATAAGAACAAAAATAAAGAAGCTTTTTGCTGGCCTGAAAACAGTATCTATACAATGCCCTTTGATTTGGAAAAGCCGCTGGGCAGAAAGTTATAAACTCCTTAAATCACTGGAGCCATAGCTGCATATTCATACACACCAACAAACAGAGCGTCAAAAAGAACTGCACATTAGAATTCCAATGGCTTATCACATTTTTAAAAGGTCAAGAATAACATGATTTATTACACAACTCTGCTCTCCTTCCTTCAAAAAGTGTGATCAATAGACACAAAATGATTTGTTATCCTGAAGTTACTCTCCAAGGCATGTCATCATTTTGGTTATAAAAAGAAAATACCATAAGACTACAATGAAAGAAAACAATCTGTATATATGAAATAGTGTCCAAATCTGTTGTTAACATCACAATTAATTGTGTATTTATTTATTCTACCCTCATCCACCAATTAAGAGTATAAGTACTACTCAAACTTAGTCAATATTCAGCAACATTCTGCCTTTAACTTCATATGACTTAATTTTCCTTTACTTCTCAAAACATTATAATTATGTGCTTTGAATTTACTGTAATTAATATTAGTGGTTTTCTCTACAGTCTCACAAACTAGAAGAACAGACAAAAAAGCTTTTTGATCACCTAATCGGTACCCTTAGGAAAAAAAATTATTAATATGGAAACAATGATATATTTTTCCTTCTTGTATGGGATGAAACACATTCCTTGTGTGGTTCTCATTTCTTCATAATGCTACATAAACACTCTTTAAAATAAAATTAATAGTAATATTCCTGTTGTTAATACCCCAACAATTCCCAGTTTTGTCATGGTACCAATCTTTACTATAAAATAGGCTCTTTCTGAACTTTGCCATCTCTAAAATTTAAGAAATTGGTAATAACCTTTTTAAAAATAAGATAAAAATATTTCCGGGGATTATATATATACTACAATAGTGATCTTTCCAACCAATTAATTTTATCAAATTCTTTCTAGCCTTCAACACATGGTAGAATCTTTGCTTGTCATTCTCATTTGTGTTCCTAAAATGCCTGGTGAAAGACAGCACATCTGCTATTAGTACAATCATCCCCTGCTGCTTACTGGGCTCAAAGTGTTCAGGTTTTCCATTGTTGGAAGGGATTTCCACGGGTTTAAGAGAAGGCTAGAATTCCTGTGTAAACAGGAAGCATAGATGGTTTAAAGAGGAACAAACTCAGCTGTTCATGGATCTAACACAGAAAAGTCCTATCTGCTCATTACATATTTTCACTTGCTTGTTAAGTTAGTCTTTCTAGGCTGGTCCTGATCAATTCTATGTAATTTAACACTACACCCAAAGCTTTTGGTGGTGTTTTGTTTTGTTGTTTTAGAGAAAAGAAAAAAGTGTTTCATGTTCCTTGCAATATGTTGATCTAATTTATTCTGTCTTTTCTGTATGTAATGAAAATCTGCACCAACTATAACACACGCAACTTGGTGGTAACGTGGATAGAATGCTGGGCCTGGATTCAAGAAGATTTGAGTTCAAATTCGGCCTGAGAGACCTCCTAGCTGTTTGACCCTGGACTTCATCTCTGTTTGCCTGTTTTCTCAATTGCAAAATGTGGTGATAACAATAGCACCTACCTCCCAGGGTTGTTGTGAAGATCAGATGAAATACCAGTATAGTGCTTAGCACAGTGTTTGGCACATAGTAGACACTATACAAATGCTAGCTATTACTGTTGTCATTGTTGTTAATATTGTAAGTATATTACAGGCTCATGTTTTTTATAATACATAAATCTTCTAGCCCTGGTAACGTTATGCTCAATCAGTTTTGACAGGCTCTGGTACTTTACTTAGACAGTACTCAAAGAAAGCCCAATCCAACCAAAAACAATGTATTCCGTTTTTAAAAACTTTCCACTACTCTACTTATCACACTTCTTTTTTAATTCACTCTACTTTCCAGGGCACTGGCCTCCCCACACTATTCTTCTGGCTTCTTAGTTTGTGTTTATAGGACCAGAGGATTTAGAGCAAGAAGAGAGCATAGAGATCATCCAGTCCTACTTCCTCACTGAACTGTAAAGACAGAAAAACTTGGGCCTAGAGAGAAGGAAACTATTCAAGACCACTCAGCTGTGAATCAGAGACTGGATCCCAGGTCCTCTGACTGCAAATTCATTGCTCTGTCCACTATGCCATTTTCTGCCATCAATTAATCAATAGGTATTCACTAAAGGCCTGCTTTATGCTAGGCACCATGTTAGCTGCTGGGGTAACAAACACAATGAATGGAATAGTACCTACTCACAAGGCACATATATTCTATAACATAAAATTACTTTCAAACCTCTTAAAGTACTCAGAAGCCATTGTTCATTTTTTTGCAGCATAACCAATAATTCATAAAAAAGAAGACTGAATTAATTTTATGAGACCTTCAAACTAAATACATATATAAAAATTACATGAATTGCTAATGTAGCCAATCAATACACTTTTGTATCTTATTGGCATCAAGGTTTTCTCCTTTATTTACATCCTGATTTTTAAAAATTAAATTTGATCAGTACATTTGAGAAATGTAATCCTCACAATGTAATCCCCAACCACTGAAAATATTCTAGCCTGCTGGTCAAGGTATTCAAACTGAGTAACTTTATGTTAGTCCTAATTTATTTGTACCTTTTTTTATTAGGGCTGATTAACTGAAAAATACCCCAAAAAATGGTTTTGTCATTACTTATAAAAAGTTTATTTTAAGTAATTTTAGATTAGAAAAGCACAAACTATATAGGAAGATCCTTCTAGTGCTCCTTAGCTAGCAGGATGCTCATATAGGATAATACTTTAAAAACATCTATAGAAGGCAAATGTATACAGGATGTAGGAATGATTCTTTAAAAATAAAAAAAAAAGTCCAGGTGGTTTCACTGGATATAAATAAAAGTTGTTTAAAACATATTATGGATTAGGAAAAGATTCATGAGACAAAATCAATAGTTGCAGGTTAGAGGAAAAATATTTGGACGGGGGGATGGGGTCTCCTGGAAAACCTGATGTCCATCATCTTATTAGGGTTCCAGTTAAGAGATTAGCCATTAAAGGAAAAACTTCATTAATTAAATACATCTTCTCCAGTGTCTGGCTGCCAGTTGGCAGAAAACTACTAGCAACAAGGGTGCAACTAGCTTCAAACTATGTCATTTGAGGCTCCTTTGAACTTGACACTATGTCAATGGAACCACTTAAAATCAGCAAAATCATCTTCCTTAATAGCATTAATAATTATTATAAGCATTTGTCTATAAAGGATCAAACTAAGTGAATGTTTAGACAATGAATTTTGTATCACAATATGATATAAAGTAATTTCTCTAACCTCTAAATATTACCCATTATCATATGCTGCACGTGGAAATATGAAATGACAATAGCTACATAATAATTTGTTAATGCATACAGTATAGTATGTAGGAAATTCAAACAACCAAGAAGAAAGAAAAGAAATGTACAAATCAGCTTCATAGGCATATTTTTATAAATCAGTCCTACAAAAGTTTATTACATTTGGTAGTAAGTAAAAGGGTGTGGATTATACAGGAAGAGATCATACCACTTGGAATTTCATAAACCACATATTCAACAACAGTTAGCATTAAAACTGAATTATTCATGAAACTAGTTTTTTTTTTCAAAAACAACCACGAATAGTAAGAATCCCATTTGAATTATCGTAGGAGCACTTCTTTCCCTGTAGTCATTAAAAAACACACACATAACTATAAAGGAAGTCTATTTCTTTCCTTTCCCTACTTAACTGAGTATTCAGTCTATAATCAGCTGGTTACCATGAAGTATTATTAAGGAACTATTTTTATGGTTCTTTTTTATGGGTTTGGTATGCTAACATGAACAGTGGTTTAAAAAAAAAAAACATGACTTGGTTATTCTCTTTTATGCTTCCTATATTAAATCAATCCAAAGCTTTGGATCTCTGCATATTATTAACACAACTAAGAGCAAAAGAGTTTTGAAGTTCAAAATGTCTTTCAAATTTCCAGCATCAAATATTTCACTCTATTTGATTCAAACACATCAAAACTTTCAAATGTATCTGAAATGGGATTTTAAAATATCATAGGATCACATAGTCTTCATTTCTTTTGTCATTTAACAATAGAAATCTTACAATGTCAACAACTACTTTAGTAAAATAGAAAAACAAATTAGTTTTATAGCAGAAAGATAAGTCTTTCAAAGCTAAAATGAAATCAAGTTTTTATAAAATACAAAAACGAGTAACAATAAATATATTTTTTTATATATGAAATAGAAACATGATGAGTAAAATAAAAAGAGCAAAATTAACAATATTAGAATTGTATTAAAATTATAAATCTGTTATTTCTATGTCTGGGGAAGCCAAAAAAGTAAAATATATATTTTAATTTAAAGTCTTTTGTCAATACTAATAGGCAACTCCTCATTAGTAAACTATAGTTTTTTTTACCCCGAACTTGCCTTATAATTTAAAAACTAATGATTAAAACATTATTTAAATCACATTGATTTAAAATCACAACTAAGTGTGATTTTAAAATCATTTTAATGGTCATTGCAATAACAGTGACAGATTCATATATTCTACATAACATTTCTAGAATTCATCATTTCACTAAAGAACTAAGTTGTTTAAAAATAATCATTAGCTAAACCACACAATTAGATTCAAACACAAACATTCTAATGCAGACATAGGACCTCGAACTCCAATGAATCACAGAATGTTGTTGTTAGAAAGGTACTTAGGGGTCACAAATTTCAACACTGGAATCATCTGGTCTAACTTTATCATTTTATAGACAAGAAAACTCAGAAGAGAGAGATAAATACCTTACCCAGCGCAATACAACTAGTTAAGTGACAAAGATGGAAGGAGAACCCAGGTCTTTTAACTCTTTCCATTATAAGCTTTTAAGCTTTACATCTTTTCTTTTTTTCCATTCTAACTGCCCAACAATTCTCAGTTCCTAAAGAAGGAGGTAGTCCTTCATGTTCTTTAAGGCTTATCCTGAGCACCCCTTCCATCATGACGTATTCCTTGACACTTTTCCTCACTCCCAGTAAGCAGTGGTTCCTTCTCCCCTTCAATTTCTTAAACCACTGTTTGACCTCCCTTAAGGATTGAATCATTTTCTAACTAGTATTATAGTTATTTGTAGGTTATTTTTAAATCAATGTGCTAGATTACAAGCAGTTTGAGAATAGGAACTGTCATTTTCGTTCTTTTTACTAGTCCCTAGCACAATACCTCGAATATAACAAGTCTCTGATAATGTGACCCTGGACAATTATAATATCCAACATTTACTGACACCTACAAAGTACAAAGCATTATGACAAGAGCTCAGGGATTGGGGGGGAGGATTCAAAGATAAATATTTCAATTCAACAAATTTTTATTAAATGCTTAAAGGAAATGGTAACTGTTCTGAAGAAGTTTACATATATAAAGGGGTGAAAAGCAGGGTCAGAAACAGGAATTTCTGAATTTGGAGCAGCATAAATTGGGGCATAGAACAAGTGGCAATAAACATGCCCCCTCCCCTATTACTGCCCTACTTCTACAGATATGGTGGACAAAAAGAACATGCTGGTGGCCTGGTGATTCTTTTTTTTCTTTCATGATGGGAAAATAATTGTGTGTCGGGGCGGTGGTAGTGGTGTATGGTATATGAATGTGTTTGTAAACACCACTGGTATCAGAAGGAGAATATAGCTAGAGCCAGTGATGGTATTATTAGCACTGATTCCTGACCCTTTGATACTTGGATAAGTCTCACCAACCATCAACCCAAGAGGGAGAGATGGGTGTCTAAGACATAGGGCAGAAAGGAGAATTAGGTGGGTGGATATAGAAAGTTATTGGATCTCCCTTGCAGGATTTATTGTGCCCAGAACCAA
This sequence comes from Phalanger gymnotis, assembly GCA_028646595.1. Taxonomy (NCBI): domain Eukaryota; kingdom Metazoa; phylum Chordata; class Mammalia; order Diprotodontia; family Phalangeridae; genus Phalanger; species Phalanger gymnotis. Next base: position 215,636,014 of record CM053625.1, read on the forward strand.
TGATGCATGGCCCCGTGATGTTTCTGCAGGGTAAGTTGCTCCAAATTCATTAACCTTCACATAACATGGAGCTAACACCATGGGATACCACAACGGTTGTTAAAGACTTCAAGTGCTCTCAGTGCCCTTTAAATATGCAACCTGGGACAAAATGTGTCACTTAACTCTAATCAAAGCTCTGGTGATAAAACATGTTTCCTTTTTCATCATAAAATGCAAGTGACCTAGAGCCTAGACCAAGGTTGGGGAACCTGCAGTCTTGAGGCCACATGTGGCCAAATGTGAACAAATCTATTCTGTAAAGTTTGGATGCTGTCAAAGGACTGCACTTGAGGACCCAGAGGGCCACATGTAGCCTCAAGGCTGCAGGTTCCCTACCCCTGGACTAGACACTCAAAAAAAATGGAAGTTCTGCCATGTTCCACACTTGAGAAACTTTGCACACGGCCCTAGCCCACAGCTTGTATCTGCTCTCCAAAGACTAGCCATTGTAATTTCAGGAAAGTCTATAAACAGCAGGTTACTAGGTGATTAATTTCTTGGCCATGATAACCCATAGAAGCCCATACATGAAGTAGAATAAAATAAATGAACTGGGGGAAAATTTTTCTACAGGTGAACATGGGAAAAGGCAGTATATTAAGATGTTACCACAAGAGTGAGTAGAACCTCTAAGGATGAGCAGGATGTCAATAAGTGGTGATGGAGAAGAGAGAGAGCATTCCAGCTTAGGGAAGAAGGAAAATAAACATATAGAGACAGGAAAGCAAGTAGTCCAGCTAGAGAATATAATTTGTAAAAGAAGAGTAGTATTGTGAGATAAGTTTGAAATCAGGTAAGCCTTCATCAGCTCTAGTTTCTTAATATATAAAATTGGGAAAGGGACAGGGATGTGTCTAAATGAGCTCTGAAGTGTCTGTTAGCTATAAAAGTATAAAATTCAGTGATTCTATGAATTTTCCTTCTGGATATATCCTGTGCTGGGCTGTGACACCTAGTGGCAAAATGTTTTATTGCATTCCCACTCTACTAGACATACTGTTATGAAAAAAAGAGGATCAAAAAGACCAAGGGAAAGTGTGGAGTACAGAGATGTCCAAGCATGGGAAAAGTAACTAAGGTATTTGGAGAAAGCTTTAGAAACATAATATAGGAGGAAAGAGAGAAGTCAAAAAATGTTTCACAGTAATCTCTGCAAGTATAATTTATAATGTTCAGCATGCTGCAAATATGGCTATTATCTTAAACCACACGTGCACAACTTGGCAATAGATAGTGGCTAAAATAAAAATAGGCTAAACTTATTTGGGTGGCCAATAGCTTAGATAAGAGACAGACAATGGTTGGTTGTCACAGGGTCATGTGATGAACAGGAGTGCACACAGTGGCAACCCTACGCTTTTTGCCTGCACGCCATATGTCGTATATGCCTGCCTTAAACTCTTTCCTAGTGACTGGTTTGCAATTTAGTTCAAGGATATTTTCTTTCTTTTTCTTGTAAGCACAACAATCAATAAACTTTACAACTTTTCTAGAATGCATCTAAAATTGTAAAATAATCAAGTGGATTTGTGATATCAATGATGTAGATGTTCTCCTAACGATGCAGATGGCAGCATATTCATGATACTACATCCTATAAACTCTCGTTCATAAGTTCACCACATGGAATCCACTCAATGTTTTAGAGGTCTACCTTGAATTCTCCTGACATCTCAAGGATACGAAAGGAGCATGTGAAATGTCCAGTGGTTCTATACTCTCAAAATACCAGCCCACTATCTTTCTGACCATATTATTCTGAAGACATCTTTACACCACTACTTCTTTGTAATTCCTTGTTTATAAAGTGCTAATAGATTGCTTCTGCCTGCATGTGCTTTTCCACTCATTGCCTTTTGGGTAATCCTCCACTTCAATTCTTTGAAGACTGTAGTATTCCATGTCACATATTCATTAAAATGTCAGCACAACATTGGTATGGAAAAGATGAGTTTCTGTTTTAGGGAAAACACAGGGTTATTAAAAGAACTCTGTAATTTTCCAAAGGCAATTCAGTTTACTCTGTGGGCCCAACTCCTTGTCCATTTGCAGGGTCTGTCCAAGATACAGTATACATACTGATAAGTGTTTTGTTTACTGAGTTCTTTTTAGGTTCTTTTGATTTCCTCATTATAGGAGATTGGAATGGATCTTTGAGACTATCAGGTCCAACCTCTTCTCATTTTATAAATGAGAGAACTGAGACTCAAGGACTTGTCCAAGGTTACAAAGATATTAAACATTTAGAGGTAGAACTCAATTCCTATAATTCCAAACTCAGTGTTCTTTTCATTGTACCAGACTGATTCTCCATCAGGTGTACAACTATATGAAGCTGTTATGACTGGTGTTAATATCCCTTCCTTCATCCATTCCTCATTATTTGGAATCAATACTTTGTTTAAACAAGTTAGGTTGGAGTTTTTAAAATTGCAGGTCATATCTTCTCATTTTGATGCTTTCTTTAAGCTTTCTATTAATTCTGATTTATGTTCTAATAAGTTGGTAGTCTGACTATACATACATGGCTAATTCAGGAATGACTCCTGCACTGGTAATGAGTCATTTCCCATCTACTAAAATAAAATCAGTTCATTTTTTGTGATGCTATTTAGTGCTTTCCATATCTAACATCTTCCTTTTTTCTAAGAATAGGATTCATGAGATATAAGTGCAAGGCTTCTGTGAAGTTTACCAAGTCTTTGTTTACCAGTTTACCAGTCTTTGGCTTCTCACATTCCTTACTCTCAGACCATATTTCCAGTACACGTATTGCTATACTTGCCTTTCCCAACTTTTCCAATGAAGTCAAAGGGCGTAGTGATATAATTTGGAAGGTCTCTCAAACTCTTAATAGAATATCTCATACTCATAATCTCATGCTCATAATAGTAATAGATGCTGGCAAATAAGATAAGGTAGCCTTTTGACAGGTATGTACCATGAGTACTACAATATAAAATGAGCACATGTCCCATAACATTATATTTTTTTGCTGTCTTTACACAGGATAAAAGAAATTTCTTTATTTTCTCAAAGAAAACCCTAAGAGCCATTCTTTAATTTAGCTGTAACTTCTTTTGTCTTCTGATTTTATGTAAAGAATCATAGAATTTGAGAGTCAGAAGACATCTCAGAAGCTGTCTAGTCCAATCCATAGATGAAGGAATCCCCACTAAATCATATCTAACATGTGGTCATCAAGCCTGTGCTTGAAGACATGCAAATTCAATGTTCTTGGTATTGTACTGTACTCTTCTTAATTCCTTCTACATTTCAGTCAAAATAAACTACTAGCTCTTGTCTGAGTACTTCATCTTCTATCTCCAAGCCTTTATACAGATGGTCCAACATGGTTGGCCTGTACTTCATCCACACATTGACCTTTAGAATCCCTAACTTCATGCTTCCATCCATGAGAAATTAATTTTCACACATGGCTAATGTATGAGTGTTTTGCTCGCTATTTTAGGGCATTGAGACGAATATTTTACCTTAATTTGGCTGTTACCTGGATCCTTTTCCTATTAAAAAGTTACATAGCACTTTTAGGGATTTCATAGAAAGGGCTATGACATACTTCAGAAGTGAAACTATTTTATTAAATTTGTACTCACTGATGAACTTGTTTTGCATAGTTTCTAGCAAAGCTTGGTGGGCATCTTCAGCTTGCAAAGCATGTGAACATTCTCTGGCCAGTATGGTACGTACAAGGTGCTCTCCACAGCCTACAAATCCAAAAAATTCAAGTGTAGTTAAAAAAGGAACCCCAAAAGTACGTTTTTACAGTCTAAATAACTATTTAACATCATCATGCAATATTTTAAAGGTATATTTTAGTATACTTCACATAGAGGTGAAATATTATGGATATTTTTATCAATGTCATGATGAGTTCCGTAATTACTAATGAAATCTGTAATCTGAAGAGAACACAAAGGAAAAAACTAGACTAATGATTCACATAATTTCTTCACTCAGAGATCTCCTGTTGGTGTGCTTCATTTCAGTTCTCAGTTCTTATTTTCTAAAAAATCTCTGAGACACTTGATTTCTTCCCCCGCCCCCATTGCCAACTGTAGTAATCTCACTTGCACTAAAGACCATACCTAGATTGCAGGAGGACAAGAACAGAATTTTGGGTAGCCAACAGCTATCTACATTCACTTGAGAAAAGTTATAGTACTTGAACTATGAAATCTCCAATTTCCTAAACCCATTTTCTTTCAAAGATGAGTAATGATAGCTAAGGCAGAGGAATGCCCTATCATAATACCAATTCTGTGAAAGAAAACTTGATCTTTTCTATTTTAAGGTAGGTGTGCCTAAACTGACTGATGGGGCTTCAAAGGAAGATCTTGGGTAAATATAAGAAAGAGTGGGAAAGGTCTGTAAAGAAGGGTCACTTAAGGCTCAGTAAAAGAAGAGGTGTAAGAAAAAAATGCGAAGAATAATAAAAAGGACTTTCTGGAGGACAAGAAGAATAAGGAAGAGAAAAGCTCACTATTTCAGACAAGTGGGAAATAAAGTAACATGAAAAGGAAAAAAGTAAAACTAGTGACTCCTGTTTTGCTTCTTTCTTCCCTGTCAGGAAGAATGATTTCCCAAATAGAAAGGATGAAACTAAATGAGTGAAATAGTTACTGAACACAAAATAAGAAAAGGCAGAAGAGCTGCTACCCCCTTGCACTAACTTCAGAGCACCTTTCCTAAATTACATCAAAGTATACCAGATGTCGTTGCTAAATCGCTACTAGTGACTTTGAAGAACTGGGATCAATGTAGGAGGTGTCATAGGGCTGAAGATGGGCATATACTGTATGCAGTTTCAAAAAGAGAAGTTAGATTTTGTAAGGCATAAGTTCTGATTTCAGTCAAGACTACAAACTAGCAACAAGTTCATTAAGAGAAAATAATTCAGGGCAGCTAGGTGCCACAGTGAGTAGAGCACTGGCCCTGGAGTCAGGAGGACCTGAGTTCAAATCTGGCCTCAGACACTTGACACACTTACTTAATTGTGTGACATTGGGCAAGTCACTTAACCCTTCCCCCCTCCAAAAAAAAAAAGAAAGAAAAAAAAAGAAAAGAATTCTAGAATAATCTTCGTAATGGGATTATTAAGCCTTGAAGATCTGAAGAATGCTGAGGACAGCATCTATTGGGTTTTCATCAATCATCAATCATTCCATCACATATCTTTTCATAAAAAAAAATAGGATAAGATAGGTCAAGATACTCTCTAGTAAAAGATAGACAGGGTGCCAAGATGGCAGAGTGAGGAAGGCCTCCCAAATTCACCTCCAAACAACTAGAAAACTACCTCAAAATTGATCTAGGATCAGGGAAGCAGCTTACCAGGCCAGGAAGAAAGATCTGTCTCACTAGGGTGGGAGAGGAGTGGGGCCAAGAGCAGCAGCAGCAGCAGCCTCACAGCAGGAGGCCTGCAGCAAGGCTCCGGGCAGGGGCAATTCACTGGCAGGGCCCTTCCATACCGCAAGCCAGAAGCCCCTTAGGCAAATGAGCAGTCTGTGTAGCACAGCAAGGCCATCCCCCAGCTACCCCACCCCCATCACAAGCTACCAGGGAGGCCTCCCCCTCTCCCTCTCCCATCAGTAATGAAGCTCTTCCCCTGGGCTGGCCAACAGTGAGACTCTGCTCCTAAGACCTATCCCCAGAGAGACTCTGTTTCCATAGCAACCCAGCAGCAGGGCCCCATCCCCGAGGCAGATCCACAACAAAATTACTTCTCTAGGGTCTACTAGCAGAGAGGCCCAGTTTCCATAGAGTGGTGGATCAGTGGAATAGATTAGGTATGAATTACTACATGATCATAGTAATCTAGTATATGATAAGCCCAAAGATCCAAGCTTTTGGAACAAAAATTTATTATTTGACAAAAACTGCTGAGAAAATTGGAAAACAGTATGACAATATAGACCAACATCTCACACCTCTACCAAGATAAGGTCAAAATGGGTACATGATTTATAAAAGCAAATTAATAGAGCATTGAATAGTTTAACTGTCAGATTTATGGATAAGGGAAGAATTTAGTATAGATTACAAAATGTAAAATAGATAATTTTTATTACATAAAATTAAAATTTTTTTGCACAAACAAAACCAAAGTTATAAGGAAAGTAGTAAACTGGGGAAGGCGGGGGAATTTTGTAACAAGTATCTCTGATAAAGGCCTCATTTCTCAAATATATAGAGAAGTGATTCAGATTTGCAAAAATATAAGCCATTCCACAACTGATAAATAGTCAAAGGATATGAACAGGCAGTTTTCAGACAAGGAAATCAATGTTATCTATAGTCATATGGAAAAAATGCTCTCAATCACTATTGATCAGAGAAATGCAAATTAAAACAACTCTGAGGTAAGACCTTACACCTATCAGAATGGCTAATATGACCAAAAAGTAAAATACTGGATGTTGGAGAAGATGTGGGAAAACTGGGACACTAATGTGTTATGGCAGAATTGTGGACTGATCCATCCATTCTGGAGAACAATTTGGAACTATTCCCAAAGGGCTATAAAACTGTGTTCTGATCTAGTAAATTTACCATTTTTAAAAAAGTAAATTACCCTAAAAAACTTAATTTTTTTATTTTAATATTTCTAAACAAAAAATTTTAAAGTTTTGCTTATAATATAATAGCTTGTGAATTATTTTTTCTATTCCAAAAACTAAATGCATTAAAAGTGAAATCTTAATCCTAATTTTGAAAACTAGGTCTATATCCCAAAGATATCCCAAAAAAGGGAAAAGGAACTATTTGTACAAAAATATTTGTAGGAGTTCTTTTTGTGGTGGCTAAGAATTGGGAATCAAGGAGATACCCATCAACTGGAGAAAGGCTAAGCAAGTTGTGGTATATGATTGTAGTGGTATATCACTGTATAAGAAATGACAAGTGGGATGATTTCAGAAAAAACTGGAACTATTTACATGAATTGATACATAGTGAAGTGAACAAAACCAAGAGAATACTGTATACAGTAAAAGCAATATTGTTTGATGAAGAACTTTGAATCATTTAGCTATTCTCAACAATATTGATTGAATACAGACAGAAACATGCAATTTTTCACTTTCTTCTATTTTTTTCTTTTATTCAAGACTTCAAATATAAAATGACTAATATGGAAATGTTTTACATAATTGCACATGTATAACCTACATCTGATTGCGTACCATCTCAGGAAGGTGGGAGGGTAGGGAAGGATAGAATTTGGAACTCAAAACTTTAAATAAAAAGTTAAAAAATAAATGAAAGGTAGATATGTACCACATGATGGTAAAAATTAGGTGGATTCAAAATTGACTGAATGAATGAATTCAAACATCATTGATTCTTAAATTTATGTTACAAAAAGGAAGTCACTAGCAGAGTCTCCTAGAGCCTAGCCTTTGTCATTATTTTATTAAAGTTTTTTTAAATTAATTTCTTGGGCACAACTAAGATCCAAAAAGACTAATGAAATACAATAGGATAGATGTAAAATCCTATGTCAGTGTTCAAAAAATTTACCATATGAATTCAAGTGTAAAAAATCGATGACCTAGTTTGTTAACTCATCATATAAATAACTATTTTTTCTTGGTGATGTTTTCAAAATTACACTTAAGATTTCACTTTTCATGATTTAGTCTTTGGAATAGAAAAAATAATTCACAGGCTATCTTTATAAGCAAAATTTTAAAATATTTTGTTTAGAAATATTAAAATAAAAAATAAATTTTAAGGGTAACTTACTTTTTAAAAAATGATAAAATGTTGCTAGAATTTTTTTGCATATTAAATCTATTTCATTTTTTAAAATCTCAAATTAAGTTACTGTCTCAAAAAATAATTATATGAGCTATAATACAATGGATATTTGACTCCTTTAAAAAAATTTTCCTGAGTAAATATGAAGCGTTTAAAAATTTTTTATGTTTGTACCCTGGAAAATTAAATTATTCACATGGTTGGCGCATATTAAGAGCTTAATAAATGTTTTTCCATTTCATTCAAATAATGGGTACAGAATAGAAAGCAGTGCTACAAGTTTTTTTGGAGCACAACATTAGTATCAAAAAGCTCACAAATGAGACGGTCTCTTTCTGTATAAAAGCACGATCTCCAAGACTCCTTCAATCTTTTGCTTCTTAGGTTTTAATGATGCATATCAAGATAGAGATTTTTGTTACATGTCAAATAAATCACATAGCAATCACTACTACCACAGGAATATTATGTTACTTATAATGAAATATAAATAAAAATCTTCATATGTTTAATTTTTAATTTTAATTTTATAAAACATAGATGTTTTAAAAATCTAGGATATAAACATGATTGTTAACTTGATTGTCACTGGTTTATAGAACATGCTTTACTCTGTGGTTTCTAAAAAATTCCTAAGAATTCACTCTAATCTACAATTTTCAATGGATGAAAAAAAAAGATAACAGAATTAAAAATAATCTTTCCATTTTGAATGCCATACTTTAGGCTTAATTTTACTTTCATGAACACTTTTAAGACAGGTTCTTATTTTTTGAAAAGTTTAGAAATGGGCCAACAGGAAGGATTTGAAAGAACATTAGATTTAGAGTCAGAAGATTTAAGCTCCCATCCCACCTAAATTAGTTGTGTGATCCTGAAATGATCCTTAAGTCCACAGCCTAGGTTTCCTTATCTGACAGAAGATGATAATAATGGTTGTACTAAATACCTCAAAAGCTTGTTGTGAGACTCAGTGAGATAATATATCTAAAAGCACTTGGAAAACTCTAAAATTCTTTACAAGGGTGAGCTATAGTACCAGTAGTAGTGTTGCTGTGGGTGGTGACACTAGTAGAAATATTAATTCCAATGCTTATTTTCTCTCTGTTTCCATGGATCTTACATCACTAAAAATGAAACGGGTGCCAGTCATTGGGTAGAAGAACAGGAACTGGGAGAGGGAATAAATAGCCAGCTCAGGTGTTGCACTGGCACTGATAAAAAAGTTAACAGACATAGAGGAAAACTTCCATCATATTGAGTGCATTCTCTGTGGAAGATTTTTAGGTGATAAGACAAGAATCACATGAGATGAGACAGTATGGATGGGGCTAATAGAGGGAATTTTTACATTGTCAAAATCTGAGACCCAAATTACACTTTCTCTGATATGTCAGTACCTCAGTCATTAATGTTTATTAAGTGCTTACTATGTGTCAGGTGTTGTCCCAAGTGCTAGGGATACAAGTAAAAACAAAAGACATTACCTGCCTTCAAGTTCAAAAGCTAACGAAGAAAAGAAAATACAGACAACTATGTACGCACAAGCTCTATATACAATCAACTAGAAACAATAAGCAGAGGTAAGGCACTAGAAATAAGGGGGATTAAGAAGGGCTTCCTTACATGGTGAGGTTTTAGCTGGACTTGAAGGAAGCCAGGGAAGCCAAATGTCAGAGATGAGGAGGGAGAGCAGTCCACGCATAGGAGATAATCAGGAAAAGTGCCTGAAGTCAGAAGATGGAGTTTTAGCAAGGAAGCCAGGGTTTCTGGAACTTAGAATATGTATGTTGGGGTGGGTGTATGGGGAGGAGGTATAAAATGGAAGAATACTGCAAAGACAGAGTGAGGGAAGGGCATCCAGATTATGAAGGGTTTTAACTGCCAAAGAAAGAATTTTATATTTGACTCTGGAGGTGACAGGGAGTCAATGGAATTTAGTGAGTAGGGGGTGATATGGTTGGACCTCTGCTTTAGGAAGATCACTTCGACAGCTGAGTGGAGGGTAGAAAGGAGTGAGAGAAACTTATTGTAGGAAGACCAGTTAGCAGTTATAACTATTATAATAATAGTCCAGAAGTAAGGTAATATAAGGGCCTGTACCAAGGTGGAGTCAATGTCAGAGCAGAGAAGAGGACTTACGCAAGAAATGATATAAAAGTAAAATCAATAACTCTTGCCAACCGATTAGATACAGGGAAGGGCAGGTGAGAAAGCATACATATGTAAATATGCTGCTGTCTGATCAATCAGTAATGATATTGATAACTTTTACTAAAAATGTGTTATATTGTAGGTTTCAATCAAAGAAAAGCTTGCTTTTAGTGGTATTCACCCACAGAAATTCCAGGGCTTCTTAGAATAACTTGTCAAAAGCCAGTGATTCAGAATAACACTTTTCCATTCTGCTTTCCCAAAATCTGGAAACCAGTGTTTAGTTATCTTCCCTTTTGTGCTTAATAATGAAGAAATAAACAAAAATGTGTCTTTAGTTCAAGGGTAACTTCTAAATTAGCTACGTGTATGATGAAAACAACTAATAAGAAAACAGAAATGATATGATAATTGGCAGTACACGACAATTTAAAAAAAGAATTGACATTATTCTCAAAAAAAGTAACAAGACTCAAATTTAAATTAGTATTATGTGTTCTTGGTCTTCATTATCTTCACAACTTTATTGTTACTAAGTGTTTTTATCTTACTAAATTTATATTTAATGATAAAAATACACTGTTTAAAATCATAAATACTCAATTTCTAAGTCGAAGGATTATGCAGTTCTAATGCCAGATCTAGCACAAATAAGCTATACGACTTTAGGGAAGCTACTTAAACTTACTCTTCCTCATCTTCCTCATCAGTAAAATGAGGTGAAGGAATGAGGATGAATAAGTAAATAGAATGAGAAGAAATGTAAGCAGTGTCAGATTTTATATTCTTGGACTCACAGATCACTGCAGATGGTGACTGCGGCCACAAAATTAAAAGATTCTTGCTCTTTGGAAGGAAAGCTATGGCAAATCTGGACAGCATACTAAAAAATAGAGACACTACCTTGCCAACAAAGGTTCGTATAGTCAAAGTGATGTTTTCTTCCAGTAGCAATGTATAGCTGTAAGAGTTGGGCTATAAGGAAAGCTGAGCACCACAGAATTGACACCTTTGAATTGTGGTGCTAGAGAAGACTTTTGAGAGACCCTTGGCCATCAAGAAAGTCAAATAAGTCAACATTTAAAGAAATTAATTCAGGTTATTCACTGGAAGGTCAAATACTGAAGCTTAAATACTTTGGCCATATAATGAGAAGATGGGACTCATTGGAAAAGACCCCGATATTGGGGAAGATTGAAGGCAAAAGGAAAAGGCAATTGCAGAGGATGAGATGAATAGATAGTATCATGGAAACAATGAACATGAATTTGGACAAAGAGATAGTGGAGGATAAAAGGGTGTGGCACGCTGTGGTCCCTGGGGTCATGAAGAGTTGGCCATGACTGAACAAGCACTAATTCTGACCCCCTGAACAACAGAAAATAAATCTATACCTTCTTCCAACACTTAAAGAAAAGGAGAGGCAGTATTAAACAGTAGAAAGAGCACTCGATATGGAGTCAAATCCTACCTCTATCATTTACTATCTGCATGCTCTTGGGCAAGTCAAAACCTCTCAGACAGAAAACCTTAAGGTCCCTTCAGTTCTAAATCTATAATCCCTTTATGCCATGCAATATTGTGTTCCCTTTCAGTTTTACCTTCTTTGGCCTAGCATTTTCTTTTTCTTCTATTGTTTCTTAAATGGCATGGTTTCCAGACTCTTTACCAGTCTAGTTGCCTTCCTCTGAACACATAATACTTTGTCAGTGATCCAATCTACATGTGCACCCAAAACTAGACCCAATCTCTACATGACATCTGAAATATTCTGAAAGAATTATTTTTCCCTTAATGTATGTCTATTATACAGTAATACCTGATCCATTTAGAATTCAGCTGTCCAAGGATCTCACCTCTCTGGAATACAGCCAAGAAGCAGAGAAGTATGTGAAAATGTTGCTTGAGCACACAAACATAGATGTCTCAATAGCCATCTTCCAAACTGACGCAATTTGCTCATTGCAAAAAGCCTTCTAGACCTCACATAGAAACTACAGTAATTTTACAAATAATCCTAATAGGCTCGGTGTCTTGATTTCTAAATCCATAGTAATTTTGAAGCATCAAATTAAAATCAAGCAGATAAACTAAAAATAATCACATTCAGTTTATCATTATCAAATGATAGAGGTATTGGAGGTAAAAGAAAAAAAATGCAAAACCTAGTAGACAAAATCCCCATCAGAATGCACAGCAATCTGGAGTCATTTACAAAAACAACAAACAGTCTCACATGATGTAATAAGCTCTCCAAAACAACTCCCCCACACTCCACTCCCTTTGCCCTACTGCTGGTGCTTTCCCTTTAAATTACCTTCCATCTGCTCTGTGTATCTCCTGTATATACACAGTTTTTGCATATCATCTCTTCCAGTAGAAAGTATGTTCCTTAAGGTCTGTGACTCTATTTTTGTCTTTCTCTGTATTCTCAGAACTTAGCATAGCAACTGACACATATCAAATGCTTAATAAACACTTGTTGTTTAGAATTGAGTATAATAATGCATTGTTTACAAATGTCAAATATTACCTTTGCATTCAAAAAAACTGGCTACAGAAGTACAAAATAGGAAAGGTATAACAGCTAGCATGTATGTAGCATTTTATGGTTTATAAAATGTTTTTTACAAAAATTATGTGACTAAAACCCATAACAATCCAGGCTGTTATTATTATCCCCACTTTACAAGTGAGAAAACTGAAGCAGACAGAATTTAAGTTACTTGCAAGGGTCACACAGCCAGTATCTGAAGTCTGATATGAATGTCCTCAAGACCAGCTCTATCTGTTGTGCCATATATCTGCTGACTACTTAATAGATTATCTGAAAAAGACCCAGTGATTTTGGCAGCCTTAATATGTGACAACACTATGACCTAATAGCCAAGAAAAAATAATGTAATCTTAGGCTGCATTTAGTAAACTATAGTAATAAAATGACCATTGAGTCATGTGAACCAGGCACATTTAAAATGAATTCAGGTCATCAACCCACAGACTTAATAATCTACTTTTTTTTACAAAACGGGACATAAATGAAGTAAAAGAAGATATGGAATGCATTGTTACCTCCTGGAATTAATGAAAGTGATAATGAGTTAAATTCTGAGGTTAAGACCACATTGAAAATCATAGAACTTAGTTCACGGCAAGATAAGGGAGATGGTATGACTGAAGAAGTTGGTGCTCTGCCTTCCATACTGATGAATCTAAAAAATGGGGCAGAGACAAGGGCAATAAATGCTAATGAAGTGTCTATTTCAAAGTCCCCTAAATGTGGTTGTGGAATGTTTCAAGAGTCACATAAAAAACATTTTGAACTGAAAACATAAACATTTTCTATAAGCAAAGAGAGTAAAATAAAATGTCCCAGAAAAGTTAAGTTGAAGAATAACGAGGAATCTGACAGTCAACAACTTTTAAATAAAGCTCAGTGACAGGAGTGCCTAAGTACTTCTTTTTTTTTTTTGTATGTAAAAAAAATATATTTTTTTATTTATTTTTAATATGTCTAGTTTTCAGCATTGATTTTCACAGGAGTTTGAATTGCAAATTTTCTCCCCATTTCCACCCCCCCACTCCAAGATGGCGTACACTCTGGTTGCCCTGTTCC
>CM053625.1:215650107-215683708 GCA_028646595.1 Phalanger gymnotis
CCGCTGGACTCCTGGTCTCGGTTGGTCCGTGATCTGGTCAGCCCGCGCTGCACACGCTGGGCTCTGCTGGGCTCAGCTCCGCTCCCCTCAGCTGGGAGCTGGGAGCTCCATGCGGGACAGACCTTACCCAGAGACCATGCAGGCTGTTCTGGGCTAGAGCCCTGCTTCCCTCTGCCACTTTGTGGGTTCTGCAGTTCTAGAACTGGTTCAGAGCCATTTTTTTATAGGTTTTTGGAGGGACTTGGTGGGGAGCTCACACCAGTCACTGCTTTCCAGCTGCCATCTTGCCCCCCCCCCCCCCCCCCCCCCCCCCCCCCCCCCCCCCCCCCCCCCCCCCGTGCCTAAGTACTTCTAAGAAATAGAAGTTAGGCCTGGAAGAACTCATAGTAGTTGCTGAGGAAGCTGAAAAGACTAAAGAAAGAAGTAATAGTTTAACTACTCAGGAGCTTGGTATAAAAATTGCCAAAACTGCTGCTTGACACAACTTTGTAAAGGACAAAAAATGCTGAAACATCACAGGAGGCTTGGAAAAAAATAGCAACAAACTATGCTCTTACCCCTTAAAGGCAGCCAGCTAAATTTGATACTAGTTAGAAAAAGTAAATGTCAGATTTTCCTAACTTTTAAAAAAGTATGTTACATACAAAAAGTATGTTAAAAATGAATAGTTTTGTTAAGAAACATGAGAATTCATATAGTTAAGGAAAAGAATGCAGAGTATAATCTGTATTAACATTAAAGTATTCCTTATATCAATGGTATGCATATACATATTATTGATTGACACATTGCAAACATTTATAGTAAACAGTATTTTTGAGTTTCTGTGTCCAAAATAATTTGTAATCTGGTGACTTCCTTCTAGCACTGAGTCTTTCCAAACATGTTTAGTTTGGTAATCTGTCAAAAAGCCTTTCCAGTTTAGTAGGACTTATCAGAACTTATACTCCACTAGCATAGCCTTCAAGGACCCTGTATGACTTCCATTGATGAGGCATCAGTTGGATTTTATTGAAGAAATATATATATATATATATTTATAGTATAAATTATTTGCTTTTCTATTACTGCTTAGTAATTGAGATTCATGTAACTTATAAGTTTATGGTCATACTCTATTCTCACAGATTTTCTTTTTCAAATAATTGTATGCAATTGCTGGCAGGGTGGTCATAAGTGTGCCTAAGAGAAAATAAGCAAATGAAATTAACACACATTACATCCTAGTGCAAAAATAGTGACCTATTGACTATTTTCTAGAAAACTGGGATTTTTTTTCCCCTCATAGCTTCCTGGTAAAAAGTCAATATATAATTTTAAGCAGCTATGAGACTGAAAAATGCCATACAATTTGCTTTGGTTTAAATTCTGCTTGAGAATAGACATAGATGTTCATTGCCTCATATTCCTGTGATTTATTTTTTTTAATTTCTAATTTTATTCTTAGTATCAAATGTGAAATTTTGGTATTGATAGACAATTATTGTGGCATTAGAAGGACAATAATATTTTGAACTCTCCAAATGCACTGTTTAGATTATTTATTTCCCTTCCCCCCCCCCCAAAAAAAAGAAAGACATGCTATTCAGGATGAGGATGGAGATAGTCCTACTATGTAATTTGCTCAAGTCAGATCATATCTGGAGTACCATATTATTGCTAGGAAGATTCTCAGAGGACAGAATTAGGAGAAATGAGAGAAAACTTTAATTATTACTATTGCTGTTACAGTACCACTATCCTTCTAGTCACCCAGGCTCACAACCTAGGTGTGATTTTCGACTTCTCATTCTCTCACCCTCCACATCCAATTGTTAAGACAAGTAATTTCTAGCTACTTAACATCTCTTATATATCCCCTTCTCTCCTCTCACACTGCCACCATCCTGGTGAGGCCCTTATCAACTCACTCCTAGGCTATCACAATAGCCTATAGGTACGTCTCCCTGCCTCAGGTCTTCCCGACACTCTGAGAATCAATTCACATGCACATGGCAAACTGATCTTCCTAAAGAGCAGGTCTGATCATGCTATCTATCTATTGAATAAACTCCAATGGCTCCCTACCCACTTCCGGGGTCAAATATAAAATTTTCTGTTTGGCATTTAAAGCTCTTCATAACCTGGCCCCTGCCAACAATGCCAGTTTTTGTACCTTATTTCACTCTATGTACTCTGACATCCAGTGACAGTGGCTTCCTTGATGCTCCTTGAACAGAACAATCCTGATTCTGCACTTTCATTAGCGGTCCCCCATGCCTGAAATGCTCTCCCTCCTTATCTCTGCCACTAGCTTTTCTAGTTTGTCTCAGCTAAAATCTCACCTTCTACAAGTCTGCTCTAATCTTAGTGCCTTCTTTCTGCGAACACCTCCAATTTATCCTGTACATCTTGTTTGTGTATAGTTGACTTCATATTGTCTTTTCATTAGACTTCAAGCTGCTTGAAAAACAGGGACAATTTTTTACCTTTTTATACCCTCAGAACTTTGCACAGTGCCTGGTATATACTATTAAATGCTAGCTGAATGAATGGCAAATTTTTTGTTGTAATAAGCTTTCATAAATTAGAACTTTCCAAAACTAGAATGGGTTAGATTATATCACCTGAGGGGTTCCTTCAAACTCTTAGATTATATGATTTTATTAATGTACCATTTTCTAGTTCTGTTTTTTTTTTCTTTTTTCAGCTGCTATATCACATTCTTAGCCCATATAGAGTTTGTGGTCAATTAAAAGCCCTAAGTATATTTTTCATATAGGTTACCATTAAATCAGGTCTACCACACTTGTGTCTCAGCAATTTATTTTTTAATCTGTTATTGTTACTGTTCCTGTTAAATCAAGTCTACCGCACTTGCATCTCAGCAATTGATTTTTTAATCCAAAAAACAAGATTTTATATTTATTCTTATTAAATTCAATACTGTTGGTTTCAGCACATTATACAAGTCTCGATTTTTATGATACATGAGCCTTTCGTTTGGTGTGGCTTTCCACCTCAGTATTGTGTCCTTTGTGAACTAGTTTTCAGAGAAAACAGAAGCCTTTTATGTTTTTACACAAGTGAGTTATGAAGACAGGGAATAGGACAGTGCCAGAAAACATCAACCTTACTCCACCATGACATCAATTCATTGGTCAATCAGTATTCTTTTGGTGTGTGTTTTAAACTATAAATCTATATAACCAGATTATAATCCAACCCACAGGTTTGATTCATAGATTTAAATCCTATAATAGTCCAATTCCCTCACTTTACAGATAAGAAAACTAAGGACCAGAGGACTTAAGTGATTTGTTCAAAGTCACGCAGTTACTGAGAACACTAATAATCAAACAAAGGTCTTAGGACTCCAAATCCAAAATCTTTTGCATTCTAACATATTAACTTAGTGAATATCATTAAAAAGTTTGTCAAATGCAGTCTCAAAAGAGACTGTCTTGGGCGCAGCTAGGTGGCATAGTGAGTAGAGCACCAGTCCTGGAGTCAGGAGCATCTGAGTTCAAATCTGGTCTCAGACACTTGACACACTGTGTGACCTTGGACAAGTCACTTAACCCCAATTGCCTTCCCTTCTCTCTAAAAAAAAAAAAAGACTGTCTTTTGTAGCTAAGTCTGCTAACAAATCGATTACAATATTTAGTGACTTCCTATATATCAGTGGTATATAGTAGAAAGACTTGGAGTCAGCAGATACCTGGGTTAAAATCCAGCCTTTGCCAATTGCCAGCTCAGTAAATCACAGGCAAGTTAGTTAAGCTCCCTGAATCTTTATTTGCTGTCATACAAAATGGGGAAGATGATATATCATAAGACCATTGTTAGGATCATACTGGGTGTGCATAAACTGTTTTTCAAACCTTAAAGCATTGTATATGTCAATTTGTATGTATGTATGTTCTGATGTTACCATTTTATTATCATTTCAGTCTCATTTTTCCCCCAATGGCGTTCACATATAATCATCATCACCAAATCCTTCTCATCTTTTTCAAATGGTGGCAAATAGAAAAAATTATGGGACTGGTAGTGATTACTGGGTGGTGGGGAGGATTGTTAGTGGTGGTGGTGGTGTTGACTAGATGTGATTTCATCAGCATAGAAAGTTCCTACTGAAGAATTTCCTCAATGCAGATTGGCACCGTCTTCACAACTTACTGCCTTAGAAAATTTCCAGAGGCTCTGAGAGGTTATGATTTGCTCAGAGTCATGGAGCTAATATATGGCAGAAGTGGGAACTGAACTCAAATATTCCTGATGAGTCAATTTCCTACCCACAACAAGATGCTACTTTGTTGGTTGAGATATCCAGGATATTTTGAGCTCTAACTTTGTAGCATTGGAATTTGTAGTCTGTCAGTCCATGAAAGATATAGAGCTTCTGATACATAACTCTAGCTACACAATAGCAACTTAATAGGTATTTAGTGTTAAAATTTTAGAGCATGGAATGATGTGTTGAACAGTTTCTATGATTTCCATGCAAAATCTATATTGCCTACTAAGTCCAGTTTCCTTAAAGACAACGTTTTGGGATTTTAGCAATGACTGGGTCCTGAATTGCCATAACTCTCTCCAATCTATTCCATTTCTAAAAACCAATCCATATAACCTAGCCATGTGTTTAATTCTAATTCATGTAGGCTAACTTCATGTAGATATTTCCCATGGAGCCCTTTTTATTTCATTCTTGGATCTCATCCATTTCATAGGCTTCATTAAGACATAAACAACTTTTGGTTGCATTTGAAAAATCCAGTGGCATGCACCTCATATCTGGCTTTATTCAATATTCTTCAGTAAAGTCATGTCATTATTACAAAATAATTTCTACATATTCTATGTGATTACCATGTGCTCCAGGAATGTCTAATAATCCTCTTCTTACTTTTTGGAAAGGAAACTTGTTATAGCAACCTTGGGGTGATATACTTTGCAATTTTCTTAATATCGTGTAGGTTTTTGTTAGGTACAGTGGATAGGAAGCTGGACCTGGAGTCAAGAAGACTCATCTTCCTGAGGTCAAATCTGGCCTCAAACACTTCCTAGCTGTGTAATCCTGAGCAAGTCAATTTACCCTTGTTTGCCTCCATTTCCTCTTCTATAAAATGAGCTAGAGAAGGAAATGGCAAACCAAATGCCAAGAAAACCCCAAATGGGGTCACAAAGAGTAGCACATGACTGAAACAACTGAAAAACAACAAATGGTCAATTTCACAGTTCTGAAAGTATAAATTAAATTTGTTATTGGGTGTTATTATTTAAAATGTGTTCCTCTTAATCTTTTGAATTTTCAGGATGCAAATAGATTTCTCAATTCATTAACATGTTGATGCTGTTATGCTGAATGTGTCTTGCCTGGAGAAGACTAAGGCACTTATTTGTGGGTATGACATTCATCCACTGGTTCGACATAATCTTTGGATCTAAGCTCTAAGCCTTCAATATCTATCTTCTCTTTGTGTATGTTAAGAATTTTACACTTAAGAAGTCCAAACAACATTTTGATAGCAATAAAGGAAGCTACCATGAAATGAAAGAGCTGTTTAATGTAAGTTTTAGTGAAATCATGTAACTTGATGTACATCAAGCCATTAATAAAATGTTTTGATCTAACTCTATCTTTAGTTTGGAAGTTATACTTAATTCTATTTAGGAGTGATGGTAATGGACTTAGGCAGAATTATAAAGCTGTCTCCCTGAAAAAAAACCACATTTTATATCAATTATTATTGAAATTATTACATTGACATGTTTTAAATAGAGAAAAATTTTCCATGCAAACTTCAAATACTTGAGAATTCTTACTATTTTTGTATCTGTGCATTTGTAGTACAAGACTATGTCAAGAGTACAGAATTGAGGCAAAGACTATACAACAACAACAAAAAAGCCATAATTTTTAAGGTAGTTTCTTCAGCAATTACTAAATTGATAAAAAAAAAAAATTGCTATTCATACCCTGGGATGTTTTGGCATGCCTCTTTGGTTCCTCAGCCACTACATAATATTTTGCAAATGTTTATAGATTTTTTTAAAGTTTCCATAAGCTCTGAATCCTTTGTTTAAAGTACATAAACAAATAAATGACCTGTAATTGGAGGGTTTTCTGGTATTCTCATAATTTGGCAATAGAAATGTGATGCCTTCTGCTAAGAAATGTGAAATTCAGGCTTGTGTCTGAATGGAAGATGGTAAAATGATTTCTTACTAATTCATGCACCCCTTCTGAAGTATTTGAGAGAATAATTGTGGGTCTTGTCCAGCTCTGTCACTGCATTTTTTTTGAACATTTAGAGTTTCTGTGACCTCTTTTGATGTAACTATTCTGACATTCACTATATTAATGGTATGCAAGCTTTTTGTTTTTTCATTTGAGCCAATTTTTTTCTGGTGTTTTGGATTTCTTATTACTATAGAGATGAGTGGAAAATTTCCACATATCTCTTTCTTATAAATTAAAAACTTTGCTGTAAAAATTGCATAAAAATATAACTTTGCTAATTCCAGTGGTGCAGATTTAATCTGACTGAACTTTATTCCATGTCTTGAGATTCATTACTATTCTAAGGACCTTTAAAAAATACACAGGAAGTGCCAGTCTTTCAGCTTACTTCATTTTAGCCATGTAGCTTCTTGATGAACCAAATATAACTTCAAATGCATTTATGTAAATTTTCTTGAGATAATTTATCAGACATCATTACCAACAAAACATAGAAAAGATAATTTAGTCTCAGTACAACATTCATTTTAAGTGAGTTATTTCAGGCAACCTATGATATATTTAATTGCTTCTAACAACCGAAGTTCTCTTTAATTTGTTTGAATAAAGGGGGGTAATTTGGTTTAAAAAAATCCTTTATGTTGCCTGAAATATGGACTCTTGAATTTACCAGAGTCTTTTATCCATCTAGATAATACCTATTTCTTTCAGTTCATGTGCAACCACTTCAGGCATATCATCTTTGGAAGGCTGCTATTTAATGGTTTGTATGGAACCCTAAAATAATGATAAACTCTCAGAAAACTAGAAAGAGTTAATATAGCAGCTATGTGTTCTATTATTTTTCTTTCCCATCTTAAGTCTTCATAAATTTTAAAACATCTTAAAATTTTGTATAAAAAACACTGGTATTTTTCTTGCCCTCTTTCTTCCCATTTTTAGTATTTCCTTCCTATCAAAGATCTTACACCACTTTTTGGCACTAGATGGCTAAAATAAAATAGAAATTCTGGCCACCTACCCTCTACTTCAAAGCCAATGAAAACTTCCAAAAGTCTTAAAGTTAGCACTTGAAAATCCTCAAATTCTCTACAGGATTTGTGATCTCATCATATTGAGTACCACCTCCAATGATGCAGAATGCAATTGAATAACACTTTTTCACCCTTTGGTGCTCTTGTCTTTCTCAGGAAGCCAACATGTTAGGGACCTTCCTCTAGGTCTTTTGAAATTATGTGAATACTGATAGAGCACATAGGATGTTCATCTGTTATCCAGCACTCCCCATACATGATTGATCAGCCTCCTTTTCTGATGATCCATCTATACAGTGGTATCTTTTATGAGCAGTTCATTGTTGGTAATATGATCTGGCCTCTTTGTGCCCACTGTGTGCCTCTCCACTGTTCTTTGTGTGACATGAAATTTTGATATCTCAGAGATTATAGTATTTACTTGCCTGTGTGTATACACCTCCTAGAGGCAGCTGGTAGCACAATGATCAGAGTTCTGGGCCTGGAGTCAGAAAAACCTGAGTTCAAATCCAGCCTCAGACACTTTACTAGCTGTATGTGTAACAACAATGCTGCCTGCAGCTGCTGTGGATAAGTAATCAGAAGAATATTTTCTAAATTTAAAAGGAAACATTTGTTACTTCAGTTTTCAATACTGAACAGTTCTTTTTCAACAAAGGAATTTATTATGCAATACATCACCTATTTATTCTCTGAGAAGGGGATGTATTACCAATTTTGGAGTAGGATTACTTGCAGTTTTGAAGCCTGTCTTGTGAAATTAAATGGAGTCATCTTATGAGTGTTAGAACATGCATTATTTTCTGTCTTCAAAGTGTCACTACAACTACCAAACCTGGAAATGATTATATACAAAAAAAAAAATGTAGAAGCTTGATAAAGGGGTGAAATAAGTAACAAAGATATCCAATCTGAGTAAGAACTAGGGTCATTTCTTAATATCATACCTTAAATTTTTATTGAATCAGATACTGGTAATCCATAATTCATACCCACTTTTGATATTTGTGAAGAGTTGTACCGAGGCAAATACATGATACAGTGAAGAACACTGAACTATGTACAAGTCAGACATCTAGTTTTTCCTCAAGGTTCCACAATTTATGACATGTATTTTTTCAACAATTTTTACATTTCGGCTTCAAGAAAGGAGTTTAAGTTAACCAGGGAATGGATAAATGAATTATGGGACCTGAAAGTAATGAAGCATTACTGTGGCATAAGAAAAGATGAATACGAAGAATCAGAGAAGAGCAGGAAGACTCGTATGACCTGTTGCAGTTAAGTAAACAAAACCAAGAAAATAATATAAAATGTTTATAGCAATGCACACCGAAAGCACAGCAACGATAAAAACAATGCAGGATGCTGTGCAATTATCATGAGAAAATGTCTCCTTTTCCTTCATTGCCAAGGTGGGGGGCCACGGGTGTGGAACATTTAACACACTGATAGATTCAGTGGATGTGGTGAGTACTTTTGCTGAACTGCTTCCTTTTTCTCCTTTTCTATCCTTTGTTATAAGGGTGGCTTGATGGTTAGAGGAGAAGGGAGGGAGATCTTTAGAAATGAAAATGTAGAAACAATAAATATCAACAAAATACAGGACCCATGAAGTCCCATCCAGTCCTAAAATTCTAAAAAGAAATTTTAACTTTTCTGTTTTTTTTTTCTTTAGTAAATTGTGGACCAAATTGATTTAAGGAGAATATTCCAGCAAGGAAAATAATATGTAGTTATACTAGTGGTAGTAGTAGGAACACAAGGAGAAGGAGAAGGAGGAGGAGGAGGGAGGAAAAATGATGATAATTATTATTACTTGGTAACACAGAAAATTCTTTACACTGTGTACCAATCCAAAATAGAAATACTGATTGATATTTTGGTTAAGTTATATTTAAGTATCCTGTAAGAGCAAATCAGTCTTGGTATTCACACATCATCAATACCTTCTGTCCCAAGGACCCCTTGAATAAAAGATGTAGCAAAGAGCTCCTCCATTCTATTTAAGAAGGGTCTCCAGGCCAGCTATCACTTCATTTCTCATCTGACTGCATTACTTTGTATTTCATCGTTCCCACATTCCTGGTACCTTCCCTGGAGTGGGGAAGAGGACTACCCACACCTTTTACAGTTTTCTTTTGTATATTGCCTTCCCTCATTGGATTGTAAAATTCCTTGAGGGCAGGGATTATCTTTCTTTTGCTATTTCATATCTCTTTTTTTTTTTTGGAGGGAGGAAGGCAGGGCAATTGAGGTTAAGTGACTTGCCCAAGGTCACACAGCTAATAAGTATGTCAAGTGTCTGAGACTAGATTTGAACTCAGGTCCTTCTGACTCCAGGGACAGTGCTCTCTACTCACTGCACCACCTAGTTGTCCCTGCTATTTTATCTCTCTAGCACTTAACACAATGCCAGGCACATAGTAGGCACTTAAAACATATTTACTTGCTGACTAAAGCATGAAACCAGTTCATAAGTACAAAAATAGTAATATAAAAATGAGAACTGAAAATACTTCATTAGGCTGAAAAAAGTTAACTGTCAAATGAATGAAAAAACAACTCCCATAAATATTTACATTCGTGTTAATGTTTAGATTTTTTAAAAGCTATCTTTGGATGGTAAAAGAAAATCGTCAAGCAACTATCAAGGAGTGATTTAAAAAAAAAAAAGATCACTCTAACAAACTAGTAACATGGCAAGATGCTATCCAACTATTAGGGTGGCTCACATCATATCAGCATTTAGCACAGTGCCGGCACATAATAGTCACTTAATAAATGTTTATCGAATGAATATCTATGGTACCCAACAACTCATGTTTTCATGATGGGCTTTAAGGTATTCAAAGTGATTTACATATATTATCTCATTTCAACTATTGAAATGAATCACACTTTCATTTCTGCACCAAAGTCATTTTTCAATCTACAAATTTGTCCAAAGTTCATTTTTAGCATGTACAGAGATTAATTATAATATAGGCTACTGTATTCTGCTTTAAATTGTTCATTTGGCTGAATTATAAAACTGTCATCACAGTCATAAATACACGTTAATACATGTATCCAGGGAGGA
Source organism: Phalanger gymnotis (assembly GCA_028646595.1). Lineage (NCBI taxonomy): Eukaryota > Metazoa > Chordata > Mammalia > Diprotodontia > Phalangeridae > Phalanger > Phalanger gymnotis. The sequence continues at coordinate 215,660,453 of CM053625.1, forward strand.
AAATTTTGTAAAGTAGAATTCTTACATTATTGCATTCTTTACCTGTTTTAAATCACAGATTTGATTAACAATGTCATAAATGCAAAACTATGACAATTATAATGTATTGGCAATTAAGTTGGGACTTTTTTACTGCTTTAGAATGCTAAATTAATGACTCTTTGATTGAGCCTTACTAGATGCAAAGCCCCAGGCCCAAACCCCTATCTACTAAGTGCTAAACCAATGTGGACATGAAGCCCTCAGGGCCTTAAGGGGTGTTGCTAAGACCACAGCCAATAGTATGCACCTAAGTTCTGGTCACTCAGATGATGTTTGATGACATCCAAAGACTGTATAAAAAGAGAGCAGAGTTATTTGCTTGAGGCTCTCACTCCTGGAGAAGTGTTGCTGTGGGACTCTGGGCAGTTGCTCTAAGAGCCTCCTGGCTCATCAATCCAGATGTTGATGGTTCCTTGGTAACTATGAATTGTATTTGGTCTGTTTATAATGTATGTTTGTAATTTGTGTTTGCTCTGAAATTCAGGGTGCTGGCTTTTTCCCCTGAACTAATTGAATGATATTTGTATGTTGGATTGAAATAATCTTATCAACCCCTCAACGTTGCTTTCTTTAGTAAAGCAGATCAAAAGAACCTGTGCTGGCAGCGTTCTTGTTGTTGAGCTTGTGTTGGTCTTTCACCCCAACAGCAGCCGCTAGCCGAATTGTTGCAACATATAAACCCTACAAAGGAGAAGAGGAAAAAATACTACACTTTGAGTCTGAGAACCAGAGTCCCAAGTCACAGCTTAGATACTTATTAGGTGTGTGACGTTTACCTTCTCTGAGTTTCCATTTTCATCAGATAGCTAACTAATACTTATACATAGCTTTAAAGTTTACAAAACACTTTATGTTTTTTGCAAAATGGGATAATAATACTTATACTAAATCCCTCCTGGGCTTGTTCTCAGGAAAGTACTTTATTAACTTATAAAGTCCTTTAGAAATGTGGCCTATTATCATAAGTATTTTAAAAAAGAACACCTTTAATTCTGAGACGCTTCCCACAACCATTTGGCAAAAATCCATTCCTTGTAGGAATTAAGGTAGATGAAACAAAACAAAGCAAAACAAAAGAAACTATGAGGAAAGTCATCAGAATCAGGCAGGTTCAATATGAAGATTAAAAAGAGAATTATATGGACCTTCTTACTCCAGTCACAATCAAATAAAGGTATTCCTATGAGTTAATAATTAGATTAGAATTGTCAAATTCTAATATATACACATACACACACTGTAAGAAAATGTCTCAGCTATAAATGCCAACACAAATGAAAAACAAAAAATGCATAAGCATTTCCTCCCAAAATTTATATGCATTTTCTCCCGCCATATCTTTTTGTTTAACACTCAGGACAGAAGAAAGAGCTTTATATTAAGAATACAAAATTGTGATAATCAGCAGTACCTCAAAACATATATCTATTTTTCTGTTCTGGACCCATGGATTTACTACCGCATAAGGAAACCTAAGTGAGGATACTCCTTATATCAATGAAGATTAGAAATATTCTTAAATATATAGTCTTAGAACACTGCTTTTGAAACTGACTGATTACATAATTCGCCTAAAGTCACATGGGAATTGAACTCAGTTCTTACTACCTCTAAATTTGGGTCTCTACTCCATGCTATCTTCCAAAACCCTTATTTAAAAGTTTGATTTTCTTTTCATTAGGCCTAAACATTCAAAATTTCAAGCTATACTTATGTCAAGTCCAAAACTACTTAATTTTTTTTAAAATTTTTTTAAATTATTTAATATATTTAGTTTTCGGCGTTGATTTTCACAGGAGTTTGAATTACAAATTTTCTCCCCATTTCTACCCTCCCCCCCACTCCAAGATGGCGTATATTCTGGTTGTCCTGTTCCCCAGTTAGCCCTCCCTTCTGTAAACTACTTAATTCTTAATTACTTCCTTTTCCCAGAGAGAAGAAATCCTCAAGTGTAGTAGTCTCATGACTACAACATAGTCTAAGAGGAAACACACTAAACTTGAAGTCAGAAAACCTGAGTCAGCCATATATGAGTAGTATAATTATAAGCAAGTTACCTCTATGAGCTTCAGTTTCTAATCCCAACCTGATTAAAAAGAGGATGAAAAAACCTGTACTATCTACCTCACAGGACTGTGGTTTGTAAACCTCAAAGAGCTATTAAGTACAGGGTATTATAATAATGACAGAACTTCATTTGCATTTCCCACTTTTACAACAGAGGACAGGGAAAGAGCTATAGGGTGTCCCTAAAGTCTAGACACATAGGCAAAAATGCATATTTTGAAATATTTGGAATATTAACAGACCTTAGGCCCCTTGACTTCTTTTTCTGGAATATGCCAAAGGAGAAGGTGTACTCAATGAAAATCACAGATGCAACACACTTGATTGAATGCATAAAGAGTGAATGTGGTAAAATTGATGGCATTGTGGAGTTATTGCATTAAGTTCACATGAATCTTACAAAGTGCATCAACCTTTGCAAAACAAATGATGGAAATCATATTGAAGACATTATTTGTTAATATTCCAATTAAATAAAATGTTGTTGAAAATTTTGTTCATTTCATTTCTTGAAAATATGCATTTTTGCCTGTGTGTCCAGACTTTAGGAGCACCCTGTATAAAAAGATGATAGAATCACAAAAAACAAAAGTGCTTGTCATGATTTGGACAGTAAGTCCACCCGAAGCTTGTAATAATGAATAGATGTACTTTGCCTCTTATTGCCTGTATGATCACTTGCATTTAATTCTTTTGGGTCTCAGCTTTTTTATCTGTAAAATTTGGGATTGAGACTTCCATATACCCCCCCCCACATATGTACACATATATATGTGTGTGTGCATATATATATATACACACACACATACATATATACACAATCTTTTATTTTTCCCAATTATAAGTTGAAACAATTTTAACATATGCTTTAAAAAAAAGTTTTGAGTTCCAAATTTGATCCCTCCTTCCTCTCCCCACCCCGAGATGGTAAGTAATCAGATATAGCTTATACATGTGCAAACATGTAAAACATTTTCATATTAGTGATTTTGTATAAGAAGATTCAAATAAGAGAAAAAAGAGAAGATCATGAAAAACAGCATGTCTCAATCTGTATTTGGATATCAGTTCTTTCTCTGGAGGCAGATAGTATGTTTCATCATGAGTCCTTTAGGATTGTCTTGGATCATTGTATTGCTGACAACAGCTTAAGTCATTCACAGTTCTTCCATCAAACAATAGTGCTTTTACTGTGTACAATGTTCTGGTTTTCCTCATTTCACTTTGCATTAGTTCATGTAAGTCTTTCCAGGTTTTTCTGAAATCATCCTGCTTGTCATTTCTTATAGCACAATAAGATTCCATCACAATCATATACCATACCTTGTTTAGCCATTCCCCAAATGATAGGCATACCCTCAATTTCCAATTATTAGTCACTACAAAAAGAGCTGCTACAAATACTTTTGTACAAATATGTCCTTTTCCTTTTTTTTTAATGTCTTTGGGATATAGACCTAGCAGTGGCATTCCTAGATCAAAGGGTATGCACTGTTTTACAGCCCTCTGGGCATAGTTCCAAATTGCTCTCCACAGTGGTTGGATCAGTTCACAACTCCACCAACAGCACATTAGTGTCATAGTTTTTCCACATCCCCTCTAACATCCAACATTTCCCATTTTTGTGAGGTGGTACCTCAGAGCTGTTTTAATGTGCATTTCTCTAATCAATAAGTGATTTAGAGGATTTTTTCATATCACTATATACAGTCTTCATCTGAAAACTGCCTGTTAAGACTTCTAAGAGCCCTTCCAGCTCTAAATCTGTCAATCGATCCTTTTCCAGGAAGCCTTTCTCAATCCCCCTTAATTCTGGCACTTTCCTTCTGTTGATTATTTCAAATTTATGTTGTATACAGCTTGCTTGCACATAGTTGTTTGCTTTTTGTCTCCCTCATTAGACTGGGAGCTTCTTGAGAGGAAGGACAAGTCTTTTAACTTTTTTGTATGCCCAGCACTCAGTACAGTGCCTGGCACATAGAAGGCATTTAATAAATATTTACTGACTTACTATTTCCCCAGCTATCAATAACTCCCAATTACTTTGTATTTACCCCATATATATTTAGTCATCTGCTTATATATTGATTCCATTAAAAAACTATAAGTATCCTGAGCACAAACAATATTTCATTTTAGTCTTTGTGGTCCCAGCACCTGGCACATGGGTACTTGATAAATGTTTACTGATTAATTGATGCTATGAGCTATGACAGCATTCTTCAAGACAGGGTACATACACTTTTAATAGTACACAAAACAATCCATTTGGGAACAATAAGAAAATATGAGCAAAATATATCTAGAGACAAAAGAGATCTCTGAGGCCATTTAATCCAGCTTCTTCATTTCACTAATCTAGAAAAGGAGGCCAAGGAAGGTTAGTCTACACAAGGTCATGTAGTGGTAGTGTCATCACAGGTGGAGTTTGAACCTGGATTTTGTAAGTCCAGAGACAATGTCCTTTCCATTACACTACCCTTAATCAGAAGTTCCATTTCTATTTGTTTAGCTCAAAAAGAGAAATTAATCCTAATATTTAATATACAAATTGGGACTGGCGTGCCAACTCAGTACATATTTCAGAAAGTCATGTATTACCTATATATGAAGCATAGAGTATATCCTAAGGGAAGAGTAGGAGCAACCCAATGCAGAGGTGCAGTTAGTGTTGCCCTCACTCATTCAGTTACTTTCAGTATATTTCTATGTATTGCAATTTCCATGGGCCTAGTTAAGTTGATTTATGGCTTATGTGACATATTTTTAACTAACTAAATGCAACACAGTGGATGAAAGACTTTAAAGGATTCCAACAAAGAAGCTACATATCAAAGATTATGCTATGTGAGCATAAGGCAACAACTAAATATAGTAAAAACTTATACTTCTACTAGTACAATCTAATCAGATCTGACAAGAAGTTGGTGAGAAAAAATTAACAATTATTAGGAGTATTTGAAATTTGGATTTAAAACCAGTATCCTTAATGAGGAATATCACACTGTCATTGTATTAATGACAGTAAAATCCATAAATGTTGATATTTTAAAATTAAGATTTTCAATCTATCAATAAACAATCATTTATTAAATGTGTTAGGAACCATGCTAGGCACAGGGTGATAAAATGACAAAACTGAAGCAGTCACTGCCCTCAAAAAGCTTATATTTTAACGGAGGAGACAGCATAAATACATATAAGTATATATAAAATATGTTAAAAATGAATGCAATGTGGTTATGGAAGGAAAGCATTAGCAGTTAAGGCAGTGGAGATCAGGAACTACCTACTGTAGAAAGTGGTATCTGATTCCAACAAGCCTTGAAAATAAGGTAATGCAACTCAGGCCTGGGAGACATTAGGTTCCAAGCTATAGAAAATGGGGATAACATCTATGTAGATGAATAGTGAATTAGATGAATTAGTGAATAAGCCAGGATGGCTGGAATGAAAAATGTGTGGAGGAATATGGGAGAAGACTTTAAAGATAGGAAGGGGTCAGGTTGTAAAGAGATCTAAATGCCAAACAGAAGAGTTTATACATAATCCTAGAGGTAATAGGCATCCACTAGAGTTTATTGGATAGGAGAAAGAAATTATCAGATTTATATTTTAAGAGAAGGCATTTGAGGGGAGGGAGAACTGGAGTAGAGAGAGACTTGTAATAGGGAGAGCAAATAGTAGTAAGCTATTACAATAGTTCAGGGGGTGGTGATAAGGTCTTGAAAAAGAATCGTAGCTGTCTGAATAGAGGAAGGGACATATTCAGGAGATATTGTAGAGACAGAAATGCCAACACTAAATTGTAAGCTCCTTGGGGGCAGGGAATGTCTTTTCCCTTTTTTTGTATTCCCATGGTTTTACACAGTAGGTGTTTAGTAAATGTTTATTGTTTGATGATTGATTGGTCAATTGATTAGATTGTAGGAGACTGAAAATGAGGAGTTGAGGTCAACACTGAGATTAAAAATCTGTGTAATTGGAAGGAAGGTACCCTTCACAATAATAGGGAACTTTGGTAGAGGGGTGGGTTTAAGGGGAAAAAAAGCATTGACTTCTCTTTTGGACATGTTAATTTCGAAAAGTCTATGACACACAACTCTAAGAGAAAATTCACGATGTAGATAGGAATGGAGCTCAAGAGAGAGGCTATAGCTAGATTACATTATGTGGAGGCATATGCAAAGAAAGTCCACTGAACACAAGAGAGCTGATGAAGTCACCACTTGACAGTGTAGAGAGAGAGGAGGACCCAGGATGGAGCCTTGGGGAATATATACAATTAGAGGGCATGGCAGCGATGATGAATCAGAAAAAAGACTTGGTGCCAAAAATAATACATCACTTTTAAACTTTCATGCCTTAACACAGTGAAAACTTGAAATCCAAATTTTCCAAACTATTTTTAAATCTTCAAAATGAAGTTTGAGTGGATTTTGAAACAATTTGTTTAAAATATAAAAATAATATAACTTCTGGTTAGTTAGGAGGAATAGCCGATTTACATGCTATACACCTCCATAGAGAGAAGTAACGGACTCAGAATGCAGACTGAAGCATAGTTCTTTCTCTAATATTTCCTTCCTTCCATTCTCCTTCCCTTCCTCCTTTCCTTTGAAATGGCTAATGAGGACATTTGTTTGCATGATTATACATATTTGTAATGGGTTTTGTTTTTCTTGCCTTCTCAATGACTGGAGGAGTAGCAAGGGAGAAATTAGGAACTGAAAATAAAATAAACTTAAATTTAAAAAGATTGGCTACCTAAATTTTAACACAAATCTTTGAATAACTGGTGGATGGGATTGAAAAATGAGTATCATGCTTTAGTAAGCATTGCCAATAATGCCAAGATATAGATCTATGAATCTTTTTAAGTTAATCTTTTTTATTTATAATAGCCATTGAAAGCAAGTACCAAAATAAACTTAACTTACAAACAGACCTTTAAAAACTTGTATTCTAAAGTATTAACCAAAATATCAAAAAATAAAACAACAACAATATTCCTGTTGAAAAATAATACTTTTTAGTGAAAATATCATTAATATTTTTCAGTAAGACTAAAAAGGTTTTGAATAATTAATAAAATGAAATTAATATTATTGTAAAATAATTCTTATTTCACACGTGCCATTCTTTAAAAAATATATTGTCTTTTAATGTACATAATATATTTGTACAGTGCTGTATTATGTAATTTATAAAAAAATACTCACATATTGACATGTATACTCAAAAACATTTCACTGATAGGTATGCATGGTCACAAAAAAAAGGTTGGATGCCACTGCTCCACTTGAAAAAAACATTTTTTTGCTATATGCAAAACTGATCATGGACTTATGGACATAATGACCACTAAGGAATTATGATGATGCTAAATAACAATGAAATGTAAAACATAATTTAGGTTTGTTTTATCAAGGCATTCATTCTACATAAGTTTTCTAGGTAACTCAGTTTTGAGTTTATTACTGAATTTTACCATGAAGATTTAAGCTAAATGAATTTCGATTGTTGCTTTGTTGTATGAAAAACAAACATTTCAATAAGCTCATTCGCAATATAGAAAATTTGAATTGAAAAATAATTGAATCAAATTAACAAATTACATTATAGAGCACCTATCATAGATTTAAAACTGAGAGGAAACTCAAGGGCTATCTAAGACTAAGTCCTTGATTTTACAGATGACGATGGTTAGGCCCAGAGAAGCAAGTGACTTGCCTCATGTCATACATGTAGTGTTAAGTGGCAAAGTCCAGATAAGAATCTTGGTCCTCTGATTCCACAGCTCTAGAGAGCTTACCACTCTACCGTATTGTGCATAGGTCCCAGCCAAACTGCTTAATTCTTTAATAATTCTATAATAATTCAAATAAATTGTATATAAAAATAAATCTATGAAAATTCAAAAGGTCACAAAAGATAATATACTTTCTTTAGGAATAAATTTCAAATCACTATTTTTAAAATTCTTTAAAACTTTATAGCTTAGGAGAGGCTTCATATAAGTTAGAAGTATATGTTTAGACATGAAATCTAAGAAATAAAATCAGAATGAATCAGCAGACATGCATGAAACAAATCTGTTTACATAGCAGTCCCATTGAGCCAAAAAAAAATGTAAACAACTGGATTCAATTTAACCTTATTCATCTAAGTGATCTTTTACACCTTTATCTTTTTAATGTATATATTATTTTAATAAGACAAAAGAAAATTTAGTCCAAACCCCAGATTTCCAGTATTAAGGAGGTAAACAGAAAAAAAAAATCTCCAAAATACTCCCATTTTCACAACATAGTGATTATTTATGTGAATCATTTTCCTTTCCTCATTCTGAATTAAAGGGACACACATGAAAAGATTCAGCCTAAAGGAAGACTTCATTTGAAGAGAAGCATCATGGTAATAACAGTGGAAAAAACAATAGGCATAGAACGAGAATATGAAGGATATGATCCCAATTCAAACATTTATTAGGCAAGCAACCACAGGAAAATTCCATTGGCATCAATTTCCTCAACTGTAATGTGATGATAAAAATGCTTGCATACTGACCTGACAAGATAGTTTTGAGGCAAGGGTTTTGCAAATCATAAAGCATTATTTAACTGCCAACTATAATTATATTTTAAAATGCCAATTTATATAAAAACACTTTCTCTTCATTATAATTTTCCATGATAATACTGAAAACTGGTTAAGGAGAAAAATTTAAGCAAATGCCATCCTACAGGTTCAGAATCAGAGAGCAAAGCATAAAGAACACAAAAAAGACAAGACTTTTATTTCAATTATTTAATTTAAGTGCAATGAAGATGTAAACAAACTATATAAACAAACTACATATGTGGAAGAAAAGAAAAACCAATGAAGTACATGATTAAAAAAAAAACTCAAACAAAACAAAAAAAATGTTAATTTTTGTTTTCCAGCTAGCTCTTGATTAACCATCCATAATTGAAAGATAACATCCTTTGCAGAATCAGACGGAATTTGTGGGGCAGAATAAAGATGGTAGAGTAGAGAAAGCTCCCAGCTAAGCTCTCCCAATATTTCCCTCCAAACAACTTTAAAATAATTCCTCAAATTAAATTCTGGTGTAGTAGAACCAACAAATGGTCAGAGTGAAATATTTTTTAGCCCAAAAGAACAAAAAAGATTGGAAAGAGAGATTTGTGACATAGAGAAGGAGACTGGCCCAAAGCTTATGTGAATGAAGCTGGGAAGCACTGAAAACTTCCAAATCCCAAGGACTAGCTCTGAAAATAGCAATATTAAAAAGTCCAAAGCTTGAGACAGTCACCATCCCTTACCCAACCAGGAACAGAGCATAACTCTAGCATAAAGTTCAAAATCAAGAAATAGGGTGAGAAAATGAGCAAATAACAGCAAAAAAGAACCTGACCACAAAAAGTTACAATGATGGATCAAGACACAAACTCAGAAGGAGACAATGAAGTAAAATGAACATTAGCCAAATAAAAATTCCTGGAAGAGCTAAAAAATTCTTTTTGAAATCAAATAGGAGTGGTAGAGGAAAAAATAAGCAGAGAAATGAAAGCAAAGGAAGAAAATTATGAAAAGAAAACTAAAAGTTTGGTAAAAGGGGCACAAAAAATACTGAAGAAAGTGGTATCTTACAAAGCAGAATTGGCTACATGGAAAAAGAGGGATAAAAGCTATTTGAGGAAAATAATTCCTTAAAAATTAAACTTGGGCAAGTGAAGGCAAATGACTTCATGAGACATCAAGAAAAAAATTTTTTAAAAAATCAAAAGAATGAAAAAAAAGTGAAATATCTCAGTAAAAACAACTGGCTTGGAAAATAGATCAAAGAGACATGTTTTAAGAATTATTGGATTACCTGAAAACCATGATAAAAGAAAGAGCCTAGACATCATATTTCATAAAATTATCAAGGAAAACTGCCCAGATATCTTCAAACCAGAGGGTAAAATAGAAACTGAAGTAATTGACCTGAAAGAGATCCCAAAATAAAAAACTCCAAGGAACACATTAGCCAAATTCCAGGGCTCCCATGTCAAAGAGAAAATGTTGCAAGCAGCCAGAATGAAATCAAATACCATGGGGCCAAAGTAGCAACTACTACATAAAAGGAATGGAGAGTTTAGAATATGGTATTCTGGAAGTCAAAAAAGCTGGAATTACAATCAAGAATAATCTACCCAGCAAAACAGAGTATAATATTTAATTATTAAATGTATATTCAATAAAATAGAAGACTTTCAAGCATTACTGGTGAAAATACCTAGCTGAATAGAAAATTTGATTTTCAAATCAAAGACGCGGGAAAAGCATAAAGAGGCAAACATGAAAGAGAAATAAGGGACTCAATAAAATTAAATTGCTTATTCTTCTACATTGGTAGATGACACATGCATCTTCTGAGAGCAATATCATTATTAGAGCAGTTACAAAGATTCTACAGAGAAAGAGAGTGTGGGAGTGAGTTGATTGTTTGGCGATGATATAAAAAAATGGATGGGTAAAAAGGAGAGTTTCCCCAGGAAAAGGTGGAAGAGAGAGGAGGAATGGAGAAAATTATTTCACATAAAGAAGAGCTTTTACAGTGGAGGGAAAAATGGGGGTGGGAGGTAGGGAAGGGTAATACTTGAACTTCACTCATATCTAAATTTGTTCAAAGACAGAAAATAAATAAACATGCTCAAATGGTAACAGAAATCTATCCGAACCAAGAGGGAAGTAGGAGGAAAAGTGGATAAAATGAGGGGGGGGGGTGATAAAAAGGAGAGCAGAAAAAAGAAGGCATTGGTAAGAAGCAAAAGAGATTTTAAAGGAGGGAAAGAATGAAAAGAGAGAGAGGACAAACAGAAGAAAATGGGATGAAGAAAAATGCGCAGTGAATAATCATACATGAAAATGAGAATGGGATGAACTCACCCATAAAACAGAAGCAGAGAGACTGGATTAGAAATCAGAATACAACAATATCTTGTTTAGAAGAAACACACTTGAAACTGAGAGACATACATACACAGAGTTAAAATAAGGGGATGGAGCAGAATCTATCATGCTTCAGCTGAAACAAGAAAGGCAAGGGTAGCAATCATGATCTCAAATGAAGCAAAATGAAAAATAGATTTAATTAAGACAGATGAACAAGGAATCCACATCTTACTAAAAGTAATCACAGACAATAAAATAATATCACTTCTAAACATGTATGCACCAAATGGCATAGCATCTGAATTCTTGAAAGAAAAGTTAAATGAATTATAGGAGGAAATAATAGAAACTATACTAGTGAGGGACCTCGACTTTCCCCATTCAGAGTTAGATAAATCTAATCAGAAAATAAATAAGAAAAAAGCCAAGGAGATGAATAAAATCTTAGAAAAGTAAGATATACTAGACCTCTAGGGGAAGCTGAATAGGAATAGAAAGGAGTATACCTTTTTCTCAACTGCACATAACATTTTCACAAAAACTGACCACGTATTAGGACATAAAAACCTCAAAATGAATGGAGAAAAGCATAAATATTAAATATATTCCTATCAACTACAATGCAATGAAAATGACATTTAATAAAGGTTCAGGGATGAATAGATTAAAAGTTTATTGGAAACTAAGTAATCTAATCCTAAAGAATGAGTGAGTCAAGAAACAAATTATAGAAAAAACATCAATTATTTCAGTAGAGAGAATGTCAAAAATGAGACAACATACCAAAATTTATGAGATATAGCTAAAGAAGTACTTGGGGGAAAATTTATATCTCTAAATATCTCTAAAATTTATATCTCTAAATCACCAATAAAAGAGAAACAGATCAACGAATTAGGCATGCAACTAAAAAAAGACTAGAAAAAGAACAAATTTAAAATCCCCAGTTAAACACCAAAATGTAAAACCAGAAAAATAAAGGACAGATTAATAAAACTGAAAGTAAGAAACCCACTAAACTAATAAATAAAGCTAGGAGATGGTTTTATTTTTAAAAATCAATAAAATAGATTATACTCTTGGTTAATTTGATTTTAAAAGAGAAAGAAAACCAAACTACCAGTATCAACAATGAAAAGAGTGAATGCACCACTAATGAAGATGAAATGAAAGCAATTATTATGAATTATTTTGACCAATAATATGCCAGTAAAACTTGACAATGTATGTGAAATAGATGAAATTCTACAAAAATACAAACTGCCCAGCTTAACAGAAGAGGAAATAGAATAGTTAAATAATCCAATCCTGGAAAAATTACTTGAACAAGTCATTAATGAGTTCTCTAAGAAAAAAATCCCCAGGATCAGATAGATTTCCAACTGAATTCTACCAAAAGCTTCAAGGACAATTAATCCCAATGCCATATAAACTATTTGAAAAATAGATTGTAAAAAAAGGAATCCTATCAAATTCTTTTTACAACACAAATATGGTTTAGATACCTAAACCAGAGAGAGAAAAAACAGAAGAAAACTATAAACCAATTTCCATAATGAATATCAATGTAAAAATTTTAAATAAAATACTAGCAAGGAGATTACAGCAATATATCACAAAGGTCATATACTATGACCAAACAAGAGATAGAGAGGAATACAAGAAATAAAACAGATAATTTTTATTACATGAAATTAAAAACCTTTTCCACAAAAGTCATGTGGCCAAAATAAGAAGAAAAACAGGAAACTGGGAAAAAATTTGTGGAAGTTTCTCTGATAAATACCTCATTTCTCAAATATGTAGGAAACAGAGCTGAATTTTTAAAAAGCAGGACCATTCCCCAGTTGCTAAGTAGTCAAAGGATATGAACTGGCAGTTTTCAGAAGAAAAAAAATCAAAGCTATTAATAGTCATCTTAAAAATGCTTTAAATCACTACTGATTTTGTTGTTCAGATGTTTCAGTCATGTCTTGACTCTTCGTGACTTTATTTGGGGTTTTCTTGGCAAAAATACTGCAGTGGTTTGCCATTTCCTTCTCCAGCTCATTTACAGATGAGGAAACTGAGGCAAACAGGGTGGAGTGACTTGCCCAAGATCACATGGCTAGTAAGTGTCTAAAGCCAGATTTTAACTCAGGAAAATGAATTCTTCCGGGATCCAGGCCCAGCACTCTATCCACTGCCCCACTTATGTAAATTAAAATAACTCTAAGATAGCACCTCACACCTATCAGATTGGCTACATAACAAAAAAGGAAAATAACAAATATTTAAGGGGATGTGGAAAAACTGGGACACTAATGAACTCTTCCTGGAGTTGTGAACCGATTCAATTTGGAATTATGTCAAAAGAGCTATAAAACTGTGCATACCTTTTGATTCAGCAACACCACTACTAGGTCTGTATCCCAAAGAGACCAAAGAAAAGGGGAAAAGATTTCTGCGGTGGCAAAAAATTGGAAATTCTTTGGGGAATTTGAGAGGGGATGTCCATCAATTGAGGAATGGCTGAACAAGTCGTGGCACATGATTGTGATAGGATATTCCTGTGTTGTAAGAAATGACGAGCACCTTTTCCCTCTTCCGGTGACGAACCTGACAGAAATTAAAAATGGTTCAGTGTCTGACATATCGCCGTAGGCTGTCCTACAACACAGCTTCCAACGAAACTCGGCTGTCACGAACCCCAGGTAACAGAATTGTTTACCTTTATACCAAGAAAGTTGGAAAAGCACCAAAATCAGCCTGTGGTGTACATCCAGGAAGACTTTGAGGTGTTCGTGCAGTGAGACCTAAAGTTCTTATGAGGCTATCAAAGACAAAAAAGCATGTCACCAGGGCTTATGGTGGCTCCATGTGTGCTAAGCGTGTCCGTGACAGGATCAAGCATGCTTTCTTGATTGAGGAGCAGAAAATTGTTGTGAAGGTGTTGAAGGCACAAGCACAGAGTCAAAAAAGTAAATAAAAAGGATATGTTTTTTGAATAATAAAGAAAAGTAAAATTAAAAAAAAAAGAAATGACAAGCAGGATGATTTCAGAACAACCCAGAAATAGGTAAATGAACTGATCCAAAGTGAAGGTAGCAGAACCAGGAGGACACTGTAAACAGCAACAGCAATACTGTAAGGATGATCAACTGTGAAAGATTTAGCTAAAACTAATCAAGGCAATGATCCAAGACAATTCCAAATAACCCATGATGAAAGATACTATAATCTCTAAAGAGAAAACTGATAAATTCTGAATACAGAGTGAAGCATACTCTTTTAAACTTTATTTTTTTTTTGCTTTGTTTGTCTTTTCTTTTGCAACATGGCTAATATGGAAATACATTTTGCATGACTTCACATATATAATCAATATGAACTTCTCAAAGAGGTGGCAGGGATGGTAGGGAAGGAGAGAACTTGAAACTCAAATTTTTTTAAAATGAGTGTTAAAAATTTTTTTACATGTCATTGGGAAATGTTTAATAAATAAAAATTTTTTTATTTAACAAATAGCATTTAATCACTATGCAACTGTATTTACATCAAGAGATACACATTATCTTACAAAACTTATACAGACTTTGCAACAAAGTAAGCAGTTCTTACACAGTTTCAATAACAGCAGCCATTTCTTTGAATTGCTTGAAGAAATACTGAAATTGTGGAATTGTCATTTCAAATGACTTGTTCATAATCTAGCCTGACTGATCTGCCAGTTTTAGTGACACTGCAACAAAAGGAGGCTTAAGAGACCTGCAACTGTCTGAGCTCACTGCCATACCCATTTTCCACTGAAGATCTAGAAGCTGGTTAGTGACCTCGGATTTGGCCTCCTGAGGTGGCTAACACAAACCCTCCATGGTCAGCTCAAAGGGATTCTCAAATAAAAATATTTTTAGAAATCCTTAAAGGTTAAATCATTCAGGTTAAACTAAAAAGATAAAATTCAATAGGGATAAATGTAAAATCTTACAAATAGATATGAAAAATTAGCTTTACAAATATAGGATGGGAATTAACAAACTAGAAGAGAAGGAAAAGAAATATTTTTCACAACTAAAGCTACGGTAAGAATTCTGAACCAAAAAAGGACTAAAAAGCATCAGTGGAGATACAGTGGAAATTTTTGATTACATAAAAGTGAAAAGCTTTTGCACAAATAAAACTAATACTGTTAAAATTACAAAAGAGGAGGGTGCAGACAAGATGGCAGTTGGAAAACAGGGACTTGCTTAAGCTCTACCCCAAATCCCTACAAACACTGATAAAAATGGCTCTGAACAAATTCTGAAGCTGCAAAATCCACAAAATAGCAGAGTAAAACAGGTCTCCAACACAAGAGAGCCTGGATGGTCACTGGGAAGGATCTGTCCGTGGTGCTGGGAGCGGAGCACAGCCCCATGTGAGCCATGCCAGGACAGACCAGACCTGGAGTCAGCCAGGAGAACAGGCCCTATGGCCATAAATCATTCAGCTATGGGAGTTACCAGACTTCTCAACCCACAAACACCAAAGACAACAGAGAAGGTTGGTGGGAAACCGCACCCCTGGGGGTGGCGGAGGTGGTGCAGTGATAGTGGCTCACACAGTGGGAGAAATTTAGCAGTGGATCAGAACAAGAATCCAAGGAGCGCTTTGTGCTTGGATCTGGACTGCAGTCCTGGTTGGCAGTTCTTGGGGGAGGAGGAGTGCTGCTGTGAGAGAGCCTGGAATAACAGCAGTGCTTGGACCCTAAAGTTGGGACAAAGTACTCTATACAAGCAGTCATACACTGACAAAAAGCTCAAGGACAAGTAGTTGGGTAGGAACATGAACAGGCAGCAAAAACGAACTCAGACTCAAATGCAGACTCAAATTCAAACTCTAAATTCCTTTTTTGGTGCTAAAAACATACAGCCAGAAGAAGTCAACAAAGTCAAAGAGCCTACATCAAAAGCCTCCAAGAAAAATATGAATTGGTCTCAGGCCATGGAAGAGCTCAAAAAGGATTTGGAAAAGCAAGTAAGAGAAGTAGAGGAAAAATTGGGAAGAGAAATGACAGAGATGCAAGAAAACCATGAAAAGCAAGTCAATGACTTGTTAAAGGAGACCCAAAAAATATTGAAGAAAATAACACCTTAAAGAATAGACTAACCCAAATGTCAAAATAGCTCCAAAAAGCCAATGAGGAAAAGAATGCCTTGAAAGGCAGAATTAGCCAAATGGAAAAGGAGGTCCAAAAGACCACTGAAGAAAATACTACCTTAAAAATTAGATTGGAGCAAGTGGACAGCAAGATGAGACATCAAGATATTATAGAACAGAACCAAAGGAATGAAAAAATGGAAGACAATGTGAAATATCTCATTGGAAAAACCACCAACCTGAAGAACAGATCCAGGAGAGATAATTTAAAAAATATTGGACTACCTGAAAGCCATGATCAACAAAAGAGCCTAGACATCATCTTTCAAGAAATTATCAAGGAAAACTGCCCTGATATTCTAGAGCCACAGGGTAAAATAGAAATTGAAAGAATCCTCCAATCGCCTCTTGAGAAAGATCCCAAAAAGAAAACTCCTAGGAATATTGTTGCCAAATTCCAGAGCTCCCAGGTCAAGGAGAAAATACTGCAAGCAGCCAGAAAGAAACAATTTGAGTATTGTGGAAACACAATCAGGATAACACAAGATCTAGCAGCTTCCATATTAAAGGACTGAAGGGCTTGGAACATGATATTCTGAAGGTCAATGGAGCTAGGATTAAAACCAAGAATCACCTACCCAGCAAAACTGAGTATCATGCTCCAAGGCAAAATATGGACTTTCAATAAAATATAGGACTTTCAAGCTTTCTCAATGAAAAGACTGGAGCTGAATAGAAAATTTGACTATCAAATAGAAGAATCAAGAGAAGCGTGAAAAGGTAAACAAGAAAGAGAATTCATAAGGGACTTACTAAAGTTGAACTGTTTTGTTTACATTCCTACATGGAAAGATGATGTGTGTAATTCATGGGACCTTTCTCAGTATTAGGGAGGTTGAAGGGAATATACATATATATACACAGAGGGTACAGGGTGAGTTGAATATAAAGGGATGATATCTAAAAAAATAAAAACAAATTAAGGGATGAGAGAGGAATATACTGAGAGAGGGAGAAAGGAAGAGATAGAATGGGGTAAATTATCTCACATAAAAGTGGCAAGAAAAAGCAGTTCATTGGAAGGGAGGAGGGGGCAGGTGAGGGAGAATGAGTGAATCTTGCTCCCATCAGATTCAACTTGAGGAGGGAATAACATACACACTCAATTGGATACCTTACTCCACAGGAAAGTAAGGGGAAGGGGACAAAAAGGGGGGATAATAGAAGGGAGGGCAGATAAGGGGAGGAGGTAATCCTTTGAAAAACAACAGGGTCAAGGGAGAAAATTAAATAAAGGGGGACAGGATAAGATGGAAGGAAATATAATTAGCCTTTTACAATATGAGTATTGTGGAAGTGTTTTACATAATGATACATGTGTGACCTATGTTGAATTGCTTGCCTTCCTAGGGAGGATGGGTGGGAAGGAAGAGTTGAGAATTTGGAATGCAAAGTTTTAAAAGCAGATGCTGAAAAAAAAAAAGTAGTTTTTGCATGCAGCTGGAAATAGGATATAAAGGGAATGGGGCATAGAAATCTATCCTGCCCTACAAGAAAGTAAGGGGAAATGGGATGGGGCAGGGAGTGGGGTGACAGAAGGGAGGACTGACTGGGGAACGAGGCAATCAGAATATATGCCATCTTGGAATGGGGGGGGAGGATAGAAATGGGGAGAAAATTTGTAACTCGAAATCTTGTGGAAATCAATGTTGAAAACTAAAATATTAAATAAAAAGGATTAAAAATTATAAAAGAAATAGTTAAAGAGGAAAATCTTTTCAGAAAATTTCACTAATAAAAGTCTGATATATAAGATATAAAAGGAAGTGTTTCAAATATGTAAGAACAAGAACTATTCCCACAACAGAGAAATGGTCAAGGATATGAATGTAATGGCATGTGTGTTGTCCTTTGTTCTTGAAGAGGACCAAAATCTTGGTCACTATCTTGGAGTCAAGGTACAACATGTCTGACTATGGCTGATCAGACCAAAAAATTTTATACCTGGAAAATTTCAGTCAGCTTTTGTATGACCAGAGGACTCCTGGCCTTGTAAACTTTAACTGGAAAAGAATCAACACCAGGCACTTTGCCACGTGAGGCATCTAATCGCAATCAAAACCTCTTCTTTAGTTAGACGTTCAGCTAGAGATGGATGGATTTCAAGCTAAGGTACACCAGTGGCTTCAATACTTATTGATGATAGCCTATTGAGAACACTAATCTGCTCTCTCTCCAGGATCCTGTCCTTATCATTAATCAATGTAGCTCAAGCAGCACTGAGTAGTTGAGATGCATTATAGGTCTTTAACCATAAATAGCTTTCAGGGCTTCATAAAAGCACTTTAGATTATTACTATCAGCATAAGATTGATTAAGCATAAGAGAAGATTCCTAATGAGCCAAGAATCCTGCATCTCTCTAAGCTTTGCTTGTACTTTACTCTTGATGGAATTAAATGCTACCTTCTTAGAGATGGATGAGCTATCCTGTTGGTAAATCCTGTGGAGTTCCTGTTTTTTATTTCGCAGGTTCTGAATTTCCATGTTATTTTTATCAAACCAATCTTGATATCTGTGACTATTCCATCCCAGATAAGCAAATACAGTGCTATACACCAAATCTCTTAAAGTTGTTCACTCTTTTTTTGCTCCATTGTTGCTAACCAGGTGTTGGCTAAGCTTTCCTTCCAAGTTAGCCAACAAACTGTTCACACTTGAAGAAGTGCTCTAATATGTTGACATGAAGCTTTCTGCTGGTTGTCTTGCCTTGGGGCTACCACTTTTGTTGAATGCTAATGTTTAGCTTGGGGAGGATAAGTCTGTGATCAGTCCAGCACTCTACCACATATCACTTTCATCTCTTACAACCTGTCTGTCTCTCCTCCTTATAATGGCATGGTCTACTAAATGCCAATGTTTGCTGTGAGGGTGGATCCATGAAGTTTTATTACATTTACGTAAACAGATGACAGTGTGGTGATGAGAAGGTCATAAGAAGCACAAGTGTTCACTAGTAATCATTTACTGCTATTGCTGTTTCCAATATTTGGCAGCAGAGGAAGAAATTATAGCTGCCTCAAGGTACTTGAAGGATTGTCAAGCAGAAAAGGGATTTGTTTTAAAGGAGCAACTGGTAGAAGTTGCAAAAAGGTGAACTGACATGAAGAAAAGCATTAAACAGCACTAAACTAAAAGTTAGAACTGTCCAAAAGTAGAATGGGCTACCTCAAAAAAATAGTTGGTTCCCTTATGTTCTACTTGAAGCAGAGGCTAAATTACTATGCATAGGAAAAGTGATAGTGGAGATTCCTTTCCTAAATGAGGACAATCAGATGGCTACTAAGTTACCTTATGAATATAAAAATCATGTGATTCTGATGCTGTGAAGCTATCACTATTAAAAAATGGGCAATATACAGCAAAACAACAATCTACATGTACTGATGAGAAATTTTCAGTATTACGGGAATGAATTAAAATAAGGTATCAAATATGCAATGAATCTGGTGCTGATAAGCAGGCAATTACTCAAGTAGTATCATAAAACAAATAGGCCTGCAACAATATTAACTGTTTGGAACAGTTTTTAGGTAAGAATTCATTCACAGTGCCTCATACTTGAGATCTCCCATCTCTAGAGAGACAGTCTGCTTATGGTCAGTTGGGGTTCAAGTCCAGGCAATACAAAAGTCAATGGAGAGTCAAGTCCAGTAGGCTGTAAGCAACAGCTAATGGGACTTTTCAAACAAGTCAACGGGCATTTATTAAGCCCTTATTATGTGCCAGGCACTGTGCTAAACACTAGGGATACAAAGAAAGGCAAAAACAACTTCAAAGATCTCAAAATGCGATGGGGGAAAAAACATGCAAACAACTCTGTACAACCATGATACGTAAAGGACAAACTGGAAGTATCCGAGAGGATAGCCCTAGCTTCCAGTGGCTCCCTATTGCCTCCAGAATAAAATATAAAATCTTTGGTTTGGCTTTCAAAGCTTTTCATAGCACGGCCCCTTCTAATGTTTCCAGTCTCTTTACAACTTACTTCCCTGACATACTCTGGGATCCAACACTAACTGTGTTTCTTGCACAAGACACTTCATCGCCCAGCTCTGAGTATTTTCACTGGCTCTCCTTCCTGCCTGGAATGCTCTCTCTTCTCATTTCTACTTCCTGATTTCCCTGGCTTCCTTCAGGACTCAGTTCCCAGCTTTTACAAGAAGCCTTTCCCAGCCCTCTTTAATCTTTGTGCCTCCTCTATGAAACTTGAAAATCTTGGAGCCTGGATCAAATCTAAGTCTTTTCTGATTCAAGGCCAGCATTGTTTCCACTACCAATTTGACAGGTAAGAATCAGAACTACCTTTTAAAGACATATACAAAAGTATCTTACCTTTAGTCACTTATTTTTCAATGATCTAAGATTGGAACCATGTGAGAGCCCCATCCTCTAGCAATACAGACTGCAACCCCTCAGTACCTTAAGAGGCAAATTAATAAGTAGGTATAGTAAAATACATATATATGTATATATATTCATATATATAAATATTTTTATTTAATATGTTAGTCACATATAGTAAATATATTTATATATTACATGTATGTATGTACATATGTATGTATGCAACCAGTGACATCACAGGGTAATGTCTTGACTTGGGCATGATTTAGATTTAAGTGAGGCAGAGTTGAACAAAATCTTCGGCCTCATTCTCTCTTCCAAAGAGTTGAAGATCCAGTGGAAGACAAAACTGAAGATGACTTGTGATGGCCCAGGACACAGTGAATGACCTTGGTCTCTTTGATGTCTGACCACGCTCTAAGCACTCCACAGAACTTGCTTCAGCCACATTCATGGCTATTAGAACAAATTATCCCCATTCACCCATTATGCCATGGGAAATCTTCACATGCTTCAGGTAGACATTGCCCTAATTCACCAATGAGTTTGAGACCTGTTGGTTAGCCTCAACCTGGGTTAGCTCTTCTGCCGAGATGGTTTTATTGGGGTATATCTGCTGCATATGCTACAGTTTCTTGGAGCTACAGGTGAGAGTTGGATGACATATGGACATCAAAGGTGGATAAGCAACTCTGAAAAATGTTCAGCAAGCCTTCACACGAGAAATGCTAGTCCTCCTGAACATACCATATACTACATGTATGCATATAAGTGTAAGCTTATATATAAACATAGCCTATATATACATATATATTTATGTGCATATACAGCATAGAGCTCAACCTTAAGGTAATTAGCCACCCCATATTTAGGCTTGTCCTTAGATGACAAGCACATAGTTTATCACCAAGCCTATATATGAAATAATTCCGGCTTTCTAAGACTCCACTAGTTCATGCTTAAATGGCAAGGCTTTCAAGAATCCAGAGTTGCCTCCCCTACCAGTTTTATACAGTTTTACAACTATAAAGAAAAACAAACTTAAGGCTGGTTAGAAAGCAGAACCAAGATGGCAAAGGAGAGGCTACAACTCATCTGAACTCTCCCAATATTTCCCTCTAAACAACCTTAAATCAATGCCTCAAATTTAATTCTGGAATGACAGAGCCAACAAAAGATTGAGATGAGTCATTTTCCCAGCCCAAGACAACTTAGGAGGTTGGGGGTAGAAGTCTGTGACCCCAGGATGGGGAGATGGAGAGCATTACCACGCCACAGCAACACCAGCAGCAGGCCTTTAAAGGCAGCTGCAACAGCAGCTTCAGGAGCTCTCAGCCCTAAGATGATAAATGGGTCAAACAACTGGTCACAAGGAGATTATAGTGAAGACTTCGCTGGCATTGGGTTCAAGTCCTTGTTGCTTTGCCCATATGTAGTTCTGGTTTGAAGTTCCAGGGAAAAGAGGAGCACTAGTACTTGTGTCCACAGAAGATCAGGGGACCTAGTCTCACCTCCCAGGCAGAAAGGATCACTAGCACTTGCAGTTGCAGGAAAGCAGGAGACCTAGTTAGTTTTAAAGCTAGCTAGCACTTCAGTGGTCAGAGAGCACACTCCCTTTAGGAGTAAAGACAAGAGCACAGGTCAGGAGAGCAATGACCACACTGCTCCTTCCACCATACCAGCTTGGAAGTACTAAAAACTTACAGAACCCCAGATCTAGCCTGAAAACAGTAACAAGAAAAACCTGAAGCTGGAGACAGTGCCTCATCCACCCTGGAAGCAAACCCAATTTTAAAATAGGCTTAAAGTTAAAAAAAAATAGGTGGGAAAAATGAACAAACAGGAACAACAAAAGAACGTGACCATTAAAAAGCTACTATGGGGGGGCGGAGCCAAGATGGCGACTGGAAAGCAGTAACTGGCGTGAGCTCCCCACCAAGTCCCTCCAAAAATATAAAAAAGTGGCTCTGAACCAATTCTAGAACTGCAGAACCCACAAAGTGGCAGAGGGAAGCAGGGCTCCAGCCCAGGACAGCCTGGATGGTCTCGTGGTAAGGTCTGTCCCGCACGCAGCTCCCAGCTCCTAGCTGAGGGGAGCAGCGCTGAGCCCAGCAGAGCCCAGCACCGCGGCAGACCAGGAGTGGAGCAGAGAGTGCCCTAGCATGCTGAATTACTGAGCTGTGGCATGTACCAGACCTCACAACCCACAAACAGCAAAGACAACAGAGAAGGTTAATGGGAAAAGCTGCGGGACAAGACGCACTTTGCGGTTCGGCTACCAACCCCTGGGGCAATGGAGGCGGGGCAGCTTTAGAACTATACCTGCAGTTGCTTCTGGCCCCAGGCCCACCTGGTGGGAGGAATTAAGTGGCTGATCAGAGCAGGAGTGCAGAGCCTGCTGAAGATTTAAGCCCAGTCTGGGTAGGGGGTTCTTGGGGAAGGAGGAGTGCTGGTGAGGCAGGGCATCCACCCAAGCGTGGAACATAGAACTCTTTAGTCACACCCCATTGAAAAACTCAAGGGTTAAGTAAGTTGTCTGGGAACATGGCCAGACGGCGAAAACACACCCAGATTCAGTCTCAGACTCTGGAGTCCTTCTTTGGTGACAAAGAAGACCAAAATATACAGTCAAAAGAAGTTAACAAAGTCATAGAGCCTACAACAAAAACCTCCAAGAGGG
>CM053625.1:215684208-215743738 GCA_028646595.1 Phalanger gymnotis
GGGGAGGGCAGGCTGGGGAACAGGGCAACCAGAGTGTACGCCATCTTGGAGTGGGGGGGCGGTGGAAATGGGGAGAAAATCTGTAATTCAAATGCATGTGAAAATCAATGCTGAAAACTAAACATATTAAAAATAAAAAAAATAAAAAAAGAGATAATTTTTAAAAAGATAAAAGGATGAAGCTAAAAGGACAACAGGTGAATATAGAATAGTTCTGTCAGAATTTCTAATAGCAAGGTATTTTCACTGTTAACAACAGTGGATCCACCACATTTCTACATTTGAATATGCTATATAAGAAATGACACTAAAGAAAACAAACATAGGAAGAGTAAACAGATCAGAAGAAGTATACACAGAAGAAATCTTTGCTCAAAGTGACACAATTTTGAAAGAACTGAAGAATTTATTTTCAACATATCTAAAAGAAAATAAATCAAGTGATAAGACCACACCACAAATTATGTCATCATTACCAAAATATGGTGACCATGAGGACACAACTGAGACCCAGATAAAAACTCAATTTTTCATTTCTAAAACAGCATTATAAGAATGATTTATACACGCATCAATGATACTAGAAGAAAATGTGAAAAGGAAACAGGCATGCTTTCACAAGTGGTTTCTTCAACTTCAAAGTCATACAATTAACAAAGGCATAGTGAACAAAAGATGCCACTCTGTTTATTGTTTCATTACAAAAGGCATTTGACTTGGTAGAACAAGGAAGACACAAAGGCTCCCTCAAAATGTGTCTCTCATAAATATGGTAAGATCATAAAAAATGTCTTAAAAGATACAAATAGAGAGATAACTGTGTTTTATTTGATTATCAATATCAAGCAAGGATTAAGACAAGGAGACGTAAGCTTGAGTATTTACCAATGTCATGGAAGACATCCAGCAAAAAAAGGTCCAAGTGAAAGAGGGATGAAGTAAAGTATTCCAGGTGTTTCAGTTTACATCATGGCCCAGAGTACTACAAAATCTCCTCAAAAAGATTCAGGCCCATACACAAGAAAATCTAACAATACATATGGAAAAAATTAAATAGATAAAGACCTTTTGTTCAGACTATGATGAAGTTGAATGGGAAGCCCATTAAGTTGGTCCATCAGTACATCAAAGACATAGACTGCAGAAAGGAGTAGGGCACAAAAGGGAATTGAAGATAGTGGTTTATTTTGTATTTGGAATATTGTAGAGTGTTTTCAATGATCTCAATTTCTTTCCCCTATGGCAGAAGCCATATTCTTAATATCAATATTGTTATTCACTTTACTAGGATTTACATAATGAAATACCAAAATTTCCAAAGAATCAAAAATTGCAAATGAGCCGAAAACAATATAGAGATATAAGACAGGAATATAAGTGGGCTAGTCATACTGTTAGAGCAGGAGAAAACAAACACATACGATGTTCTGAAATTTGGAGGAAGGTCTCTAGGACTTTGGAATCTTTGTAGAGGATATAAAGAACATGGACAAGCAGATATATAGGACAGGATGAGAAGGAATGGATGCATTGGGATTTAGATTGTTGAGAAGGAAGAAAAGAGAGAGGTTGGATTTGAACTTGGGTCTTGTTGACTCCAGGCCCAATGCTCTATCCATAGTGTCACCCTGCTATCTGGGAGAGCCTACACAGGTGAGATCAGAAATACCAAAGAGAAGAAAGGAGAGGAAGAAGAAGAGGAAGAAGAAGAAGAGAAGGCATGAGTCTTAGAGTTAGATGCTTAGGTCCTGATTCTGGCCTGCCAGTCAATAACTGTAGCTATAAATAAGTATCTTTGTGAGACATCTAGCACAAGCTGCCTTATCCTTTGGTTGTTTATGTGTGGAAGTATGTATACTCCAAAGTGCATGCAGGACGAAAGCTATTTCTTATAATTTTTATTAAAAAGAATGAGGAATTCACGCCATTATTACAGGAGAAGTACTGAATTTAAAAGAGAAATTACTAGTTCTACCTACCCATCGTGATATGAAAAATGTAACCGAGGAACAAAACTAACGTAGATAAAATCGCAAGGAAAAACATGTACCTTGAGGAAAAAACAACTTTGCAGTAAGTTTCTCTGATAAAGTTCTCATATAAAAGATACATTAAAAACAAATTTAAATTTGTAAGACTAAGATCCATTCCCTGAGAGATAAGTGGTCAATGGCTATGAAGAGACAATCATCAAATGAAGAAATCACAACTCTATGAACAAATGCTCCAAAATAAAAAATCATTTGAAAAATGCAAATTCAAGCAACTCTGAGTTTCCACCTCACACACATCAGATTGGCAAAGACAACAAAAAGGGAAAATAATAAATGCTGGAGAGGCTGCAGGGGCAGGGAGAGATGTGCTCTTGGTTGTGTTGTGTTAAGTTCAGCCATTCTGGAAAATGATTTGGGAACTATGTTCCCAAACTCCCTAAATTGTCCATACGCTTTGACCCAGCAATGCCACTATTAGGCCTAGATCCCAAAGAGATCAAAAAAAGAAGAAAAGGACTCACTTCTACAAAAATATTTATAGGAGCTCTTTTCATAGTACCCAAAAATTAAGGGGAGTAGCTTGAGATCCACTGTAGAATAGCTAAAAATATTATGGCAAATGAATACATTGGAATAATTGCAGCACTAATCATTACCAAAGGGATATTTTCAGAAAGACGTCCATAAACTGATAGAAGAAAGACTTCTATGAACTGAGCAGAACTAGTAGTACAATTTATGACAACATGACAACAACGACAACATCACTATAGAGAAAAACAACTATGAAAGATATTAGAACTTTAATTTATGCAATGACAAACCTCAATGGGAAAGGACACTGCCCATGTGCTTGTCAGAGAGGCAATGGACTTAAAATATGCTGAATGAGATCCATGTTCTGACATAGCCAATGTGGGAATTTGTTTTACTGCACTATATATATCTGTTATTAAGGTTTTTTTTTTTTTTAATTGCTCAATGGGGAAGGAGGAAGGGGGAAGAGGGAAGTGGGAAAGAGACATAATACATGTAAAAAAAATTTATGAAGTAAAAAGTCAATCCATCTACCTCTATTATCTAAGGTTTTTTAATAAATATTTATTGAATTCTCCCACCTCCCACCAAAAAAAAAAAAGAAAAGAAAAGAACTAGGGACTCTTTACAATGTTTTTTGTATAAATCTTCAAAAAACACTCTCATTAAGAGAGGAATATGTACTCAGTCAAATTTAGTTTTGATCAGAATATCCTTTAAATCTTGTTTTTTCCTTATTTCAACATGCTTAATATTGTGATCATCACTAAGTCACTGGAACTATGGTACTTTTACTAGGTGTATGTCTTTGAACAAATCACTTTACCTCTCCAGGTCTCAGCTTCCTCATTTGTAAAATGATGGGATTGAACTCTGGTCTCAGAGGCCCAAAGCTCTATGAATTTATTATCTATACTTACTATAGATACTAACAGGAAATTATGATGTGCTTATTAAAAGGAATATTTAACTTAATACTTCAAGGATCTCTAATTTTTTTGATAAAGGTACTCCCACTGGCTCTGACTGAAATTTGTTACGGTAACTAAAATTTTCATTACATTCTAAACAACTTCATGATAAGTCCCTCCAAAGCTAGTATGCTGGTATTCTGATAACAATTATTTACCCCATCATAGGGCCTCTATAATAAAGTCCTATTTTGATATCTCATTGTTATGTGGATATGACCTAGTCCTACCTCAGCACCTACTTCACCTGAATTATTTGAGGTGCCTGATTTCCTAGTTAAGGCTCTGATTATAAGGTAATGGTTAATAGGAGAGGATAGATTAATTAAGATAACAGGTCAGTACAAATACATCACTGATACATGTTTGTTAGTGGTATCACACACACTTCCAAATGCACTGATTATGACAATCAAGAAATTATAGAATTTTATATTCCACAAATGACCTAAGAAGAATATATCATATCTCACCTAATTTATAGACAGAAATTCATGAAAACTCAGGGTGAGAAGAATACAGGATGAGATTCATGATTTTTGCATATAATTATAATAATGTGAAAAGGACTTCAATTTGATTCAAATGAATTCATTCAAATGGTATTTCAAATAAAATATTTATTAAGCAATTATTATGTGTGAGCCATTATAAAAATCATGCTTTTGCTATATTGGGATGCCATAACACAAATGCAAATCAGACTTTAAAATGAGCTAGAAACCATTAAAATAATAATTAGTAGTAGTAAATATTCTTTGGTTTTTCCTTGTGAAATACAAATACTTAATGATTCACATATGCGTTTCTTAAAAATTTCATCCACAGATCTTTTCCTATAAGAAGGAAAATATTTCTTTTTACTTTCTCTAGATGAGCATGCCCCCTTGTGGGAACTTCTTGACTCCCCTATTTGGAATGCTGTGTTGAGTTTTTATAGGCATTTCCATGTGAAATTTCCCAATGACCGTTTTGTCTAAATGTTTGGAATGACTGATTTTCATATTTCTCAATATATTTGACACTCATGAGTCATTAGTTATTAGATAATTTATGCCTTTTCATCCATTATGCAAATAGCTACGGTAAGTGGTTAAAACAAATGTTTTGGAAATTTAAAGCTTCAAACACACAAATAACAAATTCGAACTTCAAAAAACTGTCACCGGGTCATAAAACAGCTCACTAAACAAAATTAGTAATACAAAATATTTTGGATTTTTGTCTCATCAAAACTGTTATTAATGTTTGGAGAATTTAGTTTATGGATGCTCAATTAATAATGTTTATTCACTATCTACTAGGAGTGATGAAACTAAAACAATAAGGTATAATTCCTTTTTCCTTAGAAGCCAAGATAGCAATGCAGTTTACTTGCACTCACTTTGATACTTAGAGGATCTACTATTTAATTAGTAGAGGTACTCTTTGTATTAAATCAGAATATAAAAACTCAGGGGAGGAAGGGGAGCTTAGTGAGTGCCTCAGGCCACAAACCATCATTACCTGGTGGTGAACCAAGTGGTAAGGAGGCCCAAAAAAGTTATCCAAGCTGTTTCTTAGACAAAAGACAGGCAATAACAACAGAATATAAGCTCCTGGAGGGAAAGGACTTAAGTTTTTGTCTTTGTACCACAGCAGCTAACATGATGACTCACTTATTAAGTGATAGGAACTAAATATTTGTGAAATTGAACTTAATGGGACAAATATAAAATCTGACAGTAAAATCATATTCCTAGGCTTTTGAGCTTGGAAGGACCTTTTTGAGTTTCTGCTTCACTGTCATAACCTTCAAGAACACAGTCACTTCCAGGTGACTTTCCACTTTCAGAGTAGCATTTTATTTAGATAAGAGACACAAACACAAAACACAAAAAACAATTCAAAGTAGTGTTTGATAAGTGTAAGTGAGTGATTCATGAGATAAGTAAGTGCTAGAGTTCAGGGAAGAAAGAATTCAAATTTGACTGAAATATTCAAGGAAAATGTCTCAAAGAAAATGGGATTTGAGTTGAGTGTTTAAGTATGCACATGTGAGAGATGAAAAGTAAACAGAGAGGCAACATACCTCAAGAGTAAGTGGAACAAGCATAGTTATAGAGGGGGTAAAAGCACAAAGCATATTCAGGGGATAAATTCAGCTTAAGCAGAGTGTTCATGAGAAAGAATGATGGAAGGTAAGGATAGAAAGCTAGGCTAGAGATGAATAGTAAAGGGTATTTGAAGGCTGGGCTTTGTGGTCTAGACTTTATTGTACAGGCAATGGGGAACCACTAAAGGTTTTTTAGTAGGAAAGTGAACATGATCAAAGTACTACTTTAGAAATATTCATCTGGCATTGGCATGTGAGATGAACTAGTTTGGGAGTGAGTAAGGATGGAAGCAATGAAGTTATTTCAACAGGGTGTTAAAGGCCTCTATAATCTCTCCTTTGCTATTTGCATCTATTGCAAGGCTTAAACTCCTGTGCAAATCTATATCTCCATCCTGACCACTCAGAGATCCTAGTGATGGCTCTCCAACTCCCTTGTTGACGTACTTGTAAGTATACCCGACTTGTGACCAAAACTGGAATAATCATCATTATCCTTAAATCTAGCCCTCCTCCTAACTTCTATCTTTCTTAAATGATGCTACACTGAAAGAAAGCATTTCGCTCATATTCGACTTCTTCCTTTTCCTCACCTCCCATTATGTATTCAGTAGCCACAACCTGTTGATTTTGATTACCCTAATATCATTTGACTGGATATTCTCCTCTTTGCCAATCCCACTGTCCCTACCCTAGTTCAGATCTTCATTACTCTGGCTGAACTGAAACAATGGCCTCTAATAGCATGGTACCTACCACATAGTAAGTGTTTAATAAGTACTTATTGACTAAGTGACTAACTGGTCTGTCTCCAGTTTGTTCCGGATTCAGCACATGCCACATACTATAGCCACAGTGGCATAATGGAAAAATCAAGAACTTGGAGTCAGGAGAGTCAGGAGAGATCAATTCTCATCCTCAAATCCCTCAAGCCACAAAACTTTTCTCTCTCAGCTCTCTCATATGTAAAATGAGGGTAACAACATCTCAAGTACCTGCAGCTAGATAGAGCAGTGGATAGAGTGCTGGGCCTAGAGTCACAAAGACCTGAGTTCAAATTCAGCCTCAGATACTTACTATCTCAAGCATGTAAGCTCTAATTCTCAAATTTAAAATGAGGACTCTCAAAGTTGTTGGGAGGAGCAAATGAGATAATATTTGTATGGTGCTTAGCAAAGTGTTTGGGTACAGAGAAAGACCTTAATAAGGCTTTGCTACCTTTATCTCCTTCCCTTCTCTGACAAAGTTGTCAGGAACAAATGGGATAATGTATGTAAACCATAACGAGCAAGGTACATGGTGCTATCATCATCATCACCATCATTATCATTATTCATCTTTATACTGAAAAGCCCTTAAAAAATCTCCAATGTATCCCTACCACCAATTGAATGAAGTCAAAATTCCTTAAAGATGATTCACAATCTACCTCCAACCTACCTTTTGGGCCTTATCAAACATTGTTCCATTTGACAAACTCTGTACATCTGAACTACTCATCATTCGCAACCCTTTCCAGATACATGCTTGTACTTTTTCTTATGTCTGAACTGTACTTTCCCTTTCACGGCATAGATAACTAATGGAGAGAAAAGTAATCATAGATTGAGAAAGTTAAGTCGACAAACATTTATTAAGTGCCTACTAAGTGCCAGGCACTGTACTAAATACCGAGGATATCTAGAAAGGGAGAAACAGTACCTGCTTTCCAAATGCTAACAGTCTCCTGGGGGGAGACAAAATGGAAACAACTACGTACAAACAAGATAAGTATGGAGTAAACTGAAGGTAATCTCAGAGGGAAGATACTAACTAGTTTAAGGAGGTTAGAGAAAGGTTTTTACAGAAGATTCGATCTTAGCTGAGCCTTGAGGAATACAAGGAAAGAAGGAGGCAGAGGTGAGGATGGAGAGCATTTCAGGTTTAGAGGATAGTCGGCCAGCGAAGGCACAATAAGGAGATGGAGTGCCTTACTCAAAGAAAGACAAAGAGGTCATTGTCACTAAATCAAAGAGTACATGAAGAGGGTAAATTGTAAGAAAGCTGGGAAGAAAGGAAGGGGCCAGGTAATAAAAGGCTTTAAAAGGCAAACAGAACCAGAAGGCAATAGGAAGCTATGGGAGTTTGAGTCACAGTCATACCTGCATTTTAGGAAGATGATTTTGATTGCTAAATGGAAGACGGAGAGAAGTGAGATAAGAGAAGGCAGGGAGATCAACCAAAAGGCTATTGCCAAGTCCATCCAAGTGGTAATTAAGGGCTTTCAACAGGATGGTAGCAGTGTCAGAGGACAGAAGGGGAGCATAGGTGAGAGATATTAATAAGACTTGTTAATGGATTGTACATGGGGGAAGGGTGAGAGGGTAAGGAATTTAGGTTGAAACCTAGGTTGTGAGCCTAAGCCTGAGTGACTGAGAGGATATTAATGCCTTCAACAATAATTAGGAAATTAGCAAGATGAAAAGGTTTAAAGAGAACAATTCTCTTGATTAAAGTCAACTAAAAAAGTGATACCACGTAGAGAAATAAGGGAGTAAGGGAGAAGCCAATTTAAGGGGAAAAGATGATGTCTATTTATGGACACAATGCTCTTAGGGTGACAGGAGGACACAAGTGGATATGTCCAAAAGATAGCTAGAAAGACAAAACTGGATGTTAGGAAAGGAGACAAGACTAGATATACAAATTGGGGAGGTTGGAGTCTTTCACAGAGGTTAATAGTTGAATTTTTGGAAGATATGAGTGTACAGAACACAAAATAACCAAAAAGCTAATTGAGCTAACTGGGCTGGGGCTGGACCCCACTCATCTCTCACCCAGGTCAGACAGTTTCCTCACTAACCTTCTACTTTGTCTTTGTCTTTTGTGGGTTGAGAAGTCTGGAAACTGCCACAGCTCCCAGGGATTCAATCCCCTGAGGCCTGCTCTGGTCCAGTATGGCATAATAGGTTTTCTCTTTTCCAGTCTTGGAGATTGGTAGGCCTACTGGAAATTGGACTTCTGGAACAACAAAATATTTGAAAGACTATGATCTAAGGCCATTTTTGTGAGCTACAAGCAAGATCTACGAAACCAGATTTCCAATTTTCGTATATAAAGTTCTTCTCGAAACTTAAAGAGTCTAAGTCCACGATGAAACTGAATTGTAGCTAAGCAAGAGATGTGCCTACAAGAAGCAAAAAAAAAAAATACACAGTAACTTCTGGTAGCAAACCCAATAGAACAAGAGTGTTCTAGGGAAAGGTTACTTGGGCTCAGGGAAATAATGGCATGGTTCAAGCAAAGTACCAAAGCAATCTTCATGGCAAGGACACTGGGCAAAGAATTCCACTGAAGCTCTCCCTCAAGAATCTAGAATATGAAAACTAACTAAATAAAATTGTTTTTATGAATATTTTAAAAATAGCATAATAATTCTGATGCTAATGGAAGAAAGGGTTAAAAGTCAGGAAGAAATATTCAAACTTGGTACTTGGTTATATTTAGTACTAAAATTTAAAATGGAAAACAACCTTTTTCTTGATTAGCTTATTACTACAAGATTTAGGTGGAGGCCTCTACAGATTGGAAATTATGAAGATCACCAAGGAAAACTTAAGGTTACTATTACTACTGTTTTAAAATAAAATCAGCTGCTGGATTTAACACAGAACATCTATACTTATGTCCCCTCAAACTATAAGAAAAAGGATTGCTGCCATATATTTAAGACAGATTTAGAACGAAAACTAAGGAAAATCATTCTAAATCCTTTCCTCTCAATACATGTAATTCTAAAATATTCTAAGTAACAGAGACATCACAAAAGTTACTCAAAAAGTATTAGTTTATATTCTGTATGTAATGTAAGCCACCTATAATTCCCTAACAGGACTGAGTTCTTATCTCAATTTCTTCCTTGAACAATGGCTGAAAGTTTAAAAAACAAAACACTTTTATACTGTCAAGTTGCATTACAAATCAATAGTTCTACTACAAAACTACTCCATTTTAAGATACAAATATATGTTACTACCGATATACTATGATATTAAATAATGTAAAACTGTAACATGTTAGAATTTTGGAACACCTCAATTAACAATGTCAGAGTTATTTACGGGCTAAAATCTGTAAAGTAACATAAAGATATCTAGTAATGGAAATCAGTCATTTCTATGCATGGCAAAGGTACTTTTGAAAGAAAAGGCAGGTATTTATATTTTAAATGCAAGTAAAGTTCATAAAACATGATTTAAAATTCTAAAAAAATCATGCAAACAATAACAACAATAAGTTAACTCTATCATTAATATTTTCAGATATTCTCAGAAAACAAAATACTTAAAATGGAATAAAGGCAGTCAGACTGAAAGTTTAGTTTTTGCTCAATTGTTTACTACTCATTAGCCATCTCTGCAAGGAAGACCACAAAAACTCTGGGTCAAATTGTTATTCAATTTCTGAAATATACTAATTATCCTTTTGCATGCATATACTCACAGACACAAGTACAAATGGAAAAAAATCTGAGAGAAATACATTGGTATTTTTGTGTATGTCTTTTCTTTGATCTTAACCTACCTCTCACCCAAAAAGTACAGTGATTTAGTATGATACAGTTAAGTGTTTACATAATAATTTCAAGATGGAGGATAAAAGAAAAATTTTTTTACCCACAGTATACTTCAAAAGAACTGAATATATTTATATGAAGCACACAAAGCAAGACACAACATTTTCCCTTCTAAAGCATGTGGCTAATTTGGTTTGCCCTATGTGGTAGCTAAAGAACATAAAATTAAAAGTTGCTGCATCCTTTTAGAGTGGTTTTGAATACATAGTTCCATGCTAAATAACCAAAAGCATTAAAAAGATCTTTAAAAGTGTTCATCGGAAATTAATGAGTGAAAAAAAAATCACATAATGGAAATGAATTGATTATATTCTTCTCACATCTTCCCCCACTTTTGATCCCTTCCTCTCTCCCTCCCACACACAAGTTTAGATGAAAAACTTAGTTCAATTAATTAAAACACTATTTTGTAAAAATGATGGGAGCAAACAAAGATTTTCTATGTACATTAAACTAAAATCAATAGCTACTAAAAAGGGGCGGGGGGACGAACAAGTATTTATTAAGTACTTACTATGTACAGGCACTGTGCTAAGGCTTTACTTCTCATTTGATCCTTACAACCCTGGGAGGTAGGTACTATTTTGATCCTAATTTTACAACTGAGGGAGTTGAGGCAAAGAGAAGATACTTGACTTGCTCAGTTAAACAGCTAGTAAGAACCTGAGATAGGATTAACTACTCAAGTCTTCCTAACTCCCAGTCCAGTACTCTAGCTACTATACCACCTAGTTACTGAGTCATTTTCGAAAAATCGGTAAAATTGGGGGTCCAGGTGGAGAAATGCTTAAAATCTCCCAAATGTAACAAACAAGCAATGTCCCTCCAAACACTTTCAAATGGTCTAAAAATAAGTTCTGCATGGGACTTTCTACATCACTATCCCTGACTCTCCCCATCCCATCCTGTCCCTCTCCTCTCCTCAGAATTTTATGGGTTATTTCATGGTTACCATGTTATGAAAAGTGAATGTTATCAGAACTAATGTTTTGTTACAAAGAACTGTATGAAGAAAAGTGTATTTCCAGTGATTCCTAGTGAAAGATTACAGTTTTTGGTGGTCACAGGAACCTAACCCCCCATTTCCCATAGGGGATCTTCATTTTTGTTTCTTGTGTTTTTTACTTTCAGGCCATTTTCTAGTAATATTACCTCTGTGAAAGTTGAGGACAGACTGTATACACATACACAAAAGTAGATACAAGGTAAATCTTAGAAGAAAAGGTGCAAGCAGCTGAGGAGAATGAAAAATGCCTTCTGCAGGAGGGATCATTAGAGTTGAGTCCCGAAGGAAAGGATTTTCAGTCATGGAGAATGGGAGTGGTCCAGGTAAAGAAGAGCAAGTAAGTCAGAAAGGTTAGATGATCTCAGAGGTTCAGAAGAGAGTGATGTGTAAGAAAACTGGATGTATAGGATGAGATCAGGCTGTGAGTGTCTTCAAATGCCAGAGGATATCTTCTTTGATTCCTAAAAATAACAGGGAATGACTGGACTTACTGAATGAAAAGGTCAGACACATACTTTAGGAAAATTCCTTTGGCAGATATGTGGAGAACAGTTTGGAGTGGGCTGAGATTTGACCCAAGGAGACAAATTAGGTTACTGCAATAATCTAAGAAAGAGGCGACGAATGCCTGAACTTACGTTTGTAGAGAGGAGACATAGGTAAAGAAATGTTGCAAACATTAGAAATGACAAGATTTGGTAATTAACTGTATATGTGGAGTGAGTTACAATGAGGAGTTGAAGATGAGGCTAAGTTTGGGTGACTAGAAGGATCATTATTTCCTTAACAATAATGAGGAAGCTTGGGAGGGAGTTGGGGTTTTTTGGAGGGGAAGGAGGAATGAATTCTGCTTTGTATATGTTGAATTTGAAATGACTATGGATATTCGGTATAGAAAGAAAAGAGAAAAGGGTTCAGGACGGAGCCTTGAAGTGCGCCAGCAGTTAATAGCAATGATGGATGAAGTTTCCATAAAGAAGACCAAGAAGAAAGGAGAGAGTTGAGCAGAGAAACAAGAAACAGCAATGTCATTCCAAAACAAACAAAAATGATAACATTTCTTTTAAGCTGGTTTCCAAGGACTATGAAACATAACCACTGTGAAATAGTACTCCACAGAAAATAGAGCTAAATCATTAAAACCACCTTATTACTGGATAAAGCTGTTTTTTCTCAATCGAAAAGGAAAAAGCTATTGTAAGCTTTTTGAAAACAGGGATCATTTACTATTTATCTTCCTATCAGTCCCCTCACATCTCACCTAGCACACTGTACACACAGAATTATTTTATAATGTTTATAATGTTTAATGTTTCATGGTCTATTTATTTATGTGTTTTAAAAGTATGTATGGTCCTGGTTAGTCACTTAGCCACAGACTATCATTTCATGATCCAACTATTGATTTTGAACCCTGTGACAAACTATACATGTACTTCCTAGCATAGTGTTAGACACATGATGACAGACGGTAACATTTCTTTGTAAACAATGACCAAATCATATGCATCAGCAACTATTCAAAATAAAGATATATGATTGTGAATCATGCTTCCTTTTTTGATTAACCCGGATTTAAAAATAAAATACAACTTTGTACATAAAAGAAGTACAACCTGCAAGATAAAGCGTGGAAGATAGAGAAAGCACATTTATTATTTTATAACAGATTTTGTCAAGATTGAAAAACGAAAGTAGTCTGAACAATTCTATTCAATAAAAAGTGCACAGAACTCAAAGTAAGCTTATAAAAATGCAAATACATAGAAAAATACATTTGAGGTAAAATGATACTTAATAACACTTGGAATATTGAATACTCTTCCTTTGAAAGGAGTTTTGCATAAGCCAAAATATACAATGTTCATCTTTTCAAACAGGACGGAATTCCTTTATATATATTTAAGGAAATTTAAGGAAAAGTCTTTGTTATTCATCTGAAACTTCCATATTCCTACATTATAGTCTAGTATTTAAAATACTTCAGACTAAAATATTTCATGAGAAAATTGAATTTTAGTTGGACTTTCATATTTGATCATGAACACTATATCACCCTAAATGAGTTCTTCAAAGTTCAATTTGACAGGTGATATAATGAAATAAATGGCTTGGAGGCATTATTGTTTGTGAAGCAATACAAATCCTTTGATCTGCAAATAGAAATCTACACTTCATTTTGAGAAAAACCTTAAAAATTGGGTGAATATGAATACTGATAAGGTAACAACAGAAAAGCTCCAACTATACACAAATATAGGCAATATTGGATAGTCCTGGATAGTCCCCGTTAGTGTTCCTGGTCTGTATCCCATACACATTCCTCTACTATTGTCTCATAGTCTTTTCTGTGGCAGCAGATAAGCTCTACTTAAAATTCAAGTGTCTGCCCATGCCTACTACCCTATCTTTTAATTTGAACTTCAATCACTAAGTTAAGATACCTATGTAAATTTCAATTCAATTCAGAAAAAATTTTATATGCAACGTTGATATGGTTTGTATGAGGGCATGAGGGGTATTTGCACGCCTATTTCTTTTCAAGTGACTCTCTAAATCCACATAGCCAATGTCCTTGAATTCTCTTAGGCTACTTCTAACCAGCTCTTGATCAAAAGTATTATTCTCCAACATATATAGAAAATCCAAATAGCCACTATTTGAGACACTCAGAATGATAGGAACAATTTCCTACACGAGATTACTACTTTTAACTTTCCCAAAGGGAAAAGATTCCTACTCCATGTTAGAAGTGCCTAATAGCCATGGGGAGAAGGGTTTGAGAGTGCACATCCCACCATAACAGACCAGGTCAGCCTCAAAGCTCAGTTGGTAGAACTTAATAGGCTTTTGGGGACAGCTGTCTTGCAGGATAATAGGAAATATAGAATGCATGACACTTAAGGAATGTAGATCAACACAATCCAGATGAAATATGAATTGTTTCTTTGCATTTCAAGGTATACATTTGATATTCGCAATGCAGACCATGGGAAGGAGAATAATAAGTCAGTTAATAAATCATCTTTTGTTTACAATTCAAAGAAACTTAAGGTTTCTTTTTTCAAATCTAACATCTTGTGCCTTGATTACAGGCCATTAGTGAGAATTAATAAATAAAACTATGCTTACATTCCACAAATGTTTGAATTTCATAATCCTTGCAATTCACACTTGAGAGCCAAGGTCAATCAACTATTCGAAATGGAAACAATTCTGATCAAGGAATAAATGTGACAAATGAATTAACATTTCATCTTTGGAATTCAAGTATACACAAGCAAAAATCATCAATTTGTTCATTATTCCATGTGGAGGGTAATCACACACACACACACACACACGGTAACTCTACCATTCCTAGACTTTATAAACACAAAATATACTGTAATGTGGAACACCCACAGAAAATGAAAAAGTCATTGATTAAAGAGTTATTGAGTAACACAAAAGTAAATTCTACTTTCATTGACTATGTTAATCCAACTCAAGTCAACAAGCATTTATTAATTATTTCCTATGAACAAGCCACCCTGTTAGATGCTAGATATAAAAGGAAAACTGAAAAAGTTTCTGAATTCTGGATATCTCATGTAAAACGAATTGGTGCATGCAAGATAAATTGAGGAGGAAGAGTACTAACAACCAGATAGATCAGTAAAGTGTTCACAGAGCTGAATTCAGAAAGAACCTAGGGATTCTAATAATAATAAGCAGAACAGAGTGGGTATTTACGTATCATTGTAATATTTTCAAATATATCCTCATTTAATTAAGCCTCACAACTACCCCATGAAGTAAATGCTGTTCTTATCTTCATTTTATAGAGGAGAAAACTGAGGATTATAAAGTTTGTGTTACTTGAGCACTTATATAAGCAGCTACTGCTACTACTGTTACTAGTGTTACTACTACTACTACTACTACTACTACTACTACTACTACTACTACTACTACTACAACTACATCTACTACTACTACAGAACAAATGAATTGAGAATATGGTAAAAAATATAGGAAGAATCCCAATAAGATGGTCAAAGCAACATTAAAAACACAAGAAAATACATAAATTTACAATATCGAGTTTAAGAATGCAACATTTAAAAGAATTCTTGTTCATATTTCTACTGGGAATATAAATACAACAGAGAAGATATGTACTGAGATATTATTGGAAAAGGGGAGGCAATATATACTAGTATTCTAAATGTGGAGTTGAATATTTATCTCTTCACATTCTCCATAAGCAGACTTTACTTACATTCATTTAAGAACAAGGCACAGAAATAAAACAGAAATACAAATTAGAAAACATCTAGCACACAGCAATCACCCTGTGGTCTACTGTCACTCTTTCTCTTTTTGAGAATAAGTATGACTTGAAAACATCACATTAAACCCAAGTTTAAATGTTAACTTTTTTTTTTATTTTGTCATACTTACTTTCAATATTTAAAATACGACTACACTGACTTCCTAATTGTTTTTCTTTTCATAATATCTTACGTTGTCATCTCATAATTTTATGGTGTTCAAACATACCATGCTGCTAGGTACATAATTTAATAAATGCTTCTTGACTCTGTGAGGGGAGAAGAGAAGGTATGCTGGGGAAATTTAGGTGATAAATAAACAAAAGATTTATTTTTTTATGATCTTGACTTTTATTGTAACTACAAAGGTGGGTTGGGGATCACACAGAGAACATTTGCATATTTTAGAAGACAACTTGTTTTTTCCCATCACTTTCCCCAAATAGTGCTAAATTTTCTAATCGAATGTAGCTGACGATTTCCAAATAACATCTGAGATACGAATAAAATAAAATAACTCACATTTATATATATCTTTGAAGCTTACAAAGTGCTTCCCACCTCCTATGAGGTCAGTGGTGATACAAATCTCATTATAACTAGTCTACAGATGAGGAAATTTTTCCTCAGAGAAACTTACTCACAGAACCATAACTAATGAGTAGCAGAGGTCAAACTAAGAATTTTTGACTTGTAAAACTCATGCCCTCCCATTACACCATGTATCTTACACGGATAATTTCATCATCTTACTTTATCTTTATACAACTAAAATTTTACTCCCATGTCTCATCACAGTATAAAGGTGGGTTCTCCACATAAATCCTGAACATTCCTATACATTACTAACAAAGCCCAACAGCAAGAGATAAAGAAAATCCATTTAAAGTTACTGTTGACACTATAAAATATTTGGGAGTCTACCTGCCAAGACAAACCCAGGACCTATATGAACACAATTACAAAACACTTTTCATACAAATAAAGTTACATCTAAATAAATCAAAAAACATCAGTTGCTCATGATTAGGCCAAGCTAACATAATAAAAATGACAATTTTACCT
Organism: Phalanger gymnotis; assembly: GCA_028646595.1. NCBI lineage: Eukaryota > Metazoa > Chordata > Mammalia > Diprotodontia > Phalangeridae > Phalanger > Phalanger gymnotis. Next base: position 215,700,808 of record CM053625.1, read on the forward strand.
AAATTAACTTACTATTAAAGCTGGATAAAATAATAACAAAATTCATCTGGAAGAACAAAAGGTCCAGAATATCAAGGGAATTCATGAAAAGAAATGCTAGGGAAGGTAGACTAGCCATACCATATGCATACTATAATGCAGCAGTCATCAAAACTACTTGGTATTGGCTAAGAAACAGAGTGGTGGATCAGTGGAATAGGTTAGGTACACAAGACACAAGATACAGTAGTCAACGAGTATAGCAATCTACTCTTTGATAAACCCAAAGAATCTAGCTTCTGGGCTAAGAATTCACTATTTCACAAAAACTTCTGGGAAAACTGGAAAACAGTATGGCAGAAACTGGGCATAGACCAATATCTTACACCATATACCAAAATAAAGTCAAAAAGTGTTCATGATTTAAGAATAAAGGCTGATACTATAAACAATTTGGGAGAGCAAACAATAGTTTACCTGACAGATTTATAGGAAAGGGAAAAATTCATGACCAAACAAGAGATAGAGTGTTATAATATGCAAAATGGATAATTTTCATAATGTTAAATTGAAAAGTTTTTGTAGAAACAAAGCCAATGCAAAAAGGAGGGAAGCAGAAAATTGGGAATCTTTACAAGCAATGTCTCTGATAAAGGCCTCATATCTAAAATATACAGGGAACTGAGCCAAATTTATAGGAATACAAGTCATTCACCAATTGAGAAATAGTCAAAGGATATGAATAGGCAGTTTATAGAGGAAGAAATTAAAGATATCTATAGTCATATGAAAAAATGCTCTAAATCACTATTGATTAGAGAAATGCAAATCAAAACAACTCTTACGTACTACATCTCTCTTGTCAGATCGACTAACATGGCAAAACAGCAAAATGATAAATGCTAGAGAGGATGTAGGAAAATTGGAACATTGCTACATTGTTGGTGGAGCTGTGAACTGATCCAGCCATTCTGGAGAGCAATTTGGAACTATGCCCAAAGGGCTATAAAAATGTGTATACCCAGCACTACCACTCCTAGGGCTGTATCCCAAAGAGATCACACAAGTGGGAAATGGACAAGTATGTACAAAAATATTTATAGAAGCTCTTTTTGTGGTGGCAAAAAATTGGAAATCAAGGGGATGCCCATCAATTGGGGAATGGTTAAACAAATTATGGTATATAAATGTAATGGAACACTATTGTGCTATAAGAAATGAGGAACAGATGGACTTCATTATTACCTGGAAAGACTTATATGAACTGATGCTGAGTGAGGGGAGCAGAACCAGGAGAATATTATACATGATTACAGACACATAGTATCTGTAAGGACTAACTTTGATAGACTTGGCTCCTCTCATCAATACAAGGTTCAAAGCAAGCTCCAAAAGACTCAGGATGGAAAAAGCTATGCACATGCAGAGAAAGAATTATGGAGTCTGAATGCAGATTGAGATGAACTTTTGCTCTCTTTTTTTACCTTCTTTTTTGGTTTTGTTTCTTCTTTCTCATGGTTAATTCCATTGGTTATAATTCTTCTTTACAACTGGACTATTATGTAAATAACTTTAATGTGAATGTTTATGTAGAACCTATATCGGATTACATGCCATTGTGGTGGGGGAGGGAGGAGAGGGAGGGAGAGAAAATTTGGAACTCAAAAAATTGTGGAACTGAGTGCTGTAAACTAAAAATAAAAAATAAATTAAAAAAATACAAAAAAGAAAAGGAAAAAAATAAAAAATAAAATAAAGATGGGTTCTCAAAAACTATATCAACAGAGAACAAGCACAGGCATATCTTACCCAAATGCAATGCTTAGAAAATAGTCTTGGTAACACTTTTTGGATAAGAACTAACCTAAGTACCTGAAATTCTGACATGGATGGACAGGTGGATCAGTGGATGGATAGAGATAGATGTTTAGATCTATATTTATGGTTATGGATATATATGTATATGTATTGATACATATACATATATACATACATATATATACTCACATTATATACATGTATATAATGCATATATATATATATATATATATATATACACTTGGTTTTTAACAATTTATGACAAATATTTATTAAGGTGTGTAGTGGTAGTAATCTGCAAAGTAACTACCCAAATGAAATTGAAGATCTTGTGGAATTCTTAATTGCAATAGCCAAATACAATTAATATTTATAATCAGTGGTACTGGAATGGAGATATTACAGGTAAGTAACAAAGATCAACAACACACACTAAGATTCCCTAATTAACCCAATGTTAACTCCTTTACTCTCTAACACTTCAGGATTTACATAGTCTTTTTGCATGATGCTAATTTGCACTCATTCACAGCTTACTTTTTATTTGTCCTTAAAACATGTTTCAGTGTATCATCAATTGAGGTATAAGCTGTTTGAAGAGAAGTTGTAAGAAGGTAGCATAGTTTAATGGAAAGAGCACCAGTCTTGAAGTAGGAAGCCCAGGGTTCAAATCTTGCTTTGAGCAATTGTGTTAACCTGGGAAAGTTATTCACTTGTCCTTTACTATATCTTCCCACTCAACCCAGAAGGCTCTGGAGGAGAAAGTGAGGCTGGTGACTTTGTACAGCCCTCCCTCACTCAAATCAAATTCAATTGCAAGTCATATCATCATCTTTCCGATGTCACGGTGCTCTTTAAGAAGGAAGGACAAACCACAACCTATGAGTAGTCTGAGCTGCAAGAATGGAAACACAGATGGCCAGTTCAAGTTGGGCAACTCAGCTCATCCTCCTTTCCCCTCCTCTCATGCCTTTACCTGAGGGTGATCTGCCCAAAGGAAGGTAAATTTTGGTGACCAAAACTGAACTAGTTAACTGGGGTTTACTGCCTAGATTTCTTTCTCAAAGACCAAGCCTTAAACCCAATTTACTCTGGATATCATTGATTGAATAAAAATAGGTCCCTGTCTAAGCACCACTAAATGGTTATTTTTTTGGGCCCTCCTGGCTCAGAGTGAATATAAATAGTTTTCTCTTTTGCCCAGCAACCTGAAGGGTCTTCCCTTCCCAGTATGAGGTTTGTTTGGTTTTTTTTTTTAGATTAACGAGGCCACCATCCCTTGACTCACTTCTTAAAGATGCCTATTCATTAAATGGGCATTACCTCACTCAAAATGAGAACTGGAAGATACCTTAGCTTAAAAAGGCCAGGTCTCTCACTGCATACTGGGCCATCTCCAGCCATCCTGATCAATATCTGGCCACTGGACCCAGATGTCTCTGGAGGAGAAAATAAGGCTGGTAACTTTGAACAGTCCTCTCTCATTCAAATCAAATTCAATTGCAAGTCATGTCATCATCTCCCTGCTGTCATAGTCCTCTTCGAGAATGAAGGACAAACCACAACCACACAAGCTACTCTTCCTAACTTCCTTATTTCTGTGGATGGCACCAGCAGTATCATGCTTCCAATAACTCAGGTTTACAACACTGGAACCACCTTTGACAATTCGGTCTTCCTCATCCTCCACATTCAATAAGATGCAAAGTCTCCACAACATCTTGACATTTGTCTTCTCTGTAGATGCCAAATATTGTAGGCCTACTTGCTGTTTCCTGTACAAGACATGCCAGCTGGCACCTCTGAACTATTGTCTTCCATTCCATGCTCTCCCTCTTCAAATCCATCTACGGAAAACTCTATCTCCATTTTCAAGGCTTAGTCCAAGTGGCACCCAATACAAGAAGTCTTCTCTAACTATCCCCAATTGTTAGTGTTCACCACACCCCCAAAAAAATTACCTTATGTTTATTTTGTATATATTTATGTTCACTCATTTTTAGATATGCTGTTTTCCCCATCAGTATATAAACTCTTAAAAAGCAGGGGATTATTTTGTATCCCTAGGATGTAACACAGTGCCCTAGTACATAGTAGGTACTCAAAAATGCTTGTTGAATTGTACAGAAATAAGTATACAATGATATGCAAGTAACTATATAAATATACACAAATTACATATATAAGGTACTGTACCTTATATTACTTACAAACATTAGTTCAAGTGCCTAATGATTAGTGAAAAATAAGCTCTAAGAAAGATAAGAAATGCAAATACCCCTTAAGATATTTCACAAAAATTATACTTGTAATTTATACAGTAAATTATACTTGTTTCAAACACCTCCTAACCTTTTCACTTGATTGTCTTCTTTTCTTTAGTTGAATGAGATCTGTTTCCACCCTTTCTGCCAGCTCTAACTTCCTCTTGTTTCTTTTAAAGGCTGCTAGACTGAATCCTATAAAAATATTAAAAGCATATTAAAATTATTTTTAAAGAATGATGAATTACTCAAAGCTAAAGAAAAGATACCAATTATTTGGAAACATTAACACTTCTAGAAGTTTTGCCCTCCACTGTGCCCTGGCTAAAGAACATAGAGATTTTATTCAACTTTTTTTTTACCCAGAGTATTTTTTTTTCCTTGAGGATTTTTTAATCTCAATAACATTTCTACAAATTAAGGAATAACTTTTATAAAGGAGATACAGAAGTAAACCTACCTCCTGAACATAATAGTATCCTGAGGTAACTGATGGCTGAAATTAGAATTCAGTTCTCCTAGCACTTTTGTAGTTCTTTATCCCAACAAACCAGTCTTTCTGAACCTACCCTCTTCTCATGTATTTGTATCTCATGTAGTTTATCATATATGGCTCCTTGACATCTAGAATATCCTTTGAAACAGAGACCGTTATATCCTGACTTACCTTTTTCTATCAAGAGCACCAATATCTTTCCAGTCACTTACGTTTTGAACTTTGTTACCATCCTTGATATTTTCCTTTCCTCACTCAGCCCCACAAAGCTAATCAATGCTATTTTGTCCAGTCACCCTCGAAAGCATACTTCACATCCCTACCCTCCTCTCCATTCACACCAGTCATCCCAGTTCAGGACACCATTACCCATTGCCTGGGCTGTTACAAGAGCCTCATAATCGTTATACTTGCCTAAGTCTCTCCCTTCCTCCACAAAGTTGTTTTATTACTGAAAGAGAGCGATTATATCACTTCCCTGAACAAGGACCTTCAGGAGCTCCTTAATGCTTCTAAGTTAAAATACAAATTTCGCAGTTTGGCACTCAAAGTCCTTCACATTCTGGCTGCAGCCAACCTTTCCATACTTATTTCACAACACTCACTTTTATACATTTGAAGTTTCAGTTATACTGACTACTTGTTATTCCCTGTACAAGATATGCCAATGCTCACTTTGTCCTTTTAAGTTCATAGCTCAAGTACCCTCTTATGCAAATCTCATCCTGATTTCTCTGGTTCTTCATGTTCTCTCCAAAAAACAGTTACTTTGTCTTTACTTTAAATGTACTTTTCTGTATATATGTTGCTTACTCCCAATAGAAGATTAAGTTCTTGGATGGAAGGAACTGTTCTTAATACTGTCTTTGTATCTTCAGCAGCTAACATAGTGCTTGGCATATAGCAAGAGATTCAATAAGTACTAGTTAAATTGAATAGACCATAATAATACTATCTCAAAAAATTCCACTACATAAAAGAAATTTCATTTTGTAAAATATGTTCTGAGAAGAAAATACACATCACTGACAATAAAAGACTGTTTGGAAAATTTCTTAAGCCAAAAATAAAACGCTGGTCTCTAGATGCTAAAACATGAAAAAAATGTTAATCGATGTGACATCCTTTGGGAGTTAGGATAAATGAAAAGAGAGATGTTTCTTTCAGAAGTTATCGAGATTTTTTTCTTTGTAAGGTAAATTTTTATCTTTGTAAATTCTATTTGTACACTATAATCTATAAAAATTAAGTATTAAAAAGTTTGAAAAGTACAGTGACTTTTCTTCCACACATAGCAATACAAATAAAAAAGTTTATCAAAAATAGTACTCATGAAACCACATGAAAACTAAGAGCTACATTTTTTAAAGGTAAGAAACAATTGGGAATAGTTGTTTATTGAAAAGTGACTTCTTGTGTCCAAACAAAATATATCCATAAAAAAGTTTAATAGTTTTCCATCATATACTTCCCATAGTAAATAAACGATGAAATTTCCCTTTCACATTATTCGGCCAGCAATTACAGTGTCTGTTGTGTGAAATATAAGAACAAAATAATTTTCTCCCCAGTCTCCTTAATCTAAAGAGCCAAAGACTGTTCATAAGAATGGATTTTAAAATACAAATCAAAACTGAACATAGATTAATACCTAAGGAGAAACCACATGCACTGTGATAGGGACTAAATGTTTGTCAAATTTGTTGAAGGGAATACAAGGTAATGTTATGAGAAATACAAAATAAGATCAATTCAGATGAGACCAACTTTGTAAGGTGAATTGTTAAATGATTGGAAACGAGCTAGCAAAATGAAAAGAATAATATGTAAAGGCATCAATCAATTAATCACACTTTACTATGGGCCAGTTATTTGCCAGGAACTATGCTAAGGTTTGGAGATACAAAATGAGGAAAGATAGCCCTTGCCCTCAAGGAGCTTACAATTTAATGAAGGATACAAAGTGAAAATGATTAAATCTACCTAAGGAAATAAATAAATCATTGTAACTTTCAAGAAATAACAGACAAAAACTTTCATTGAGTGAAAATGCAACCAATACTGGAAACAGTGGTCAGGCATGCCACATTTTATCAGAAGGGAGTCAAGTCTCAGTGACATGCCAGAAGACAGAAGGAGTGAGAAAGGAAAGGTTTAAGATGAAACCATCATTAACTAATTGTCTCTTTGGATAACAAAGAGAGTCTGAGCCTAAAGGAATAAGGCATAGAACCAAGGAAAGCAAAGATACAAGGAAGAAGAAAACCTGGTAGCCACAAATCCAAAGGGGCCAATCTGGGGGATGCAAAGTGGTAGCAATGAAGTAACTAAAAGTATAAAACAATTTATAGCAGTTCTTTTTGTGGTATCAAAGACTGGAAACTACAGGGATAACCATCAATAGGGGAAAGGCTGAATAAACTGTAATATATGAATAAAGTGGAATAGTACAATGATCTAACACAAGGAAAAATAGGATTTCAGAGAGGCCTGGAAAAGAATTATGTGAATTGATGCAGAGTGAAGCGAATAGAATCAGAAGATCAATTTAATATAATATCAATATACTAAAAATGGATAATTCTGAAGACTTAAGAACTGAGATTAAATAATCAACCATGTTTTCAGAAGACTGATAAAGAATATTGACCATCTCATGACAGAAAGATGATGGACTAATATGCAGAGTAAGAAATATATTGTTAGATGCGATGACCAATGTGGGAATTTGTTTTGTTTATGTGACAGAAAGGTCTTGTATTTCTCCTTCTCTTCTTTTCTTTTGAGTGGATGGGAGGAGATGGGGGAGGGGGAGAAAAATGATAAATGTTCAATAATTGAAAAAATTAAAATGACAAAATAAGAAATGAGACCTGAGTGAAGCACCCTGGTGGGAGCTCTGTGCTTTGTTGTTGTTGCAAAGGATAGGCAGTTCAGGATGGTTTGTGATCTACACTGTTTGATGTTGTAATCTTCATCATTAACCACATTCATACAACCTTTTCATGAAGACTTTTAGTAATAGGAAATCTGAAGAACCTACTATCTTCTGAGGCTGCCTAATTCACTTTTAAATAGCTCTAACAAATTTTTTCTTTAAACCAAGCCTGATCCTGCTTCTTTCTAAATCCAGGTTCGTAGTGTGTAGAAAAGGAGAACAAATCAAATACTTCTTCCACATTACCACCTTTTAAGACTTTGACTTCTTGAATGTGATATAGTAAACATACCACAACTTTTTTCTTGAAGAGTTAGGACTCTGAACAACAATTCAGTTACAGGGCTGTGGATTAGCTGGAGATTAGATGATGAAGAACTCAGTGTTAAATGACAAGATTGTCCACCCCAGACTGCTGAAATGAATAGACTGGTTTATCATCAGTGTGGTACTATTATTTCTTTAAAGGCTACTGAAGAGCAGGAAGTTATCTACACACCAAAATACTCACTCATACAAAGAGAAAAAGTCCTATTCTTTTTTATCTTCAGTGTGGTATTATTATGGCTTTAAAGGCTGCTGAAGAACGTGAAGTTACCTACACACTGCCTATACTCCATATCCAAAATACCCACACACACAAACAGAAAAAGCCCTATTCTTTCAAAATTTATTACAGCATAGGGAGCTGTTAGCAAAAACCAGTCCCCTCTCAATACAAAACAAAACACACACACACACACACACACACACACACACACACACACACACACACACACACACACAATTTCCTATACTTCTACTTCTGAGAGCCATCACATTACGGGGTTGGAGGTATCAAGACTTTCACTTCACTATTCATTCAGAAAGCATTGATAGGTCCCATGCCAATGTTCTCAAAAGTTACAGAACTGATACAAAGGGGTACATAAGAGAGACACAACACATATTCAACACCTATTATGTGCCAGGCACTATTCTAGGCACTTTACAATTATTATCTCATTTGACCCTCACAATAACCTTAGAGGTGGGGTAAGAGTTATTACTATCCCCATTTTACAGTTGAAGAAATTGAAGCAGACAGAGGCTAAGTGGTCTTGGAGACTCCAGATCCACTGCTCAATGCACTATGCCACCTGACGGCTGTTTTCCTTCCCCCAAAACAAAGCCTTATGCAAGACTGCAGTGCTTTGTACTTAATTTCTCTCATATTAGCCAGGCTGGAAAAAAAAAAAGAACAAAAGTGAGAAAAGTATGTTTCAATCTGCAGCCAGAGTTCATCAGTTCTCTCTCTCTATGAAGATAGTATTTTTCATTGTGAATCCTTTGGAATTACCTTCAATCACTGTCTTGATCAGAATACCTCTTTCACCAGTTGATCATTGTTACAATATTGTTATTACTATGTACAATGTTCTCTTGGTTCTGCTCATTTCACTTTGCATCAGTTCATATAAGCTTTCCCAGGTTTTTCTGAAGCTATCTACTCTTCATCTTATAACACAATAGTATTCCATCACAATAATATTCAACAATTTGTTCAGCCACTCCCTAAATGATGGGCATCCCCTCAATTTCTAACTTTTTGTAACCACAAAAAAGAGCTGCTACAAATATTTTTTTTACATATAGGTTTTCTTTCTTTTTACTTGATCTCTTTGGGATAGAGATTAAGTAGAAGTATTGCTGAGTCAAAGGGCATGCACCATTTTGGGCATAGTTCCAAATTGTTCTCCAAAACAAAACATTCTCTATCAACAAAACGTTAGTGAACTTATTTTTCCATATGCTCTCCAACATTTATCATTTTCCTCTTCTGGCATGTTAGCCAATCTGATAGTGTAAGCTGGTACTTCAGAGCTATTTTGATTTACATTTCTCTAATCAACAGTGATTTAGAACATTTTTCATGTGACTATTGATAAAATGATTTCTTCTGAAAATGATCTGTTCATATCCTTTGACCATTTATAAACTGGGGAATGGCTCTTATTTTTTTTTTCATAAATTTGGCAAAGTTTCCTCTAAATTTGAGAAATGAGGGCTTTAGCAGAGAAACTTGCTGTAAATATTTTCCCCCAGTTTCCTGCTTTCCTTCTAATTTTGACTGCATTAGTTTTTATTTGTGCCAAAGCTTTTTAATTTTATACAATCAAAAATTTTATATCCCATGATCCTCTCTATCTCCTATTCAGTCATAAACACTTCTCTAGTTCATAGATCTGAGAGGTTAATTTTTCTATGCACTTCTAATTTATTTGAGATATCACTATTTTTGTCCAAATCATTAACCTATTTTGAACTTATTTTGGTACAGGATAAGAAAAGTAGGTCTATGATTAATTCCTACCAAACTGCTTTCCAGTTTTCCAAGCAACTTTTGACAAATGGTGAGTCCTTGTCTTAGATCTTCAGGCTTATCAAAAGCTAGATTATTATGGTCATTTACTAGCCGTAGTATGTGCCTAATCAACTCCACTTATCCACCAACCTATTTCTTGATGAGTGCCAGATTGTCTTGATTATTACAACTTTGCAATATAATTTGAAACCTGGAACTAGTAGGCCCCCTTCCTTTGCATTTTTTTCACTGATTCTCCTGATATTTGTGAACTTTTGTTCTTCCATATGAATCTTATTATTTTTTCTAGATCAATAATATGATTCTTTGATAGTTTGATTGGTATGGCTCTAAATAAATAAGTTAATTTAGGTAAAATTGTAATTTTTACTATACTGACTCAATCATGAGCAATTAATATTTCTCCAAATGTTTAGATCTTTCTTTGTATGAAAAACGGTTTGCCATTCTATTCATATAGTCTCTGGGTTTGTCTTGGAAGGTAGACTCCCAAGGATTTTATATTGTCTGCAGTGGAATTGAATTTCTCTCTCTCTTTCTATTGGGTTTTGTTAGTAATATATAGAAATTCTGATGATTTATATGGGTTTACTTTGGATCCTGCAACAATGCTAATGTTGTTAATTGTTTTAACTAGTTTTTTAGCTGTTTCTGTTGGGTTCTTTAGTATATAACCATATCATCTGCAAAGTGTGGTAGTTTTGTTTCCTTACTTCCTATTTTCATTCCTTTAATTTCTTTTTCTTGTCTTATTGCTACAGCTAGTATTTCTAACACAATACTGAATAACAGTGGTGATAATGGACTTCTTTGCTTCACTCCGATCTTACTGGGAAGGCTTCAAGTTTATTCCCATAATAGAGAATGCTTGCTGTTGATTTTTTATAGATATTATTTATCATTTTAAGAAAGGCTCCATTGATTCTTATACTTTCTAGTGTTTTCAACAGGAATAGATGTTGTATTTTGTCAAAAGCTTTTTCTGTATCTATTGAGATAATCATATGATTTTTAATGTTTTTTAATTGATATGGTCAATCATACTGATAGTTTTCCCAATATTGAACTAGCCCTACATTCCTAATATAAATCCTGATTAAAGTATATGATCTTTGAGATACATTGCTATAATCTCCTTGCAAGTATTGTCTTTAAAATTTTTTACATCGATATTTATTAGGGAAATAGGCCTATAGTTTTCTTTCTCTGCTTTTATTCCCCCTGGTTTAAGTATCAAAACCATATTCGTGTCATGAAAGGAATTTGGTAGGACTCCTCTACCTACTTTTTCTAAATAGTTTCCATAATACCAGGGTTAATTGTTCCTTAAATGTTTGGGAGAATTAATCTGTAAATACATCTAGTCCTGGGGATTTTTTCTTAGGGGGCACTTTGTGGTGTGTCCAATTTCTTTTTCTAAGATAAGATTATTTAGATATTCTATTTCCTCTTCCATTAATCTGACAATTTACATTTTTGTAAGTATTCATTTCATTTTACTTGACTGTCAGTTTTACTGGCAAATAATTGGGCAAAATAATTCCTAATAATTGATTTAATTTCATCTTTATTGGGGGTACTTTCACTCTTATCCACTTTAATAAATAAGATTATATATGTCAAACCATATAGATCAAATGAGATAATATATGTAAAGCACTATGCAAACCTTAAAATGCTATGTAAATGTAAGCTATTATTCAATACTGGCTATTAGCTATCAAACTATCTACTCTTGACTACTCCACAACCAATTTTAATTACTACAGCTCTCTTCACTCCTCGTTAGTATGCTTCTTCCTTCTATCCTGTGGTTTCTCAAAAAAAGGCTTGCTTTTTATAAACATTGCTCAAAATTAAAAGTATTCCTTTTCTTGTCCCTGGAAGAGCAATTGACTAGCTCATGTCAGTCCTCAGCTATTTTCATTTTTTTTTTTATCATCAAGGACTAATTCTTTATCACTAAAGAGATGAGATGGTTGCTTTGAGAGAGATGTGTCCTCTTCAAGGTTCCAAGTTGTTTTGGATGTTTGAAGATGCTAAAAGAAAAAAACCAAACTTTTTTCTCCTAGATTAACTAACCACAGATACTGCATAAACTAATATAACTCGCTAATCACAGACATAAGGAACTCTTGGATAAGGAAACTCCCTCTAGTAATGCAGATTGGTGATGTCTCTGAATGTTTATAGTCTCTCAAAGTTGCTTAGAGTGCCAGAAAACTAAGTGACTGACTTGACCACGATCATACAGCTAACAGATCTGAAAGGTGGGACTTGAACCCAGGTGTTCCTGTCTCTAAATCTCTATACTATGTCATACTGCCTCTCAATCTTTTTTTTTTTTAAACTGAATGGACAAACACAACAACATCTACCAAGAGTAAATTATTAAATACATGGAGATTAATTTCTTATTTAGGTTTGAGGGTTTGATCTTGCCTCTTTAGCCCAAATTATAAATGTTTAAAAAAAAAAACTCTCTCTAGGCTTTGGTGCTCCTGTTTGTGGATGGCATTATGTTTACCACATCAAATCTCAGAACATTAAAGAGTCTCCTTAATGAGATCCATAACTATTCAAACTACTCCATTCTGCAGCTCTCTGTTATATGCTGACTTCCTTCATTAGAATGTAAGTTCATTAAGAACACAGACTATCTAGTTTACTTTGATTTGAATCCTCAGTGTTTACCACAATGCCTAGTACAAAATACAAAATAATAAATGCGCTATCTCTAGGTGATCTTGTATTATTCCAAATATTATACCACTATAATTTCCAAAGACTAAAAGTTACATGTGTTGCAAAGGTCAACAGAAATATATGCAGTGGGCATAACCAGGCTGCCACATATTTTCAACAATGACCTGTTGAAGTCAAGTGACACAAGAAGTGACACAAAAGATATCCAGGAGCTGTAAGGTCAGAAAAGGAGGTGGCCCACTCATACAGCAAGAAAGAGGGAAAACAGACTGACAACCTAAATGCTACATTACATAAAATGTAAAGACACACAAAAGAAAGCCTCAGGCAGATTGGATAGATTCCATTGGGTGCCTCAGTAGGAGAATGTGGACAAAAACCGTACAGCATGAGAAAATGTATGGTTTGCGAACTTCATTGACAGCAAAAAAAAAAGGTACATCAGTGCAAATAGAGAGTACCACTTATACACTTTATAAATTGAATATCTAATCAACTGTATTTTTATACTGGTGAGTTTAAAAATTATCTTCTTTTTTTACTCATTCATCACATATAGTAGATTAGCCCTGAAGGATAACCTAGGTTTTTGTCCTTGAAAATGTTTACTGCATATAACGCTAAATACTGGAATTTACAGGACTATATTCAATTCTTAGTTCACAGTAGAAATAATATAAAACAAAAATTGTACTTTTCCTTCAAAATCAGAAGCAAAAATAAATTAGACCCCTACTAATCACACAGCACCCTCTGTCAGTGAATTTTTAAAACAATACCCCATAACCACCTTGTTCCACTAAATTAAGAAGAGGATAGTATAGTATGAGGAAAGGAGGTTACAAAGAACTCTACTAGAAAAGCTATTAACTCAAGAAAAACACTAGGTTAATGCAGCAATCTGCTAAGCAGCTGTTAAACAGTAACTACATAAATGAAAGCAAAAACAGATGTAAACGATTAAAAATAATTAGACTTGTTTAAACGTGAAATTAAACTCTGATATATCACATTCCAGTTATGATAAAATGCTACAGTTACTACATGAAATTTATTTTCTCACAATTGTATTCATTCATATTATTCTACTCTGATATAAAGGCAGCAAATAGAGTACACAAAACACCCAAAGGGTCAGAAAAATCGATTAATGTGCTGAGTACAACAAAGCCTGGTAGAAGAAAAGGCCTCTTAATCTCTTCTACATTTAGGGAAATAAAATTGCATTTGAGTCTCAATCAGAAATGAAAAATATTCTGCCTGAGGTACAGCAGAGGATAGAAGAGACTCTATGTATTGTCAACCATAAATTCCATTTGGGTACCTATTCCATGGAGTAAAAACTAGTTTCTTGCTTAATTTTTCTTTATGTTGCCTGTTACTATAGAATCAAAGTTTTAAGCATGAGTTGTGATTTCTCCCTACTCGAGATAGTTTTAATCACTAGAACTGCCTTAAAAGCAGTAAGACAAAGAACTGTTTGAAAACTATTGACTAAATCCATGATCAGAAAAAAATAATTGGAAATGATTGAGTTATCTTGAAATATGTAAAAAAAGTACATTTCAAAATGCTATTAACACACACATAAATCAATTAGTAAAACATTTATTAAGCATTTATTATGCATTATTAAGCATTTATTAAGCATTTATTATGAACCAGGTATTGTGTTAAGGGGTAGGGATTTTTTTTTAAAAAAGTAAAAACAATCCTTACCCCCAAGGAGCTTATATCCTAATGGGGAAACAACATATATGAATCACTATGTTACATAGAGACGTAGATAAATACAAAATAGATGTAAAAGTACCCCTAAGGGGGAAGTCACTAGCAACTGTGTTGAACAGGAAACAAAGGCTTCCTGGATGAGGTAGAAGTTGAGCTAAGTATTAAAGGGAACCTGAGATTCTATTCAGGAATACAAAGTAGATTCATCCTTTACATACAAAATGTTGCCCTGGTTTCAATGAATTTCAAACTTGTGAATGAACTCAGAGTCCATTTATTAGAAAAGATACCTGAAAAAGAATCCATACTTTACAACATAACCTAGTTGACAAGTAGTAAGACAGATGTTATCTAAATATCTTTAGTAAGGAGAAACACACTACTTCCTAATGGGACCTATTCCACTCACTTTAGGGTAGCTCTAACTGTTAACAAAGTTTTTCCTGACATTAAGCCTAGATATGCCTCTTTGAAATCTCAACCCAAACAGAATAAGTCTAATATGTTTTCAAAGTGAAAGTTCTTCAAATACTTGAAGACATATCTTTTTGAAAAATCTCTCGTTCAAGCTAAATATCTCTAGTTCTTGCAACCAGTCCTCATATGGCATGAATTTGAGGCCCTTTACCACTCTGGTTGAACTCATCTAGACAATCTTAAACTGACCACAGTATGCACCAATGTAGTGCCACCCTATAACGAACACAACACTCTGATCAGTGCAGAATACAAGGAAATTAGCACCTTCTAATTCATTGATGCTACATTATTTTCAATGTGACCTAAGAGCACATTATCTTTCTTGGTTGCCATATTATATTGTTGATTTGATATTAAGCTTATAGTCTTCTACAACTCCTGGGTCTTTTTTAAATTGTTGTGTATGTCTCTTCTATCTTGTATTTGTGAGTTTGAGTTTTTGAATTGTAGTGTAAGACTTTACATTTTGAGTTTTTTACTCCCTCAACCAGTAGGTACTGGTTTATAGCAGCAGAAAGTCCCTTATCCCTTTCTCTCTTTTTTGATTTCATTATCTACTTTCCCAATTCAAGATTATCACAGCACATGTTCAGATTGGGATCTGGGTTTTACACTGGAAAGGTACTTTGAAGGGGATAGGAGAGAGAAAAAGACATTAAACATACAGTCAAAATATTCCCAGTTCCTCTCCCTTTTCCTGTCCCTAACATGGTTCTAATCCTAGGCCCCTAACCTTAGTTCCTATGGACAAAGATATGCTTCCTTTGTTAAAAAGAAAGGTACTTCCTAAGATATATAAGAAATTGATTAAAATTTATAAGAATAAGAGTCATTGCTCAATTAAAAAATAGTCAAAGAATATGGGCAGGTAGTTTTTGAAGGGAAGGAAACTAAACTATTAACAACTATATACAAAAATACTTCAAAACAGTATCGATTAAAGAAATGCAAATTAAAGCAACTTTGATAGTTCACTTCACACCAGTTTAATTGGCAAAGGTGAGAAAAAGGAAATATATCAGAGGAGCTTCAAAAAAACCAAACAAACAAATTACTGCACTGTTAGTGGAGCTGTGAATTGGTCTAATCATTCTGGAAAGCAATTTGAAACTGTGATCTAATGTCACTAACCTGTGTACGCCTTTAAGACAGAGATTCCTCTACTAGGCCTATACACCAAAGAATCACAGAAAGAGAGAAACTACATGTACAAATATATGTGTGTGTGTATATATATATATACACATATATAATTATGACATATATATACAAGCATATACATATGTGTATATATTTGGAGAACAGTTTGACAGATTATGGTATAGAAATGTAATGGAATACTATTGTGTTATAAAAAATGACGAAAGGGAAAATTGCAAAGAAGCCTAGCAAGAGTTGTACGAACAGATTCAGAGTGAAGTGAGCAGTATTAAACAATAACCCCCACCCCAAATAAAGACAAAAAACTTTCAAAGACTTCTGATCAATAGAATGGCCATGCACAATTTCCAGGAATCAATGGTGAGTCTTCTGACAAAGAAATGATGAATTCCAGATGCAGAATGAGACATACATTCTTTTCTTTTTAACATGGCCAATATGAGAATTTTTTTTGCTTGACTGAGCTGATTTCTTGTGTTTTTTTTTTCTTTTCTAGTGTATGTAGGGAGAGGGAATGAGAGGGAGAGGGGATGAGAGAGGGGAAATAAATGCTTATTAAATGAAAAAGAAATTTTTAAGGAAAGTATGAGAAGCAAGTAGCCCAATGTGTAGTTTGGTCTCCAGAAGCAAAACAGGGTCTCAGGTCAAGCATCTAACTTAGGCGGCAACTTAGTTTGAAACTTGGAAAGGGTGAAACAGCAGCAGAGGACCCCCCCCCCAATCAAAAGGAAGCCTTACAGTTCTGTCAATCTGTACCTCAGTGCTTTCAAGGTGGCTGACAGTTGTTAATCCATCAGCAGACTATTGGAATGTCAAATCAAGGAAGTTGACAAGCGTGTTGTTCAGACCCAAATGCAGAAGAAAAACATTCAGAACTCACAACTTGGAGAGAGTAATCCGATTTTGCCCTGTATCAGACCATTTAGGGAACACTGAAAGTTTACACATCCTCAGCCTAAGCTGTCCTTGAAATAACATAACATTCAGTACCACAAGAAAGCAGCAGAAGGACTAGCTGAGGCATTCCTTCCAGAAGTGTGCAGAACCTAGCCTCAACATAAAGTCAAAAGTCAAGAAGTAGGCTGGAAAAATAAGCCAAAAACATAACAACAACAACCTACCATAAAAAGATTTTATGGCAACATGGACACTCAAGACAAAAGAAAAGAATTACTCCAAGATGCAAAGACTCAAAGAAAAGCACGGCTTGGGCACAAGTCAAGCCAGCGTTCCTGGAAGAGCTAAAGCAAGAGATTTTTCAAAAAGAGCTAAGATGATTTTAAAAATCAAATGGAAGCACTAGAGGAAAAACTGGGAAAAGAAATAATAGCTAAACAAGAAAGAATTGGAAAAGGAATTAACAGCTAGGGACAAGAGGCACAAAATCTTGCTCAAGCAACAAACTCCCAGGAACTTAGGAAGGACCAAATTGAAGGCAATGACTCCATGAGACATTATGAAATATTAAAACAAAGTCAAAAGGCAAACAAAGAAGAAAACATAATGTATCTCACAGCAAAAACAACTGAGCTGGAAAATGGAGAAGCAATTTAAGAATCATCACTTGAAAGCCTTGACCAAAAAAACAATCTCAACATCTTATTTCAAGAAATCAGGAAAGAAAATTGCCCAGATATCCCAGAACTAGAGGGCAAGGCGGAAATAGAAAGAATCCACCAGTCACCTCCTGAAAAAAACATGAAGATTCCCAGGAATGTTACAGCCCAAATCCAGGGCTTCCAAGTGAAAGAAAAAATATTTCAAGCAGCCAGAAAGAATTCAAGTGCCAAAAATAAACAAAGAAGCCATAGTCAGAATCATACATGATATAGTAGCCATGAAGAGCAGAGAGCTTGGAGTTCAATATTCCAGAAGACAAGGGATATGGGCTTACAGCCAAGAGTAACTTACCCAAACAAAACTGAGTGTAATCATACAAGCGAAAAAAAATAGATCAGTAAGGAAATAGAGGACTTGCAAGAATTCTTGATGAAAAGACCATATCTTCATAGAAACTTTGGAATCCAAACACAGGAGTCAATAGAAATATATGTATGAACAATAAGGGACTAAAAAAATGGATAAACTGCTTATAGTCAAATATGGGGAAATGATATAATTTTTGCCTCTGAACCCTATCATCATCAGGAATCATAGAGGGAGTATAATTAGACAGAGGGCCTTAGAAATGGTTCCATTATGTCTTCATGATATTAAAAGAAGAATGGGAAGAAAGAAAGAAGAATACACTGTGAAAGGGGAAGGGGAGAAAGGTCAGGGAAAATTATCTCATAATTCGGGTGTACAAGTAGAAGCATATACAAATAAGGAGCAAGAGGTGGGGGGTGGGGAGTGACACTGACCCTCATTCCCATCTGAACTGATCAAAGGACAGAATACACATGTGCACGCATGCACGCACACACACACACACACACACACACACACACACACACAGAGCTCGACACAGAAATACCTTTCTTTGAACAGGAAATCACAGGAGAAAGAGATAAGGGACAAAAGGGGAATAAGAACGAGGGTACATTAAGGAAAGGAATAGTTCTAGGCAAAACAAACTCTAAGGTTGTACAAACATACTTATAGCAGCTCTTTTTGTGGTGGCAGAGAAGTGGAAACTGAGGGGGTGTCCATCAATTGAGAAATGGCTAAATAAATCTCATACATAAATATGATGTACTTTTTTGCTGTAAGAAATGATGAAGCAGATGGTTTCAGAAAAAAACTGGGAGACTTATATGAACCAGTGCAGAGTGAAATGAGCACAATGAGGAGAACATTTTATACAATAACAATATCGTAAAGACAAATAACTTTCAAAGACTTAGAACTTTGATTGTCATAATAACCTAACATAATTTACATCTTCCTCACTTTCTGATAAAGATATGAAGGATTCAGATGGCAGACTGAGATGGTTTGGCTTGGTTTTTTGGACATGACCAAAAAAGGAAATTTCTTTTGCTTGATTATGCATGTTTATAAGAAGGTTTTTTCCCCCTCTACTTTCCTTCTCAACAAGGAGTAGGATGATTGAAAAGGAAGATGGATGTTTCCTGACTGAAAATTTTTTTTTAAAGGAAAGTGCTTTCTTGTAAGAAGTAAAAGGTACAGAATGAAATATGTTTTGAAACATGATCCAAAGTGTGTACTTGTTTTGATTAACTATGTTTATCTGATACAAGGTGGGGGCTGTATGGGGAGTATTTGGTTTGGCAAGCAGTGTTTGAAGGGAGAAACAAGCTAGTAATTATTATGCCTAGTAAATTAATAGAAAGAAAAACCTTTTTTAATGTATAGAAGATCACACACAGTTCAGAGGGAGACACAAAAAAGCAGAGCAGCTTGAAAACTAATACAATGAATTTACTGCATAGTTTAAAAAAACTATCAAATGTTTTGCATTACTGCATATGTATAACCTATTTCAAATTACTTTTTTTCTCAATGGGCGGTGGGAGAGACAGAAGGGAAGGAGAGAAATTGAAACTAAAAAAATTTTTTAAATGAATGTTTAAAGTTGTTTTTACATGTAATTGGAGAAAAATAAAATATTATTTTTTAAAAAATAAGGATTTGCACCTTCACATACAATCCTATTTTTCTGTTCTTTACATATGGAAACGTTCTGTTGATGTTTAAGTTCATAATAAGAACAAAATTAAAATTAAAATCCTTGAAAAGGAAAATGTTTGAGAAACACTGGTTTTTCCTTTAAATAATAGACAAATCTTACTTTAGCTGTTATTTTGTACCTGGCAACCCATTTTTAATCACTTATGTAGGCTCTGACTTCTAAAGCATTTAGGTTTATTAAAAAAAGAATTATAAAGAGTACAGGAGGAGTGCTAAAAACAAAATCCTAATTAACGAACCTACAAGTTCTTTTTCATTTGACTTAGAGCTCCTTGAGGGCAGGGATTTTTTTTTTTTTTGCTTGTATTTGTATCCCCAGTGCTTAACATAGTTCCTGGATGGAAAGAAGCATTTATTAAATGCCTACTATGTGACTGCCACTGTTTCAAGCACTTTGTAAATATTATTTCAAGGCACATAGTAGGTACTTAGTAACTACTTATCGACTGACTAACTAATGAGGACCAAGATCACTATAAAGAAATATTATAAGGGGGCAGTTAGGTGATGCAGTAGATGTAGCATCAGCCCTGGAGTCAGGAGGACTGGAGTTCAAATCCAGCCTCAGGCACTTGATACTTACTGTGTGACCAAGAGCAAGTCACCTAACCCTGATTGCCTTGCCAAAAAGAAAAAAGAAATATTGCAGGGTGGGGAAAAAACAGGTAGCAGACAGAGAAAGGAAATCAAATATGTCAATTCCTAAGGTCCCTTATGAGATGGAAAAAAATATCAGTTAGAGTGACTTATCTAGACTAAGAAATATTCATGGGAGTTTATAGGGTCAGAAGATTTCACTCATTCCTAGAACCTCTGGATTTTTCAATACTGACAGAACCTTGGTCACAGACCAATGACTTGATCTGAATATTTGCATCACTTCCAGGTTGAATTCCTTGCTAACATCCCAAGTTGAAACTATGAATGCATTTTCTTAAAGAAACACTGACTTCACAGGATTGTTGTGAGGATCAAAAGAGATAAGATAAAGTGAGATCAAATGAGATAATAAAGTAGCCTGGAAACCTTAAAGTGCCATAGAAAATCAAGTTATTATGTCATATCTGATCCTCAAAACACTCTTTTGAGATATCATATGGCAAGTAATGCCCCCATTTTACAGATAAAGGTCTAGACCCAGAGAAAGTACAAAAGATTTACCTAAGGTCACATGACTAGTCAGGAACTAAGTTGTGACTCAAGTGTATTTCAAGTACTCTAGAACATTTGGAAGCTGGTCCATTGTGAATAGAGATAAACACATTAGATCTACTATATAACTCACTGTATGTACCTAAGAAGTGCTGGAATTTATGTCAGGGTATATAACTATTACCTTTTTAAAAAATCTTTGTAACATTAAAGCCTCCCAGAAAAGTATGAGAATTAACGTGACAAAGTGCAACAAGCCTATAGTTTAGGACTGTAATTAGGTTTTTAGGCTATTTTTAAAACATTTATAAGCTTGAATGAGCATATTAGCTACTCAAGGACTATTAGATGTATTTAGTAATGTTTTCATTCTATCACATTATTTCATTTGTCATTCTAATAAATGTAAATAAAAGAGGCATGATAAATATTTGGGAAGAAAACTAGAAAGTAGAATACATAAATTTTAACCATTAGCAAATCATTTGTCCTACATTTTAAAAAAGGAATTCTGTCCAGAAATAGATCACATATCAACTGTATTTTTAAAATAAATTTATTCAATGAATTAATACAAATAAATGGAAAAATGTATTTATGTATAACATAGGACATAACTTTCTAAGAGTAGGCATAGCTGGTGGTGTTTAAAAAGGGAATTTATTAAAATGTTTAAAAAAATATTTCTATGAGTAAGCCTTTTTTAAAAAAGAAGTAGCATGATGAAGTGAATAGAGGGTTGTCCTTGGATTCAGGAATACCTGGGTTCATGCCCTGCCTCTGACATATACCAGCTATGTGACCACGGGTAAGTCACTTAATCTCTCAGTGGCCTAAGGCACTCTAAAACTATAAATTACAGAAAAGTCGCAAATTTCTTCATTTTCCAGATGGCAATTCAATACATTGGTATACCAGTTTACTGGTGTACAAGTAATTAAATTTATTGAAATACACAACACAATGTACAACCTTTTATATCTTTTAAAATTTTTAAGAGAGTATTCTGGGAAAATGGTAGAGTGGGTCAGAAAACTCCAGGCTCTCTCAATTTCCTCCACAAAAAAAGACAGAATGTTGCCTCAAAGGGAACACAGAATAGGAGAAATATACAAAAGTTGGGGGAAAGCAGTTGTCCTCCTAAGACAACTGGAGAGGACTTCAGGAAAAACTCAGCCTCCAAGGCTGGAGGTTTGATCTGTTTGAAGTGCAAACATCTCCAGGCAGAATACACTGAATCAAAAAACAAGTCCTAAGAAGCAAGACTCAGCCTCAAGAACTTCTAACTCAGGACTAAGTTGGGGTGGAACAACTGAGTAGGGGAAGATTGAAAGACCCTTTGCTACTACAGGATGCAAGGCACAGTTATGTTGACCAGATGTGGTCCCAGGATGTGTCTGTGGGAGGGAAGGAGTGAGCACACACCTAGTGAATGCTGTAGCAGAGGAGTAGAACTCCGCCCACTATGGGTACTTGCAGGAGAGCAAGTCTCTGGTTTCTATTCCAGGGCAGAGGGGAGAGCTGAAGTTTGCAGCTGCTGGACAGATGGCAGGGAACAAGTGCATTTGCAGAACAGTGTGGCTGAGGGCCCTAGCTGTGGCTTAGGGGTGGAGAGGAGTGTCCAAGGTTGGAAATGTGGACAGGGCTCAGAAAATAACAGCAAAAAGGACTGGAGGCCTGGAGCACCATTCCTCAAAACCTGAGACAAGAACCTGGTTATAATAATAAGCTGCTAAAAATGAAATAAAAATAAAAATGTGAAAGCAAGGGAGAACCCAACCATTGACAGCTACTATGGGGATAGAGATCTGGATTCCTGCTCAGGTGAAGAGAGTGAAGCTAAAAAAGGCACTCTTTTTTCAAAGAGAAACATCAAATGATCACAAGCTGAAAAAAAGTTCTTGGAAGAATTTAAAAAGTACTTCAAAAATCAAATAAGAGAGATTGAGCAAAAATTAAGAAAAAAAAATAAGAGCAATCCAAGAAAACCAAGAAAATTATGAGAAGAAAGTCAACCAACTAGAAAAAGAGATTCAAAAACTGAAGGAAGAAAATAACTCCTTGAAAACTAGAATTGGGCAAGGGGAAGCTAATAATGTTACAAGACACCAAAAAAGAATAAAATGAAATCAAAAGAATGAAAAAACAGAAGAGAATGTGAAACATCTCACTAGAAAAACAACTGATCTGGAGAAGAGATATGACAAGAGACAATATAAGAACTAACTCTTAATACACTATTCCAAGAAATTACTAAAGAAAATTGCCCCGAAGTTCAAGAACTAAAGGATCAGAAATAGAAAAAAAAAAATCCACCAATTACCACTTGAAAAGATCCCAGGAGGAAAATTTACAGGAATATCATAGCCAAGTTTCGAAACTTCCAGGTTAAGGAGAAAATACTACAAACAACAAGGGAAAAAAGACAATTTCAAAACTGTGGAGCTTAAATCAGGATCACACAAGATCCAGCAGCTTCTACATTAGAAAAAAAATGAACAAACAAAACACATATGTCTTGGAAAACTATATTCCAAAGAGCAAAAGAGCTGGGGTTGCAAACAAAAATAACTTAACTAGGAAAGTTGAGTATAATTTAGAACAAAAAAAACGGACATTTGACAAACTAAAAGACTTTCAGGTATGCAACAAAAAGACCAGAACTTAAATGAAAATTCTACATATAAGATCCAGGAGAAATATAAAGTAAACATTAAAGAGCAATTATATAGGACTCAAGGCCAAATTGTTTACTTCTTGTATTTTTTTTTAATATTATCAGTACTCTTAAGATGGTCCTCATTACTTGGATAGTTTGAAAGAAAGGCTTAGGCTGAGCTGAGTAAAATGAGATGATTCTAAAAAATAAAACTGGGTGGGGAGAGGTAGAAAAAAACAATTATCTCATAAAAATGAGGTATGAAAGGAAGAACTGATACAGAAGAAACAAGTGGGAGTGAAGGGCTGGTAGTACTGCAACCTTACTCTCACTGAAAATGGGTTAAAGAGAGAACATATACATTTAGAAATGGTATAAAAGTCTTTTTTTTTTATAAATTTACAAACAAATAAGAGGGTGAAGGGGTAGGATGAGGGAGGAACTTTTAGAAGGGTATACAGATTAAGAATTATGAGGGTGGAGGAGAGGATAAACTAGGAACTCTTAGAGGGGGAGGTAGATTAAGGTGAAGGGTGGGAGGAGAGAGGACTCTTAGAGGTTGGTTGTGGTCTGTTCTCCAAGAGAACCAAAATGACATCACTATGCTAGAGTCAAATTTAAATGTGTCCAACTATGGCTGATCAGACCAATACAAGCTCAGAATGCTCTACCACAGGTCGGGCACAAATAGTCCATGGGAACATTTGGGGTGGATACTCTGAATTTGTGCATCCTGATTTTCCTTTGAGCTGTTTCAATTCTGCTTTGCTCACAGAGCACAGCATCTTCTCTTGAGCATACCATGCTGAGCAGTCCTGTGCCAGTGTCTCCCATGTCATACAATCAGTTCCAAAGTTCTTAAGAGAGACCTTGAGAATTTCCTTGTACCACTTCTTCTGACCACCATGTGAATGCTTGCCCTGTATGAGTTCTCTATAAAATAGTCCTTTTGGCAAGTATATGTTTTACATTTGAATAATGTGGTCAGCTCATCAGAGTTATACTCTCTGAAGCAGAGTTTGAATGCTTGGCAGTTTAGTTAGAGTAGGGACCTTAGTGTCTGGTATCTTATCCTGTCAGGCAATCTTCAGAATCTTCCTAAGATGATTTAAATGTAAGTGATTCAGTTTCCTGGCATGGCACTGGTATACTGTCCAGGTTTCACAAACATGCAACAATGAGGTCAGCACAATGGCTCTGTAGACTTTCAATTTAGTAGTCAGTCTAATGCCTCTTCTCTCCCATACTTTCTCTCAGAGCCTCCCAATCACTGAGCTAGCTATGGCAATGCATGTGTCCAACCTCATTATCAATGTGTACATCTCTAGAAAGTACACTACCAAGCGAAGTGTTCAAAACTTCTCCATTTGCTATAACCAATGGTTCCACATATGGATAGTGTGGTGGTGGCTGATGGAGCACCTGTGCTTCCTTGTTGTTAATTGTTACGCCAAAATTAGCACAAGAAGCAGAGAATTGATCCATACTTTGTTGCATCTCAGCTTCAAAGGCTGCATAGAGTACATAATCATTAGCAAATAGAAAAGCCACACCAACACTCCTTCCACTTTGGTCTTGGCTTGTAGCCTTTTCAAGTTGAAGAATTTACCATCAGCTGACTTTGATGCTGTTTTCATCTTAACTGAAAGCATTTGACAACATGGCTGAAAATATCATGCTAAAAAGCATGGGAGCAAGCACACAGCTTTGTTTCACTCCACTGATGACTGGGAAAACATGAGAAGAGTGAGCAGATTAAGGAAGAGGGGGGCAAGGTAGTGATTAGAAGTGAATTAGATGTCTGAGGAGGGATAGGGTAAATACAGCTAGACGCATAGTGAAGAAAAATAGGATAGAAGGAAATACACGACTAGCAACTATACCTCTTAATGTGAAAGGGATGAATTTACCCATAAAATGGAATTTACCCATAAAACAGATAGCAGGATAGATTAAAAATCTGAATTCAACAATGTTGATTACAAGAAATACAATAAAAAATGAGAGATATACACAGAGTTAAAATAGAGAGTTGCGGTAGAAATTTATTATGCTTCAGCTAAAGTAAAAACGTAGGGGTAGCAATCATGATGTCAGATGAAGTTAAAGCTAAAAGAGATTTAATTAAAAGAGATAAATAGGGAAACCATACTATGTGTCACCAATATTATTTAATATTGTTTTAAACCATTTAAAATAACTGGATAGTATAAAATACCTGAGGATATACCTGCCAAAACAGACCTAAGAACTACATAAAAATAATTATTAAACACTCTTTATTCAAATAAAGTCATATTTAAACAATTGCAGAAATGTTAATTGTTCATGGGTAGGCAAAGTCAATATAATAAAAAATAATTACAATTTTACCTAACTAACCTATTTACTCAATCTCATCTCAATTAAATTACTAAAAAAAAATTACTGAGTTAGAAAAATAATAATGAAACTCATTTGGAAAAACAAAAGGTCAAGAATTTCAATGAAACTAATGAAAAAATGTAAAGGAGATTCAGCAGTACCAGACCTCAAACTAGAAAGGCAGTCAATATCAAAACTATCTAGTACTGGCTAAGAAATAGAAAGGTAGAACAGTAGAACAGAGTACACATACAATACATAGTAGGAAAGGATTATACTAATGCTACATTTGACAAATATAAAGTTTTAGGTTTTAGAGATAAGAGTTCATTGGTAGGGACAACTAGGTGGCACAGTGAGTAGAGCACCAGCCCTGGAGTCAGGAGCACCTGAGTTCAAATCCAGCCTCAGACACTTGACACACTTACTAGCTGTGTGACCTTGGGCAAGTCACTTAACCTCAATTGCCCTGCCTTCTCCCCTGCAAAAAAAAAAAAAAAAAAAAGTAAAAAAAAAAAAGTTCATGGGTAAAAACCAAAATTGTTAGGGTGTCAGGGACCAGGTCAAAATGGATACATGTCCTAGATATAAAGGGAGATATCACAAGAAAATTAGAAGAATATGGAACATATTAGCTATCAGACTTATGGATAGGAGAACAATTTATAAACAAGAGATAGAGAGCATTGTGAGGTGTAAAATGGACAATTTCGATCATATTAAATTAAAAGTTCTTGTACAAATAAAACCAATGCAGCCAAGATTAGAAGGAAAGCAGAAAATTGTGGGAAAATTTTCGCAGTCTCATTTAGCAAATATATGAAGAACTTTATAAGAATACTAGTCATTTCCCAATTGATGAATGGTCAAAAGAAAAGAATAGGCAATTTTTTGATGAAGAAATCAAAATCATAAGGTAATATGAAAAATGTTCTACATTGTTATTA
This sequence comes from Phalanger gymnotis, assembly GCA_028646595.1. Lineage (NCBI taxonomy): Eukaryota > Metazoa > Chordata > Mammalia > Diprotodontia > Phalangeridae > Phalanger > Phalanger gymnotis. The sequence goes on from CM053625.1 coordinate 215,727,522, forward strand.
TTATTGATTAGAGAAATGCAAATTAAAACAACTTTGAGATATTATTTTATACCTATCGGATGGGCTAAAATAATGAAGATGCCCTTCATTTGGGGAAATGGCTAAACAAGTTGTGATACATGATTGCAATGGAATACTATTGAGTCATAAGAAATGATGAGTTGGTTGATTTTAGAAAAACATGGAAAAACCTGGACCTAGGAAGAAAGATGCTATCTACTTCCAAAAAAATGACAAATAGAAATAAGTATAGTATGGTCTTACATATATATGTATGTGTGTGTATAGAGGTATATGTGTGTATATGTGCATATCATATACATACATATACACACACATATGCATGTACATATAATTCATGTTTAATTGTAGTCTTCTCTAGAAGTGCACAATAGAGAACAAAAGAAAACTTAGAAGGAAGCACAGAAAAGCTGGGTAATATTGAAAACAATGTGTAGTATTTATTCCATAGGGTTTTTTTTTAAAGTTAGCAGTCTGAAATGTATAGTTATGATTTTATATTGAATCTTCTCTTTATATTCTGCCGAGTATTTAGAAATGTTTTTTCTTGTTTTGTATTTGTTTTGAATGAATAAAAACTTTAAAATGTTTTAAAAGATTTTAATATGTAATATGTCTGCTTTTTTGCAATCATTTTTAAATAATTTGACATTAAATTCACAAGATTTTAATACATTTTTTATATTGGATCATGAAACCACACTTTTATCACATTGGATATTAAGCACACCTTTAACAAACAAATGATTTTTCGAAGTCTAGCCTTGACAGCCCCTAGATTTTCAATAAGGTTCAAATCAGACAAGTTCTCAGGACAGTGAAAAATATTTAGCTCTCTGGAGAAATTTTTGTAACATGTGACATGTGACATGGTATAAAGAGATACTGTAATATTCCATCTCCATTTAGGAATTTCTATAATTTTAGAACAATTCTGCATTTCATGATGTAAACATATTTGTTAGTCAGAGACAGTCAAGATGGCAACGTAGTATGAAGTAGTACAGTGAATTCCCCTACTGCTAAAACAAAACAAAACAAAGAAAAAACCTTTCATTCAACCCATTCTAGAAAATGCACCAGTTCTGGGGGGAAATCCAGAAAAAAAAAATACAGTTAGTTATTTGTCCAGGGTAATCTCTTTTGTCTCAGCAAAGAGAGACAGAAAGAAAGATCTGTGGACAGTTGGGATGTGTTAGGAGAATGCCAACACCTAGAACACTCAAGCACCAATGGACCAGGACAAGAAAAGGTTCCAGATTCATAACAGGGCACCACAAGAACCACACCAGGAAGCCACAACTGGCAACTTTGTCACTTACCACCCAACTCGGGTCACAAATGTAGAGCAGACTGAGAAGGGAACCTTTGCCAGGAAGTGTTTTTTCCCAGTTAGAAAGGTCCTGGGCAGTGTTCAGAGAAAGGAGGAAGTTTAAAAGCAAGCAAGCAAGCAACAGTGTGGCTCAGACCCTAGGAATGGAGCAGGGTCTCAGTTCCAGCAGCTAGATCAATCTTTACAGGAATAATGAGGGCAAAACTCCTACACCAAAGGAGTACCTAAAATTCTGATCTTCAGAAAGGCTTAAATCCAACAGCATTCTAATGTTGCTCGAATCATAACCCAAGTCATGAATTTGCAAAGCTCAAACCAGAGGGGAAGCAATCATACTTTCTCTTGAATCACATCACTCTGAGCACAGAACATTGAAAGTCTGCAGGTCCCCAACTTGTCTGTTGAGTGCCTGGAATAACCCAACACTCAACCGCCCAAGAAAGCAGCAACAAGACCAGCCCGTACTTTCCCTCTAGAAGTTCACAGATCCCATCAAGTCCAAAGTCATGAAGGAAGCTGGAAGAATGAACAAACAAAAAAAGAATCTTGCCATAAAGAACAATTACAGTAGTAGGGAATCTTGAAGACACAGATGCAGAAGAAGAGAATGACTTCAACACCTATAAGCAAAGACCCAGAGTAAACTTGAGTACAAACTCACCTAGAAATCCTAGAAGATGTGAAGCAAGAGTTTTTCTTTTAAAAAGAAGTTTCAAATGTTTTTCTAAGTAAAACAAGAGCACATCCAAAAAGCTGGAAAAGAAATGAGAGCTATGTAACAAAGAGCTGGAAACGAAATTAACAGCTTGGCAGAAGAGGTTTCCAGGGCTTCCGAGTCAAAGAAAAAATATTAAAAGCAGCCAAAAAACAAAAATTCAAGAATGGAGGAAGCACAGTCAAGATCATACATGTTTTAGTAGTCTCCATTATAAAGGAGCAGAAAACTTGAAATATGACATTCCAGAAACCAAAGGATAACTTATCTGGCAAAACTACAATATAATCATATGGGGGAGGGGGGGGAAGAGACACGGATAGTTAATAAACTAGAAGACCTCAAAGCATTCCTAATGAAAAAGCCAGAGCTGGCTGCATAGAAATTTTGAAATTCAAACATAGGAACCAACAGAAACATAAAAAGGTAAAAACGAATAACAAAGCACTAAACAAGGATAAACTGCTTTACAGTCAAACATGAGGAGTTAATACATATATCTTCTCTGAAATATAGCATTATCAGGGGATCTAATCAAATGGCTCCTGGGAGTGGTTCTATTATGTGTTGATATTAAGAGAAAAATGGAAAAGGAATTTCCCCTGCCCTGAGCAGAAGGAAGGGAAAGGAAAATTAGGGAAAATAATGTCATATAATCTGGGTTCACAAATAGACATCTATACAAATGAAGAGGAAGAGGAAAGAGGAGTGACTAACACTTGGTTGGATGGATATACATAAACACATTTGATTACAGAAATACATTTCAACAAACAAGGAAACAGGAGGGAAAGGGAAGCGGGTAGGGAGATTAGAAGAATTGGATGGAAAGGAGAAAAAGGTGATTTTTGATGATTAAGCAAAAATAAAATAAATTTTAAAAAATATTTATTAGAGTCTATCATCTCCCTCAATGAATTTCCAAGCCAGGCCCACTAAAAGTTTAAAAAAGAATTCCAAAAACTTTATGGGGGGGGGTGTGTGTGAAAATTTTATAATCTGAAGAACATACCCAGATCTTACGTGCACCTGAATTTTTTTGCATAACTTTTAATTCAAGGTGAATTATCAGCAGTAAAAATTACCCTTTTTCAATCTTTAATACTATAGTCTGAATATTGTCTAAACTATGGCAAGCACTTTTTATTGATAGCTATGATTATCGGCTTTTAAAAAATTATCTATTTGCTATTTTTCCAACTTCAAGAAGCTTATGTCTAACTGTAGAATAATCAATAACATCTCTAATTGTCAAGTTTCTCTGGGAGTCTTCATTTGTTTTATGAAGATTTATTAGCTATTTTACATTGAGATTTAAAATTTTTATCAATTTTCATTTTCAGTCACATTTCCAATGCCTTAGCACAGTGCCTGGTACACACTAAGTGCTTAATAAATGCTAGTTGACTGACTGTCTGACTTTTCTTTGTACTTCAATGCAACTAAGCCTGTTTCACTGTAGATTTTGAATGATCCTTGAAGTACCTGACTTCTTCATAGGAACAGCAGCTGAAATATCTCTAACAGTTATTCAAGCATACTCTTTAAGAGCTACAACCTTTACAAGTTTCTTTGAAGTAACATACATTCATAAAACACAAAAAATTAAAAACAAAACAAAAGAGATCAATGAAATGTATACATGGTAATTATACAAAGGAGAATTCTAGCAAATATCAAGAGCAAGATATTATATATATATATATATATATACACATATATATGGTTCATCAGTATGTATATTCTATGAATACAGATCCTAAATCGTCCCAGTCTATAAGCCAACGCATTTGACTTCAATAACTGGCAAAATTCTAGAATTTGTCATTAAAGTAATGGTTAATGAATATCTAGAAACAAGAGCAATGATTTTTTTTAAGACAGCATGATTTCATCAAGTCATATAATAATAATAACTTATTATTATGATAATAATAGCATTTACGTAGTACTTTAAGATATTCAAAATACTTCATATGTTACCTCATTTGATCTTGATAACAACCCTATGAGTAAAATGCTATTATTATCCCCATTTTATAGATGAATAAATAGTCTGAGAGAGGTTACATAATTAGTCTAGGACAAAACATAAATGTATGAGGAGAGGTTCAACTCAGATATTCCTGACTCTAAGTCCAACTGTCTGTCCACTATATCATCTAGCTGTTTCAAAGGAATGATATGTATTTTTTATGTCTGGCAGCTTGATCACCATGACTATTGGTTTACTTAACTGTTTTCCTCTGTTGTAAGGGACAATTACTAATGATCAAGGGGAGAAGGATATCAGAAAATGAATGTGGCATAAAAAACAAATAGGCATTAATAAAGCCTAAAACAAAAATATGGGACTGCTCCAAACTAATCTATAGTTTATCTAGATTTAAGCTAAATATTTCAAAAAGTGTCTCAAGCTATGATGATGGTAAAGAGAAAGCTAGGAGCTGGGCAATAGGACAGTTAGGTGAATTTGTAACCAGTTAAATGTCAAAGCACATATAAACCCCTGGGGCACCCCATTAGAGACCTTCTTCCCAGTAACACAGAATCATTAAAAGACTGGTTCAATGTTCTGGAAAGGAGTTCTCCAGTAGAGTTTCCAGGAAATGCATACTTGATTAATCCTGTAACATTTAACACCTTTATTGATGACTTGGATAAATGCATAATATAATCCTTACCAAATTGGTAGATGGCACAAGGCCAGGAGGGACATTAAACATACTAAACGGCAAACCCAAGTTTTAAGATCTTCATGATAGACTTGACATTAGGCAGAATTTGAAAAAAAAATTGAGTAGAGATAAATATAAAACATCCAATTTCACAAGTACAAGACCTAAAGCAGTTCAGAAAATCTAGAGGTTTTAGAAAACTAAAAGATTAATGAGTCAGCAGAATGAAATGGCAACCATGAAAGGCAATGCAAACTTGTAGCATGTTTAAAAAGGCATAGTGTCCAGAAATTAAGGTGGTAATAACACCACTGTACTCTGTCCTCATCACAACACATCTAAATAACTTTTCAGTTCCAGACACAACATTTTAAGAAGAATACTGATAACTATAAGATGATGGATCCTACAAAATGGAAATGCTCAACCAGTAGAAGACTTAGATGGACGATGATTACTATAGTTAAGTATGTGAAGAGCTATCATTTAAAAGGAAGATGAGGCTTGTTCTTCTAGACACTACAAGGAAGAGCATTCGGCAGAAATATGAGTAAAGAATGTAATAAACTTAGGGTCAATGGAAGGAAATCTTAGCAATCACCAGAGCTGTCCAAATGTAAAGAACTGTTTCAGGAGGGAGCAAGTTCATCCTTATCAGATGTCTGCAAGCAAAGAAAGGGAGGAGGATCACTAAGCAGGTATGCCATAGAGGGGATTTTTTTTCAGGTACAAATTGAACTCAGACCATCATAATTCCTTCCAACTCTGGCCTCTGTGGCCCACTTTGACAAAGAGATTAATTTTCTTATTAGTGAATTAAACAGGGCAGTATTGTCCCTTGATTTATCAAACTGAAACTTTAAATTCTCTTTACCCTGTAACTCGGTACTACTTTTTCAAGAAGAAAGTTTCCATGTAGGTTAAGCATTAAATGAGGCTTACTTATATAAAACTAAACACTCATCTTCCAATAGCATTGACTCTTAATTTACAACAAACCAGTAATAGACCACAGCCATAATCTTTGAGTATCTAAATGCTCTCATACTTATTTTTAAACTACTTGAAATAGATTTTAACCTCATTTTTAACCTCATATTTAAGACACTCCCTGCCAAGACTCTCAAGAGATTCAAGGTGACTAAAATGGAATCAAAATAATTACTTAAGAGGTATATTTTGAAATAAAAAACTATAACATTTGTATTTTTATATACATCTTCTCTATTATTCTTTTAATTGACAACATAAGCAAGCACTTTTCCAAGCATACATAGGCATACATACTCACATTCCTTAACTTCTTCAAAGGCTTTACTCACTTGTAGTCATAACACTTGGAGAACATGAGGGTATTCCATGATCCACTGCCCATCTATAGGCTCCTTCTCCAACTAAAAAGCTAAAAAGTCAAGAGAATAGTTGATAAATTCAGTGTCAGCACTCTTAACAAAGGACAGCACTAAAAATTTATATGGGGGCAACCTGAGAAAGCTTGTACATTTAAAACATGCCTAGGAAAATAAAGATTTATTTTAAAATGGTATAAAACTATGGCTAGGCATTTTAATAAAGTGACTTAAAGATGGGGAAAGTCTGTAAAAAAAATTAGCCAAATTATCCTTTAGGAGCCTAGATTTGATTTAATGTTGATGTAGATTATGGAAGAAACTGCAACATATCTTGCAGGTTGTAAAAATTCACAACCTTATGAATACTTAGCAAAATATTACTTGGTAGCTAGAATTATATATCGAATGCTCATATCATTCATAGACTGAATGGCAACAAATGTCATACACACACACACACCCCTCAAAATAAATTGAAGACTTCAACCTTTGTACTAGAAGTGGAACCGTTATCATAGACTAATCACCTAAAATCACTCTTACCCATCCACAAAAACTTAAGAATGGATGCTTTCAGTTAAGATGGCTGTCTGAATTGAGAAAGATTGCCCAGATTCAACAAAACTACTGTAGCAAAAACCTGGACTTTAGACCAAGCAGAATAATTATTAGGAAATTCAATAAGAAACTATAGTTAGTACATTACTCCCTTTGACCACAGAAGTGCACACACACAAAAAAAAAAAAAAGCAGAGGGAAACATAAGGGCCATAGGAAAGAGGGCTACCAGCAAAGCCAGCATCAAGACAACTAAACCAGTTTGTAGCCTCTAATTGCCTTAGAGATGTGTCAGAGATATGTGTAGCTTGCAAATCTCTGTGCTCAGGGGCAAGAAAAGTCAAAGGGCCACAAGAAGTACCCAATGAAATGAGAAAGCCCCAAGGGCCCCTGGGTGGGGTCCTTGGAAGTTCCAGGAAGTAGGAGTAATCCCAGCAGTTCTGGAATGCTCATACCAGGAGGGTCCAAGCTAAGGGGCACCAAAGGTCCCTAGCTTTATATAGAGAGAAAAAATAGAAGACTCTGAAAGTGCTCTGAATCTCAAATTCCAGAGCAGCTTAACATCTAGAGATAGTGATTATCCTGGATATAGAGGGTAAGACAAGGCAGGGCCAACCACTTCAGCCTAAGGTGGACCTGGCCACAAACCTCCAATCAAGGAACTCAAGCTGGTGACATGAATAAATTAAAGAAAACACCAATCTAAAAAAATAAATATCATAGATCAGGAAAATCCCAAAAAGAAGGAATAAGCAACTACAAGCAAAGGCTCAAGGAAAGTAACAGATTTTCTACTAGGACTACATGAATACCTAGGAAAAAATGAACAGATAAAAAATGAAATAAAAGCTCTAGATAAAAGAACTGTTAGAATAAGTAGCTTAAAATATAAAACAATAAACCTTACTCAAGTAGCAGAATCCTTTAAAACTAGAATAAAAGAGGCAAAAATCAATTATTCCATATCCCAGGAATGTCATTGTCAAAACCTCAAACTCCCAACTCAAAGAAAAAAATACTGTAAGTACCTAGAAAAAAGCAATTCAAGTACCATAAATCATGCAAGATCTGGCAGCTTCTACTATAAACAGGAGAAGACCATGGAACACAATATTTCAAAAGGCAAATGAGATAGGCTTATTACCAAGAATCAAAAAAGAATCATTAATGGAATAGGACTTTAACACATTTTGAAGGAAAAGACTGAGTTAACTAGGAACTCCAAAATACAAACACAAGAGTCAAGAGAAAGAAATTTATTTAAGCAATTAGAATGCTATTTATGATCAAGTAGTGTACAACATTCTAAAAAGGTAAGAGGAAACAAAAGTCTCTTCAAAACCTTAATGGTTTCAAAGGGTATTAAGGGAGTTAAATAAAAACAGGGGACCTAGAGTGCACTGGTTCTGTCCTGAGGTTTTGAAGAAGAGAAAGAATAGAGATGGTAAAAAAGAAATACACTAGTACAGAAAGCAGGAATAATAGGGTGGAACTTGGCATTTTTTTCCTCAGTTGCAGTGCATGAGAAGAGTAGAGTGGAGGAAGGAGAGGAAGGAACAGACAAACTCCATTCTTATCTAAAATGGACACAGGAGTAATGAATACAGGCAAATTCAGAGTTTGGTGTAGAAATACCTTACAAACCAGAGAAATAAGCAAGGACAACAGAGGATGAGGTTAAAATGGTAGATAATCCCAGTAGGGAAATGGGGGTGGAAGAGGCATAAGCAAAGCAAGCTGATCCTGAAAGGAAGATCAATAGGTGCGGGCCGGGGCGGGAGTGGAGACAAAGAACAAAAATCTAAGAGGGTGCCTACCAATAAGAAAAGGGCTGAAGAAATAGTGGTATATGAATGTAACGAAATACTATTGTACTATAAGAAACGTTAAGAGACTATCTCAGAATCCTGGGTAATGGGGGCTGATACAGAGTAAATGAACAGAATCAAGAGAATATTTCATACATGGAATGGCAATACTGTAAATAAAGATGACAATGAAAGACTTAAGAATTCTGATTAATGCAATGGACAAGCATATCCCCAAAGGACTTATGATGAAGCACTTTATCCACCTCTTAGCCGACAGGTGATGACTCCAAAATGCAAACAGAGATATATAGTTTTAGACATGGTCACTGCGTGGGTTGGTTTTGCTTGAATATACCTACTTCTTACAAGGTTGTTTTTTTCTCTCAGTTTTTGACTGGAAGACTGGGAAAGTGAAGGAGAGTAGGGGAGTAATTATCAGTGCTGAAGTCAAGAGGGACTCAAATCTCCAAATGACTTTCAGATATCTTGCAATAGGTGTCCAATAAACATCTTAAACTCAACATGTTCAAAACCAAACTTTATCTTTTCTCCTCAACCCTCCCACAAACTCCCAAAATTCCTTATTATCATTGGCGGCACCACTATTCTCCCATTTCCCCAAGCTCTCAATCTAAATGTCATCCTCAGTTCCTTACTACCCTATACTCTCTATATCCAACCTGTTACCAAGGTCTGTCAATTTTACTTTTATGCTTTCTCTCAAATAAATATGCTCCCTTCTTTCCTCTGATACTGCCACTACCCTAGAGCACATCTTCATCAACTCACACCAGGACCTTCTATAGAAAGTCTTTCTATTTATCGTGTATATGGCTTGTTTGTATATATTTGTTTGAATGCTATATCCCTCATTAGGTTGTGAGTTCCTGGAGTTTGGCCAAGCCAGTAGGGTACAGGCAGCAACCCAGTTCCCCAACATTTCCTTCCAAACAACTTTAAAGTAACTACTCAAACCAAATTTTGGAGTGGCAGAATCAACAAAAGAGCAGAGTGAGACATTTTTCTGGCCCAAGAGAACTAGGGAGGTCATTAGGAGAGGTTTGTGACACTATGATGGAGACCGGACTTGAGAGCAGCAAGAACACTAACAGTCAGCATTGGAAGTGTCCCCAATAGCAGCAGCAACATCTTTGAAAGCTCTTAGCCCAAAGAAGATGGGGGGGGGGTAAATAACTAGCTGGAAAGAAATTACATGGGACCTTTTGCTGGTGCTGAGCTTAATTGGCACTGATTTGTAGCTCTAGTACCCATAAGCAGTTCTGGATCACAGACCAAGACATAAACTGAGAATAAAAAAAAAAAAATGGGAAAACAGCTTACAAGCAAAGCCTCAAAGAAAAATGCTTACTGAACCCAAGCCCAACAAGAATTCCTGGAAGTTAAAGCAATAAGAGTGGTAGAAGAAAAATTGAGAAAAGAAATGAGAATGATGCAAGAAAATCATGAAAAGAGAATTAACAGCTTGGTAAAAGAGGCACAAAAATAGTGAAGGAAATAACACCTCATAAAAACAGAATTGGTCTAAGAGTAAAAAAGGCACATAAATTCAATAAAGAATAGGCCAAATGCAAAAGGAGGCACAAAAATTAGCTCAAACTGAAAAGTACTTAAAAAGTAGAATTGGCCAAATTAGAAAAAAGAGGTACGAAAGCTCACACGAAGAAAATAATTCATTAAAAATTAGAATTGGGCAAATGAAAACTAATGAATTCATGAGACATAAAGACACAATAAACAAAGTTGAAAGAATGAAAAGGTAGAAGAAAATGTGAAATATCTCAATGGAAAAACAACTGACCTGGAAAACAGATTGTAGAGAGATAATTTAAGAATTATTAGATCAACGGAATAGAGTAGACATATAATTTATGGCAGCAAATAAAAATAATAATCTATTTGACAAGTGTAAAGACTTAAGATTTTGGGATAAGAATCCAATATTTGGTAAAAAAAAATTATTAGGAAAACTGGAAAGGAGTATGGGAGAAATTGGTCATAGATCAATATCTTACACTATTTGCCAAAATAAGGTCAAAATAGATATGTGACCTTGATAGAGAGATTTTACAAGAAAATCAGAATACAGAACATGTTACTTATCAGACTTATGGACAGGTGAACAATTTATGAATAAACAAGAGACAGAGAGCAAAGTTAGGTGTAAAATGGATAATTTCAATTACATTAGAAAGGTTTTGTACAAATAAAACAAATGTAGCCCTGATAATTTTGTTGTATATTTGAAAGGAAGAGCAAGTTGTGCATAGTAGATTTACAGTGTTACGTGCAATCATCTTTTTTACTGTGCTATGTTATAGAAATACCTGTTTAATTCCATAAATCAAAAATAAAATTAAAAAAGGATTATTAGATTAACTAAAAGCCGTGATAAAAAAAAATGTCCTAGATATCGTATTTCAATAAAGTATCACAGTGTATGCCATCTTGGAGTGGGGGCGGGGGGGGGGGGAATGGGGAGAAAATTTGTAATTCAAACGCCTGTGAAAATCAATGCTGAAAACTAAACATATTAAAAATAAATTAAAAAATAAAATAAAATAGAAAAAAAAGAGAAGAAAAAAAATAAAGTATCACAGAAAACTATCTTGACATTCTAGATGCTAAAGATAAAAAAGAAATTACAAGAATCCAATAATCAAATCCCGAAAGAATTCCCAAATGAAAATTCCCAGGAATATTATAGCCAAATTCCACAGCTCCCAGGTCAAGGAGAAAATATTACAAGCAGCTAGAAAGAAATAAATCAAATATCATGAAGCCACAGTCAGGAGGACACAAGATTTAGCAGCTTTCACATTAAAGGATTGGAATGATATTACCAAAGGCAAATAAGGTAGTAATACAAATAAGAATAACCTACCTAGCGAAAATGAATATAATCCTTCAGGGGAAAAAATGGCATGTTATGAAATAAAAAACTTTCAAATGCTCCTGATAAAAAGACCGAAGCTAAATAGAAAATGAGACATTCAAACATAAGACTAAAGAGAAGCACGAAAAAAGGAAAACATGAAAGAGAAATCATAGGGACTTAATAAAGTTAAACTGTTTATATTCCTAAATAAGATGATACATGTAACTCCTAGGAACTTTATCATTATTTAGGGCAGTTAGAAGGAGTCTACATAAACAGAGGGCATGAGCATGAGTCAATTGTGTTGGGATGAGTTCCAAAAAAAAAAAAAACAAAAACGAAGGGGTAAGAAAGAGGGATGCACTGGGGAAACCACAGAGGAAGAGGTAGAACGGGGAAATTTTTCTCATATAAAAGAGGCATGCAAGGAAGAGCTTTTATAGTGGAGGGGATGGGGGGAGAGGAATGCTTGAACCTCACTCTCACTGAAATTAGTTCAAAGAGGGAAGAACACACACACACACGTGCACGCACACACACACACACACACACACACACACACACACACACACACTCAGCTGGACACAGAAATCCATCTTACCTAACAGGGAAATGGGAGAGGAAGGGGAAAAGACAAAGCGGAAAAGGACATAATAAAAGACAAGGTAGATTATGAGAGGCAGTGATCAGAAACAAAATACACTTTTGAGGAGGGACAGGATTAAAAAAAAAAAAAAGAAAGGTTAAACAGAAGAAAATAGGATAGAGGGAAAAACAGTTAATAATTACAACCATAAATGTGAAAGGGATCAGCTTACCCAAAAATGTGAAATAGTTATTTCTCTTAATAACCAATTGTTGAATTAGGACCAAGATTTTTCTGCTTTTCTACTTCCTCACCAAGAAATCAGCCCCTGTAAATTAATCAGGCAGGCTTTGAAGTGCAGGGCTAACAGTAAGAGGGAAAACTCAGGTCTGTTCAAAGATCCCAAAGGTAAAGAAATTTTAGTTGGGTTGGGGAATCTGCAGCCTTGAGGCCACATATGGTCTTGTAGGTCCTTGGGTGCAGTCATTTGACTGAGTTCAAGTTTTACAAACAAATCCTTTCATTAAGGCGATCTATTCTGTGAAGTTTGTATTCAGTCAAAGGACTGAACTTGAAAACCCAGAGGGCTAAATGTGGCCGCAGGTTCTCCATCCCTGGATGAATTAAGGGATTCGGGTCCATGGTGTTTTACTTAGATCTGGGAAAAAGTGAATTCTCCCTTTTGTCTAGATTACCCTAGACAGGGTGATATGGGTATAGATAAGTCTCTTTGACCAAGACTGAGCGATCAGAGTCCTGTCTCCTAGACCCTCTTTAGAATAAGCCTACCTTTCATTATAATATTTATTGTCTCATTACTTGTTAACCAATCAAAGTTGATTGCCACCCTCAGGAACACCCATTCTTCCAAGAGCATATAAGTGCTGAGTAGGGCCCATGAGGGGTCTTTGGCATTCAAGACTGTCATGGACCCCTTTTATTAATTACTGCTAGCACAATTAATAAAATAATTACCCAGAAACTATGTCTTTCAAACTTTTTATACATCACAAACAGAAGCAGATAGCAGAAGAGACTAGAAACCAGAATTCGACAATATGTTGTTTACAAGAGATACACTTGAAACAAAAGAGTTAAAATAAACGGCTAGAGCAGAATCTATTAGGCTTCAACTGAAGTAAAAAAGGCAGGGGTAGCGATCATGATCTCAGACAAAGCAAAAAGAGGCCTAATTAAAAGAGATAATCAGGGAAATTTATAAAAATAAGACCCATTCCCCAATTGACAAATTTGGTCAAAGGATATGAAGTCAGTTTTCAGAAAAAGAAACCAAAGCTATCTCCAGTCATATGAAAAATGTTCTAAATCACTGTTAGAGAAATGCAAATTAAAATACCTTACACCAAGGGCAGCTAGGTGGCACAGTGAATAGACCACCAGCCCTGGAACCAGGAACACGTGAGTTCAAATCTGGCCTCTGACACTTGACACATTTACTAGCTGTGCGACCCTGGGCAAGTCACTTAACCCCAATTGCCCTGCCTTCCCCCAACAAATAAATACACAAATAAGCAAATAAATAAATAGATAAATAGATTAAGAAAGAGAGAAAGTAAATAAATTGATAAGTGAAAAAATACCTACATAAATGAATGGATAAATAAATAGAGCACTTTATACTTATTAGAAATAAATTCTAGAGAAGATGAAGGACAATAGGTACACTAATAAAATATTGGTGGAACAGTGAACTGGTCCAACCATTCTGGAGAACAATTTGGAACTATGCCCAGAAGGCCATCAAACTGTACATACCTTTTGATCCAGCAATACCACTACTACGTCTGTATCACCAAAGAGATCAAAGAAAAAGGAAAATGACCAAGATGTACAAAAATATTTACAATGCCTCTTTTCGTAGTGGCAAAGAATTAGAAACAGAGGGGATTCTCATAAATTGGGGAATGGTTGAATAGATTGTGGCATATAATTGTGATAGAGTACTAATGTAGTATAAGAAACGACAAAGGGAGCAGTTTCAGAAAATAACATAGCAAGAACTATACGAACTGATACACAGTTAGGCGAGAAGAAATTAAACATTGTTGTGCAAAGCACAATGTGTAATATTGTAATGATGCACAGCAATGTTGTAATGGTGATCGACTGTGAAAGACTTGACTACTTTGTTCAATACAATAATACAAGACAATTCCAAAAGATTCATGATGAAAAATGCTATCCCACCTCTAGTGAGAGAACTGATGAACTTTGTGTGCAAACTGAAGTATAATTTTCTCATTCTATTTTTTGCTTGCTTTTTTTGTGATATGGCTAATTTGGAAATATGTTTTGCATGATTTCACATATATAATTGTTGGTAAACTTCAGACCTGCCTGCATCACATAGGTTCACAGTACTGTGGTCTACATGGTCTACTGTAGCATCTTACATCAGAATGCTACAGATTTCTAGTGGGAAATTCTGATCTAAGAGCTTCTAGCTCCCAGCCTATTGTTCAGGGTTAGAATAGTTAGAGCACCTACAGTACAAAAATATTTATAGCAGCTATTTTTTGGTAGCCAAGAATTGGAAATTGAGGTAATGTCCATCAAATAGGGAACGACTGAACATGTTGTGGTATATGAATGTAATGGAATACTACTGTGCTAGAAGAAATGATGAACAGGTGGACTTCAGAAAAACCTCAAAAGACCTATATGAACTGATGCTGAGTGAAGTGAGCAGAACCAGGAGAAAACTGTCCACAGTAACAGCCACAATCGTGAGATGACTGACTTTGATGGATTTAGCTCTTCTCAGCAATGCAAGGACCTAAAACAACTCCAAAAAGATTCATGATGAAAAATGCTGTCCACATCCAGACAAAGAAATAATGTAGTCTGAATGCAGATCAAAGCATACTATTGCTCTTTTTTGTTTTGTTTTTTTTTTCTCATGATTCCTCCTATACATTCTAATTCTTCTATACAACATGACTAATGTGAAAATATGCTTAATGAGAATGTATATATAGAGCCTATATCAGATTGCATGCTGTCTTGGGTAGGGAGGCAGAGAAAATTTAAAACTTATGGAAGTGAATGTTGCAAACTAAAAGTAAATTCATTTGTAAGATAAAAATAGAGCAAAAATTTCAGCCTTCCTTGCAGCTTGAAAGAATGTCTTGAGAGGACTCTAGCAAAAGTTCTGAAAAGAGCTCAGACTGAATAATAATCAATAAATTCTGAGAAAAAATATAGTAAATACTCTGATCTACTGCTAGACTGCTCCAAAGGAGGTTGAGAAGTTTATTGGCCCAGGAAAAGAGGGTTATGTCAGGGAAGATTGTACTAGAATAGGTAAACATGCCTGATAGCACAGACCAGAGAAGTATCAGGAATACTTGAGGCATACAGCACTCATTAATCAGGGACAGGGAGTCCTCTCAAGATATTCTCTTAACCTACAGGGAAAGCTGGGAGCGGAGTGGAGGAGAGTCCAACATGGGCAGCGCCCAGACCAACCAGACTGGGAGCCGGCTGGAAAAGGCCCCAGACCCCTGAATCTGTCAGTTCTGGCAGTTACCAGACTTCACAACCCACAAACACCAAAGACAACAAAGAAGGTTAGTGGGGAAAAAACTACAGGGACAAAGTGAAAGGAGTTCGCGGTTTGGCCACCACCCCGGGGGCAGCAGAGGTGGTGCAGCTACAGAACTACAGCTGCAGTTGCTTCCAGCCCCAGGTCCACTTGGTGGAAGGAATTAAGTGGTAGATCTGAGCAGGAGTGCAGAGCCTGCTTAGATCTGAGTCACGGTCCGAGGTGGCAGTTCTTGGGGGAGGAGGAGTGCCGGTGTGGCAGAGCTTGCTGTATAGAAAAAGCTCTGAAAACAACAGCACAGCCCCTCAAGCTTGGGACAATGGACTCTATACTCTACAAACAGTCATACTCCAACAAAAAACTCAAGGGTCAAGTAGTGGCTGGAAACATGGCCAGGCAGCGAAAATGGACTCAGATACAGACTCAGACTTTGGAATCTTTCTTTGGTGACAAAGAAGACCAAAACATACAACCAGAAGAAGTCAACAAAATCAAAGAGCCTGCATCAAAAGCCTCCAAGAAAAACATGAACTGGTCTCAGGCCATGGAAGAGCTCAAAAAGGATTTGGAAAAGCAAGTTAGTTAGAGAAGTAGGGGAATAATTGGGAAGGGAAATGAGAGTGATGCAAGAAAACCATGAAAAACAAATCAATGACTGGCTAAAGGAGACCCAAAAAAATACTGAAGAAAATAACACCTTAA
>CM053625.1:215744238-215789752 GCA_028646595.1 Phalanger gymnotis
CATCAAAAGCCTCCAAGAAAAACATGAACTGGTCTCAGGCCATGGAAGAGCTCAAAAAGGATTTGGAAAAGCAAGTTAGTTAGAGAAGTAGGGGAATAATTGGGAAGGGAAATGAGAGTGATGCAAGAAAACCATGAAAAACAAATCAATGACTGGCTAAAGGAGACCCAAAAAAATACTGAAGAAAATAACACCTTAAAAAATAAACTAACTCCTCTTTGCAGCTCACGCCAACCATGGGAATCTCCCAGGACAACTGGCACAAGTGCCGCAAGACCGGGGGGGCAAGTGCAAGCCCTACCACAAGAAGCATAAGTATGAGCTGAGCTGGCCACCCGCCAACACCAAGATTGGGCCCCGCCGCATCCACACCATGCAAGTCCAAGGAGGCAACAAAAAGTACTGGGCGCTGAAGCTGGATGTAGGCAACTTCTCCTGGGGCTCCAAGTGCTGTACCCAAAAAACAAGGATCATTGATGCAGTCTACAATACATACAACAATGAGCTGGTCAGGATTAAGACACTGGTGAAGAACTGAATCATGCTCATTGATGGTACTCCATACCACCAGTGGTATGAGTTCCACTATGTGCTGCCCTTGGGTCAGAAGAAGGGAGTGAAGCTGACTCTTGTGGAGGAAGAAATTTTAAATAAAAAGTCGTCCAAGAAGATCCAGAAGAAGTAGGAGGAGTGGAAGAAGAATGCCAAGATCAGCTCACTTCTGGAGGAACAGTTCCAGCAGGACAAGCTCCTTGCCTGCATCATATCCAGGCCAGGTCAGTGTGGCCAAGCAGATGGCTATGTGCTCGAGGGCAAAGAGCTTGAGTTCTACCTGAGAAAAATCAAAGTTCAAAAGGGCAAATAAACCCTAACTTGGACATTATCTAATGGAATAAATCCCCAGATCGTTCAAAAAAAAAAAAATGGACTAACTCAAATGTCAAAAGAGCTCCAAAAAGCCAATGAGGAGAAGAATGCCTTGAAAGGCAGAATTAGCCAAATGGAAAAGGAGGTCCAAAAGACCACTGAAGAAAATACTACCTGAAAAATTAGATTGGAGCAAGTGGAAGCTAGTGACTTTATGAGAAATCAATTATCAAACAGAACCAAAGCAATGAAAAAATGGAAGGCAATGTGAAATATCTCATTGGAAAAACCACTGACCTGGAAAATAGATCCAAGAGAGAGAATTTAAAAATTATTGGACTACCTGAAAGCCATGATCACAAAAAGAGCCTACACATCATCTTTCAAGAAATTATGAAGAACTGCCCTGATATTCTAGAGCCAGAGGGTAAAATAGAAATTGAAAGAATCTACCGATCACCTCCTAAAAAAGATCCCAAAAAGAAAACTCCTAGGAACAATGTTGTCAAATTCCAGAGTTTCCAGGTCAAGGGGAAAATACCACAAGTAGCCAGAAAGAAACAATTTGAGTAATGTGGAAACACAATCAGAATAACACAACATCTAGCAGCTTCTACATTAAGGGACTGAAGGGCTTGGAATATGATACTCCAGAAGTCAATGGAGCTAGGATTAAAACCAAGAATCACCTACCCAGCAAAACTGACTATCATGGTCCAAGGCAAAATAAGGACTTTCAATAAGATAGCGGGCTTTCAAGCTTTCTCAGTGAAAAGACCAAAGCTGAATAGAAAATCTGACTTTCAAACACAAGAATCAAGAGAAGCATGAAAAGGTAAACAAGAAAGAGAAATCATAAGGGACTTACTAAAGTTGAACTGTTTTGTTTACATTCCTGCATGGAAAGATGATATGTATACTTCATGAGACCTCAGTATTAGGGTAGCTGAAGGGAATATAGATATAGACATATACATAGATATAGATATAGATATATAGATATATAGACAGAGGGCACAGGACGAGTTGAATATGAAGGGATGATATCTAAAAAAAATCAAGTTAAGGGATGAGAGAGGAATATATTGAGAGAGGGAGAAAGTCAGAGATAGAATGGGGCAAATTATCTCACATAAAAATGGCAAGAAAAAGCAGTTCTATAGGAAGGGAAGAGGGGGCAGGTGAGGGGGAATGAGTGAATCTTGCTCTCATCAGATTTGACCTGAGGAGGGAATACCATACACACTCAACTGGGTATCTTACCCCACAGGAAAGAAGGAGGAAGAAGATAAAAAAGGGGGCACTATAGAAGGGAGGGCAGATAGGGGAAAGGGGTAATCAAAAACAAACACTTCTGAAAAGGAACAGGGTCAAGGGAGAAAACTGAACAAAGGAGGATAGGATAGGAAGGAGCAAAATATAATTAGTCTTTCACAACATGAGTATTGGGGAAGGGTTTTACATAATGATATGCATGTGGCCTATGTTGAATTGCTTGCCTTCTTAGGGAGGGTGGGTGGGGAGTGAAGGGGGGTGAGAATTTGGAACTCAAAGTTTTAAAAGCAGATGTTCAAAAAAAAAAGTTTTTGCATGCAACTAGGAAATAAGATACACACACAACGAGGCATAGAAATCTATCTTGCCCTACAAGAAAGTAAGGGAAAAGGGGATGGTGGGGAGTGGGGTGACAGAAGGAAGGGCTGACTGGGGAATGGGGCAATCGGAATATATGCCATCTTGGAGTCGGGGGAGGGTAGAAACAGGGAGAAAATTTGTAATTCAAACTGTTGTGAAAATCAGTGCTGAAAAATAAAAATATTAAAGAAAAAAAAAAACAAAATAAGGGTCTATTAAGTAACACATCATTCCACAAAGTCCTACCCTCATGTCTCTGCAGGGTGCCATGATAATTCTAGCTCCTGCAACTTCTACCATAGTAGAAAGACTTTTAGTACCAGGAAAAGACTAACTAGCCTCACTAAGTACAGAGAGATTCAGCTCCAATAAATGGCCTCGTAGTCGTGAACTCCCTTGTGACGATACATTAAAAAAAAAAAAAGAAAAAGAAAAATACAGGAGGATGTGATCTCTATTCTGTTGTTGTGGGGAAGCAGGGCAAAAAGTGCTAAGAGTCACATGATTTTTTTGTTTGGGTTTTTTTTTGGACACATGATTTTTTGATCATCTACAAACATTAACAATTAATAATAGTCTAAGAGTGAGATCTTTGTCCAGTGACCAACAAGTAGGAAAAAATCAATTTTTAACATCTCATTGTAAATTAAATCAGAAGAGAGAAGAAAGTTACAGCTAAATGGAATGGCTCACAAATCCTCCTTGGGAAAGAATATTAAGGAGTTGTTGCAGTTGGTTTTATCATGAAACCAAAGACAAAAAGAAATTTCATTGCATAAGACATTTGGTCACCTCTTACTGCAGTGCTCATAAATATTTGTAGAATGAGTACCTGAAAATATCTATTGCTTATAAACCAACATCTGTAGAGATGAAGAGATAGAAAAATTGGATCAGCATATACTCTGATAATTGGTAACTTCATTACAAAGGTGGGAATAGTGGAGAATGGAGAGAAATATGATGGAATAACACAGATATGAATAAGTAATAAGAGGCCAAAGACTCAGAAGCCATATAGAAACCGCAGTCCTACGTGTAATAAGTACCTTCTTCAAAAAAAGAATCAGTAAGCATTAGACATAGTGATCAAAGAGTAACATCTCACACACACACACACACACACACACACACACACACACACACACACACACCTGAAACTGATTATATTTTAAATGAGAAATTACTCATTACTGGTGTGGGGGTCATTCCTGAATTAGCTATATAAAGTCAGACAACTAACTTAACAGAGCAAAAAACAAAATTTCAGTAAAACAAAAAATAAGAAAAAAATGTGCTATACAATGAACAAATATCATCCTGACCTATTTAAATGAGTTATCCACGATTCTTAAAGTGATATTGTTGGAAGGACACTGAATACAGTAAGTTCATGTGGAAGTTTAAATGATGTCAATCAATTACCAAAAGGAGATCAAAAGAACCTAAAGTGCACCTTAGTCAACAAAGACTTGATGCACATGCCAAACAAATAAATGATAACAAAGAGTAAATCCATTTAGAATGTAAACTCATTTGTAAAACCTTAAAGAGAAGAATAATGGAAGATTAAAACCACTGTCTTCTCAGTTCAAAGAAATCTTGGTAAGAATCCAAACTAAAAGTAAAGCTCTCCTGTGTGCATTAGGGATGAAAATTGGAAGAGGACAAACAGAATAAAAATGGGGAAAATTTGCAAAGATTTTTATAACAAATGCTTTTCATGATCAAGGACAGCAGAGGAAGTAGAGATGGCACCAAAGAGAAGAAAGACAGGTAGAACAGCTGGATTAGACCAAATATACACCGAGGAGAACCATGGTGGAGGCAAAATAAATGTAATAATGTTGAAGGATTGATTCACAAGGTTTTTAAAGGTGGACAGAATAACAAAGACCTGGGGAGAAAATTCCAGAACTTATTAATACCAAAAAAGTATCATTAACTGCTGACTTGTATGCCTACTATTTTATGTCTATATAATTTTTATAAGAATCATCAGCATAAACAATATATGCATCCTTGATAAAGTGATTCATAGGTAACAGAGACCATACCTTTAACATCACTCAACTGATTCAAAGATGTAGAGAATGTAAGATCCCATTTGTGTTTATTATTTGTTGCTAATAAATGTTTTTTAATTTGGTAGAACAAAGCACTTTCTGTAAGGCTTTCTTCATACAAAGTTATCTCCCACTAATCACCAAATTTTTTCAAAATTCCCTGAAAAAAACAGAGATGATCTTATTGGTTATTCCTCTGATATTTATGATCACTCTGAGTTTTTACCACTGTTTTAGAGGAAGTCAAATACAGCATCCAAGTTGAATGATGATTCTCTATCAATAGTAAAGTCCTCTATATACTTCAGTTTGTGGATGATATATGCTGATTGAGGAGGCAGCTAGGTGGCTCAGTGGACAGAGTACTAGGCCTGGAGTCAGGAAGAACTGAGTTCAAATCTAGCTTCACATATTCACTAGCTATGTAACCCTGAGTGAGTCGCTTAACCTATGTTTGGTTTAATCCACTGGACAATGAAATGGCCAATTGCTCCAGTATCCTTGCCAACAAAACCCCGTGGACAGTACAGTCCATGAGGTCAGGAAGAGTGGGACATGACAGAATGATTGAACAACAACAACAGCAACAACAAATGCTGGTTGAAATAAGCCTTTTAGGATCTCCATTAGCACTCAAAAGATCATCAGCTGCCCAGAGTCAGCTAGGCGGTGCAGTGGTGCGCCTAGCCTGGAATCACGAAGACTTCCGTTCAATTCAACCACTTACTAGCTGAGTAAGTCACTCGATCTCTTTGTGTTTCAGTTTCCTTAACTATAAAATGGGGATAACAACAACACATACCTAACAGTGCCTGACAAAACAGTTAGAAATTCCTTAATTCCTTCCTTCCTTCCCTCCTTCCTTCCTTCTGAAAAAACGAATGGATGAAGACTCTCTCCTGCACAATTTAAGGCATGTAGTTAGATGGACATGCTATAAAGCTTGTCCATCAGCATGTGTGTATAGTCTTACATACATACATGTGCGTGTGTGTGTGTGCGTGTGTGTGCGTGTGTCTTGGATAGAGAGCATGAATGGACAATGAATTGGGCACAGAATTAAACGAGAGGAGGAAAGTGGCCTGGACTATCTTCTGAAAATTGTAAAGCTACTTTAATGGTTTTTTCCTAGAAACAAGAGGTCCTTTTTAAATACTACCAGTCTACTGATATGGTTAAGTCCTAGAATATGAAAATTTCCAAAAACTTAAAGAATGAGTATCACTGAGAAGGGAACGAGAGGGGAGCATGGCAAGTGTGACCAGACTGCAACAAACAACAACAAAGCAATTAATTTACAAACATTTATTAAGCACCTATTACCTGCCAAGCACTGTTTCAGGCCCTGAGCATTCGGTGTACTTCAGATATGAAAATAGGAAATGGAGTGTCATGTGTGAGGAAAAGTAAAAAGACCAGTTTGAATCGACAGCAGAGTGTATAAAGGGAAATCATATACACATAGGCAGCAAAGGTATATTGGAATCTGGTAGCAATGGGCTTTAAATGACAGGTGTAAGAGCAGAAATTTAAAAATTTATAATGACATAATAGTTTCCTATCACTACTCACCCACTTGCTAGCATATGTCACATCTTACTGTTGTCTATAGCAGCCTCAGAGAGGTGAAAAGGAAAGAACACCGGGAAGAGAAATTAAGAGACATGGGCTCCAGTCTGTTTTCACGCTAAATAAAACTATGACCTTCAGCAACTCAACTTCTCTAAGCCTCATTAAAATATTTAAAATATCCACCTTAAAAGTTATGACAATCAAATAACGTTTGTAAGTCTTTTAAACTAAATAAAATATTATAGAAACATTATTTTTTCTTCTTACAAAATTTGTTGCAAGTAATTTGTATAATGTTTCTTATATACTGTGTGCTTAGAAACCAAATAACTAAATTGTTAATGCTCTATGTGAAATTCAATTTTAAAAATTAAAATACTGAATATTCAATTAAATTTAAATGCCAAAAAATGTATTAAATAGTAAAATAAGTAGGCTGTGAATGATACCCCGAGTAGATCTAAGTAAAGTACATAATATTTTAGGATAACTTTTATTAGCAGCTCATTGCCTGGTTTTTGGCAGTTCCAGATGGCTAAGGTTCCTGAGATAGCTGAGGTCCAAATAAGTGAATATGAATGTCTAATGCTCATTAAATATACCGTCTTTGAATTTTTAAACCTCCTGTACTCTTGCCCTACCATACAGAAGTAAAAAAATTCTTTCATTTAAAAAAAAGTGCATCTTTTTCCCTTTCTATATTAAAACCAAATACGGGGTGTGTAGTCAATATGAAAAGCACTCTCTTCACCACAGCAAAGAGAAGTGAAAGAGGAGAAACAGCCATCTTAAAACATGCCCACTGAAGTGAAAGTGACTACAAGAGCAATCTGCTTGCATTTACTGCTGACCTGAAGAAAACCTATTTAGTATGGATCTAACTTAATACAGTTTTATTTAGCTTAATTCACTTGATGAAGACAAAAAGCAAGAGTATTCAACATTACTTGTAAGAAAATTAAGTGTAAAAAAAGAAAGATATAGTATAGTAGCACTGAAATAGCAAAGTTAAAACATTACTTGGGCCAGACATTCGAATCATTCTAATGAACATTTATCAAAAGTCTAATTTTAATAAGTCATAAATTTTTTGCTGTACCCTTAATTTTCAGAAAAGAATAGATTAAAAATAAATGTATTTTATTGTTATCTCTAATTTGATCCTGTTCATTAGTATATGACATTTAAAAATATATTTCAATGTGTATTTGGGTAAAATACTTTACTGAAATTGTCCAAAATTCAATAAATTTTAACTTCTTGTAACTTCAGGAACTTTTCCCTAAAGTAGAGTAGGAAAAAGTGATTCTGCAGTGCTGCTGCCACAGCTTAGGCACTAAAGAGGAAGTCCAGCTCCTCAGCAAATGGTACAATGCAACATGAAAAAAAAACAAGGAGCATCAACTTTTGTTGTTAGAAGTCAGTAAACCCTTTTCCAAACTCAAAAAAGCACTTTAAATTCTGGGGTCAAACTTCAGAAACTTTTTAATTTGAAAATCAAAACATCAAAAATGAGAACCTGGTAATGGCATAAACATCTATGTAAACAAGAACAAGGACAAAAATTAACACTGATCTCAATTCTGTCTTCATTCCACAATATTCAATTCTATCCAGAGCTATATCGAGTACACAAGATGTTCCAAGATCAGAGAACAAAGCGGGTCTTCCTCTCACAGGCACGCTATTGCTGATTTGTAAACGAATAGCATCAGCCCTAGTTGGATAAGAAAAACCTTCAAATATTGCATGCATTAAAGACCAAAGGCTAAAGGAAAGTCAAGCAGAACAAAGCAATTACCAGGGAGGAATCCTGCCAGCAGAGAGTTTTCCCTTCTGCCCTTCACACAACAATCTATTTGCAACTGAAACTGGATTCTTGATTCCTGAAAAGAAAATCAGCAGAAAATGGAGATGGAAAAGTTGTTTAAAGGTTTCTAATTAAATTCTGTGGTATTTGATGGAACAGTTTTAGAAACCTTAAAAAAAAAGTTTTTCTTCTTAATAAAAAAACTTGCTATCACAATAATAATATTCAATATTTAATAAAATTCAAATAAACACTGAACATCTACTATTTAGAAAAAAGTCAAAAAAAGAATAAGCACAAGAGCAAATTTTTTGTATTTACTGTTAAGAAAACTGTTGAATTTACAACACTACAAATGGTACTGAAATTCTTTTATCTACTTTTTTTCCTGGTTTTATCTCCCACTATTCAAGTTATCCAAGGAGACAAAAATAAAATAAAAAGTCAGAGAACTTTGATTCCACTATCAAATGATTCCAGGATAGAATGGAATAAAAAGAATTTGATGTTTGGTAATTTCTCCCTGAAAACAAAAAACTTCCAAGCGTAGAAGCAGAATTCTTATGATAAATCTACTTAGAGATGCCCATGAATATTGATGACATCAAGTTTACACCGCAGGTGAAAATAGGTATACATAGAAATACAACTTAGTACAAATGTACCACCACAAGTTGTTTAAGATCATACCCACAAAATAGCAGTGAAAAGGATAAGTCCTTTCCAAATATTTTTTTTGAAATCACATGCAACAGTACTCGCCAAAATGGAGTCTTCTATGGGTCATGTACTAATTCTCAGGGTGTTCCCAAAGGATAAAAAGGTAGAGAACAGCTAAAAATATAATGAATAATGTAAAGGGAAAATAATAGCTGCATGGCAGGTTAATGTGAAGGAGATGCTAAATGGAACCTGAAAATATTAATACAAGGAACACCATGTAAAGTATATTAAAAATCAAAATAAGCCCTTTAACTTTATTTACAGTCAAAAAGTCAGATATTCAGTTAAATCGCAAAATATTTCTTAACAAACCACTCTGTGTAATGAAAAATACTCACATACTTATATTACTATAGTCCATATCCAAGTTTCCATAATATTTATTTTAATAATATTTGTTAAGAACTAATCTGGAATTTTATAGGAAGCATTATGACAAGAATTAAGTCATAAATTGCTTGACCATTTTCATGTAAAATTTTATACTTAATATTTTATGCTATAAATATAATAAAGTAAGAAAAAACTATTTTTAGAAATACTCCAATAACTGAGGAAAGAATGGATTATGCCTTTAGGAAACAAGATTATTTGTTTTTTTTTTAATTTAAGTTTTTTGAGAATTAAGCACTAAGTTATAGCATTTAATTAGGAATTAAGTATTTTCATCACAAGTAATCGTTTTTGCACTAGCATTAACATACCACTCAGTGCTCCAACCGCTCCAAAATTTAAGGACTTTCCATCCATAATGCTGGCATCACATTCTATCTCACCCAAAAGGTTTAAATTGGAACCCATTCCTGCATTTGTAAAAGGGGAATCCTAAAAATA
Source organism: Phalanger gymnotis (assembly GCA_028646595.1). NCBI lineage: Eukaryota > Metazoa > Chordata > Mammalia > Diprotodontia > Phalangeridae > Phalanger > Phalanger gymnotis. Next base: position 215,753,746 of record CM053625.1, read on the forward strand.
CAGAAAAAAAAATATGTATATGCATATACCAATTACAAAGTACAACATACCAAGTGTAATGGCATAATGGAAAGAACTCTTGACAGAGTTAGGAGGCCTGGATTCTAGTCCTGATACTGTCACTAATGAACTCTATGTCTTTGAGCACCTCAGTCTCTCCAGATCTGTGTTTCTTTAGCTATAAAATGTGGGACTGGACCAGATAATGCCTAAGATTCTCTTTCAGCTCTACAACCCACTGATTTCTAAGTAATGTTAACAATGATATTTAAGTATAAACAAGTGAATTACATAAAGCAAAATGAAAATACACTCTGTAGGTAAAGAAGGTCAATAGTCATAGAAATCTTGAAGCAATGTCCAAAGGAGGATTCAGATTCAACATAAACAGGCATTCCCACCCATTGCTTGGTTTTGCGGGGATTAAATATATAATGTTAAATATAAAACTACTTTCCAGCCAGTGAAAAAGTGGGTACAGATTTACCATTTTAATCCTTACCATGAAGTAAATAGCAAGCCCTGGAAGATATTACCAATTTCCAGGGGTCAGTTAGTTCTTGCAGTGATATGGTACTTTACCAGACCTGAAGAGTGTAATCCAGTACAGAAATATATTAGAGACTATGATGTGGACTTGGTTCACTTCAAGTTTGGAGGCATTTTTATTTAATGATTGTGCTACAGAATCAGTCTAGAAGTTTGCTTCTGTTCTAAGATGAACCTAAGACCAATTCCATCTAGGATTCAGGATTTAGTAAAATATAAGCTTCTTGAGGACAAGTTTCTTATTTCTGTATTGCATCCTAGTGCCTGGCATGTTTTAAGCACTTAATAAATAATTGTTGATTGATCTGCCCCCAAGAAAATCAAAGAAAGGACAGCAGGGTTCATCAATAATAAACAAAAATGTATTAAGCACTTGCTATATGCCAGGCACTGTGTACAAAGCACTGAGGAAAGAAATACAAAAGTCAAGCAGTCCCTGATCGTAGAGAGAACTTACATTCTAATTGGACACAACAAGAATATATTCAAGATGAAAACAAGGTGGATTGGAGAATGTACTAGCAGGTCAAGAGAAAGTGCTGGATTAAAAGTAAGGCACACTGGGAAAGTCATAACCCCTCAGCTTCCTCACTGTAAAATGGGAATAATGATACATCACTACCTATCTACCTCATAGAACTGAGAAAATACTGTCACCCTTTAGAAACTAAGTAAACATAAATGCGTTATTATTATTGGATATTTTGATGAATCTGTGGTCTCACAGAAATGGATCTAACCCAGAATTTCTTCATCTTCCTTGCAGAATATAAATGAAGTAAAGCAGAACCCAGGACCACTACAGAACTGGAACCATATATCAGAAAGAAGGAAATTAATCTGCAAGAAATACTTTGCCCAAGCATTTTTTCATCAGTAGCAGTGGTTTACAAACCTCACAGGGGATCACAGAGAACCCTTGGAAAAGACCACCAATGTGTTTTGGAGAACTACCACTGAAACTATTATTCTATTCAGTGATTTGAAAAGATATCAAAATTATATTTTGGAAATAATCATTTATAAATAATAGTCAAGGGTTTGCATATTCTACAATGCAGACCTCAAATATTTCACCCCAAAGTAGCAACAAATCTTTATAAGAGACACATATCAACATAAATATTCAATCAAAAGTATCTATTAAGCACCCAATATGTATGCAACTATGTGGGGCAACATAAAGGCAAGTCCCTGCCCAGTAGAGGCCGACAATCTAATTGGGTAGGTAAAATATTTATATATAAGTTAAAAAACTAAATAACAATAAAAACATTTAATAAGATGACTATGAGAAGAAAGTGGCTCCTGGAATCACTATTTTGTAATCTTATCTCACATAAAATATTATTCAAATAATAATATAGGAATTTAGAGAAAGTATAAATTACTAGAGTCTAGAGCAAAACAGAAAGGCTTTAGTACTAGAAATAGTCATGAAAAATAGATCCATAAGTAGAGTAGAGAAAAGAAGAAAAAGAAAAGAATTTTAGGTAGAAGAAACAACACAAGCAAAGGCACCATCTGGGAAAGTACAGGGCGTGTCCCAAAGAAAAACAGACCAAAGTGAATAAAGCAGAGAGAAGTAAAAGATAAGACTAGAAAAGTTGGCTGGGAGCAGATTATAGGAAACCATGAATACTGAATTAAGGACTATGGACTTTATTTGGCAGAGGAGAGACATTACAACATTTGTCAGCAATTCTATTCAACAAACATGTATTAAACATCTCCTACACATGTGGCACGGTCCTAAGGATACAAACACAACTAAACACCCCTGCATCAGGTTAGCAAACATGATCTCAGACAAAGTAAACAGACTGAATTAAAGAGATAACCAGGAAAACTAAATTTTGCTGAAAGATATCATAGACAATGGAGTAATATCAAAAAAAATTACAGCAAATTTCTCTGACAAAGGCTTCATTTGAAAATATGTACTGAGTATAGAACTGAGTCAAATTTATAAAAAATAAGAGCCATTCCCCAATTGATAGATGGTCAAAGGATATTAACAGGCAGTTGTCAGAAGAAGAAATCAAAGCTCTTTTTAGTCATATGAAAAAATGCTCTATATCACTCTTGTTTAGAGAAATGCAAATTAAAACAACTCTGAGGTACCACCTCGCACCTATCAGAAATGACAAAAACTGTAGGGGATAAGGAAAAATAAGTACACTAATGAACTGCTGGTGAAGTAGTAAACTGGTCCAATCATTCTGGAGAACAATTTGAAGCTATGACTAAAAAGCTATCAAACTGTGCATACCCTTTGACCCAGCAATACCACTATTAGGTCTGCAGCCCCAAAGAGATCAAAGAAAAAGGAAAAGCACGTATATGCACAAAAATATTTATAGCAATTTTTTTTTGTGGTAGCAAAGAACTGGAAATTAAAGGGATGCTCATCAACAGGGAAATGGCTGAATAAGTTGATTTTGATGGAAATACTATTATGCTGTAGGAAATGAGGAGGAGATGGTTTCAGAAAAATATAGCAAAAACTATATGAACTGATGCAAATTCAAGTGAGAAAACCAGGAGATTATTGTGTCCAGTAACAGCAATGTTGCAATGACGATCAATTGTGAAAAATTTGACTACTACAGTGATCCAAGACAACTCCAAAGGACTCATGATGAAAAAACACTATCCACCTCCAGAGAGAGAAGTGATGAACTCTGAGTGTAAACTGAAGCATAATTTTCTCACTTTATTTTTCTGGGTTTTTTAAAAAAAATATGGACAATATGAAAATGTTTTGTATTCATATATATAATTGATATCATAATGCTTGCTCCTCAGTGGGAGCAAGGGGATAGGAGGAAATCAGAGATTTTGGAACTCAAAATTTAAAATGAAAAGAATGTTAAAAAGAAATAAATAATAAATTCAAAATTAAAAAAAAAAAAAAGATCACTGCATCCAAAAGCAGGGAGTGACAGGATGAAAAGGGATTAGGAATATTAAACAATGTATACAGAATGGATTAAAAGGAGAATGTAAAGGAATAAGATAAGAGGATATGGAAATAACTAAGGCATAAAGTGATCAAAACTGAAATAAGCAGTACTTTTTGAGGCGCAAAGAACTGAAAACCAAAGAGCCTATTAAATGGGAACCAACTAAACAAAAAGTGGCATATTAATGTAATCGAACAATATCATGCTATATGAAAAATAAAAAAGGTATGGATTCAGAGAAATCTGGGAAGGCCTGCGTGAACTGATGCAGACTGAAACAAGCATATCAAGGACAATTAATACAATGACTATAACTTTCTAAAGAAAAACAATCTTGAAATATGTAAGAATTCTGATCAACAAAATGACCAAGCTTGACTCCAGAGAACCAATGAAATACATTCCCCATCTTTTGAACAAAAGGTGTTAGATTCAAGATGCAGTATGAGACATACCTTTTCAGAAATGGTCAGTGCATAGATTTATTTTTGTTTGTTATCTGTTACTAGGAAAGGGTTTTGTTTTGATTTGGGGAGATTTAAAAGGAAAAAAAGAATAGAGATAGTGAAATCTCCAAATTTTAAAAAGCATTAAATAGGGTTATTTTTTTTTTTGATGAACAGAAGAGAACACAAAGAAGTTCAGAGAGAGCAGAAGAGCTTTTGAAGTAAGGTACTGAATATATTACACACATATAATTATTTATTTTAAACAAGCTGTAAATAGGAGAGACTGGTGGTTTTATATACAACTCTCCGTTTCTTTTCTTTGTATACAGAAATGTTTGTGCTTGTCATTGTTTGATAAGTTCAAAATTTTTTAAAATGAAATTTTAAAAACTGAGTATGCTGGTAGAAATAAGTATTAAAAACAAGTATAAGGGAAATATTCTAAAGGAAAAATGCAATAGGACCTAGTAATTGAACTTAATGAGGGAATTGGAGAAATCAAAGAAAATTCCAAGTTTTGAGCCTAAGTACCTGGGCAAATAAAGGCACCAATAAATAATCTAAAATTAAAATTGTCAGTTAAGCAAACCTAAACTTTTGATTTGCTAACAGAATATGGCACACTTTTATGAATGATGTGTACCTCAATGGAAATGCTATAAAATAAATAAATATTTGATCATAACTAAACAAAAGAAACAGAATTCCTTTAGTAATATTTAGTTTCTTCATGATATAACCACACCTCATGATTATCTAAGGATAAAAAGACTACCCTTGGTGAAAATTAACAGATGTTAAGCAAGTTTTCAGAGGATAAGGTTTTAGAAAATGAGATTCCTTGTCAGGAAGAATGGTTTAGAGATAAGAGAAATGAACTTGAGAATTTAACCTTCAAAGGCAAATTCAAAGCCCACCTTTCACCTACTAGCTGCCTGATCATCAGCAAGTTATTTAACTTCTCCATGGCTGTTTCTTTATCTGCTAAATGGGGGTAATATCTGGAGTACTTATTGGGTGAATCAGATGAATTAATGTATATAAAGTGTTTTAAAACAGAAAAGCACTATATTGGTCATTATTTGAGGAGCAAATTACAAAAATGAGATAGCAAGGACAAGAGGGTAACAATCTGCCACTCTCCAAATATGAAGCAAAAAATTTCTACTAATCTGTGTATAATAAACCAAGGCAAATATCTCACTGTTAACTATAACCTATCCTAAACTATGTAAGGTTCCTTGCTATAAGTGTAAAATAATAACTGTTTTCAAACCTATAAGCTATTATATTTCTAGAGATTTATTATACAACTTCTGCCAACATCACTTACAGATGTAAAAAATTTGGCTTTCAGTGATGACTACAAACTAGAAAGCACATTGTAAAGTTGTTCTTATATAAAATTACTTATGTTTGCTCACTTTCCAGTAAGACTTTGAGAGGAAACTATTATGTCAATATTTATATCATCTCACTCAAGTACAAAGATGCCAAACATTAACTAAATCTAACGCATTTTAATAAAACTGTTTTTTTAAAAATTAAATACAATAAGACAGAAACAATTATTTTAATTAGCAGGTAGAATTGTGGATTGGAGTCAAGAAATTTTCAAATCCTGCTGCTAATATTTAACAGGTATGTATCCACAACCAATCACATAACCTCTCTAATCTTTAGTTATTTCCCATTTGTAAAGTGGAGATAACAACAACACCTATAGTGCCTATATCACATAGCTGTTATGAGGTTCAAATTAGATAAAGTATGTAAAGCACACTGAAAAGTGTAAAGCTTGAGCTGACACCTGAGATGATTAATAATAATCATTTGGAACAACTCCTACCAAAAACTTTCTTCAAAAAATAGAGTTAAAGACAAAACAAAGAACTTTTTTAGGGAATCTACTTCAGTAAATATCTTCTCAACAAAGATAAAATAGGTTAGCTACTGTCAATCTCTATATTAGCTTTTTCACTAGACTATTTGATAATGTTGTACACTTTCCACATCGTGGATGAAGCCTTATCTGGCATCAATGCTACTAGGATTTCTCTTTTAATTTTAAAATAAATTTTAATAGATAAGAGAGATCTTACCAAGCTGTCCTAGTAGGCAGAAAAAAATATCACTTTTAAATTTTCAGGTCTATTTCTTACAATGAAACTTTTAGACAACTGAAACTGGAGGCTTTTTAATTTGAAGTTTTCACATTCATCTAGGTTAGGAAGAACATCGTTGAACAATTATCATTAACTATACAATTAGATAATTTAAATACCAGACAGCAGGCACTCACCAGAAAAGTCATTTAGTTGGTCAGATGTCATTTACTCCCTCTTCCTTTGACAAGAATCCCTTGGTGGATTGTTACACACAACTTGGAATCCATTAGGATGTAAAAATTAATTCTGAAGGGCCCTATGACCCAAACTGCCAAATGTCTTGTAAATAATTTTCCTTTATCTGTGTCCAACCCATGTTGCTTGAACTAACACAATGTCCAAGATGCCAGAAGTTTTTGGTATGCCAGGGTGGAATGTACAATTGCAGAAAGAAACCATATCAGCTAAAAAACTTTCACAGAATCACAGTTCACACAGGTTATTCCTAATTGGCTGGCACTTTCAGGCTATCAGCACTCACACAATTCCAAGGTTAGAATTATGTGAGAATACCGGGAAGGCTACTCCCTTGCCTTAAAAGGCAGTAACGGACAGAGTATTAGGCTTTGAGTCAAGTAGAACTGAGAGTGAATTCAACTTCTGACACTTCTTAGCTGTGTAAGTGTGAACAAATCATTTAACTTCTCTGAGCCTCAGCCTCCTTCTCTATAAAACGGGGATAATAATACCTGTAGTATCTACCTTACAAGGTTGTTTTGAGGATCAAACGGCATGTATTTAAAACATTTTGCAAATTTTAAAGTGCTATGTAAATGCCAGTTACTATTATCATGGCCTTTAGACCACAAACCTGCTCTGCACAACTGAAAATCAACCCTATATTTCATGGCTTCCAGAGATATATTCTCCTTTCATATCACTATTGCAAGGTTTAAAAATCTACCACTCCCTTTAAAGAAAGTGGGTTGCCACTTTGATTTAGCATTTTAACCTAAATCTTTCATGCTAAAAGTTAAACTCCACTTCTCTTATTCTGTCCTTAATGAAGATAAAGAACAGCTGATTACAGGCAGTGTACAGTAATGAACAACATGACAGAATAAAATTATGGTGCTCTCTCCCAACACACTTGCTATAGTGCCTTTCCTCCCAGGTTCTTCCTTTTACCTTGTCACTTATTTCTCTGGTTGCCTTGTTAACTCTATGTGAGTTTTCCATATCCCTTAGAACTAAGCTAATAGAGGTATGATTACAATCACTGAGTATTCATCATACCTTTCCTATTTGGTAGAATAACATTCATTTCAAAAGCTATGGTGAGAGGGCCCAGGTAAACAAAAAGCACACCATCTGAATGTAACAAGCTGCATCTGAACAGCAAAACAAACAAAAGGCGCATGACGCTTTGAACTAAGTGTAGGAAAATAATCAAGATATCGAGGTTCAAATTCCATATTTTATGCATTGATGTTTCTGTGATCCTGGACAAATCACTTTAACCCTCAAAGACTTAGTCTTCACAACATTAAATGTTGGTGTACGACCTATTTCACATGTTTGTTATAAGTAAAGTGTTTTGACTACATGCAAGAGCACTACAGAAGCATGTGGATATATGATTATGGACTGGTATTAAGAGGCTCCCCAGTATATTGCTAAGGAAATTCCATAAATGGATCAATACTACATTGCTGTACTCTTCAAAGGCATGTGACATAAGAAAGAAATGTGACATCAGCTCCTTCAATATTTCATTAATGGAATCGTAATTTCATCAGTGAAGATATCTCCACTAAGGCAGATCGCAACCCATCTTCAACTTCAAAACCAGCTAGTCTTAAGAATTCTTGATCACTCCAAAGACAAGGTACTGGTAGTGCTCTCCAAACTTATTAAGCACTTACTATGTGCCAGGCACTGTACTCAGCAGTTAGGATACAAATAAAGGTAAAAACCTAGTCTCTACCCTCAAGAAGATCACATTTTAATGGAGGAGAAAACCTGTAAACAACTGTCTACATACATGTTATATACAGGGTAAATGGAAGGTGATCTCAGAGGAAAGGCAATAGAAGTGTGGGGGACAAGAGGAATAGAAACAACCTCTTGAAAAAGTGAGATTTTACCCAAAGCTTTAAAGAGACCAGGGAATTCTCAGGTGGAAATGAAGAGGCAGAGCACTCCAGTCATGGGGAGACAATCAGTGAAAAGACATGGATTCAGGAGGCGGAGTATTGTATATGAGGAATAAGAACTAAGCCAGGGTGATTGGATCATAAAGTATATGGAAGGGGCAAAATGGAAGACTAGAAAGATAGAAGGAGCCAGATTGTGAAGGGTTTTATAGGCCAATCAGAAGATTTTATATTTAATTCTGGAATATAGAGTGAGTGGAGTATTGAGCATGGAGGTGACATGATCAGACTTGCTGCCCCTTAGTGAAAATGAATGATATGGTCAGGCCTGCGCCTCAGGAAAGATACTTTAATAACTAAGTGGAGGATGGATTGGCAAAACAACGAGACCAACCAGAAGGCTATGGCAATAGTCCAGATATGAGATAATGAAGGCCTGCACAGGGTGGTGGATGTATGAATGGAAAGAAAGAGAACTGTAGCAGCAGGGATGTGAAGGCAGAAACAAGACTTGGCAAAAGACTGGATGAGACAACAGACACAGTCTATCATCTTGGCCGCATTTAAAAGACTTTCTATGTTGACATAATCTTCAAGAACCACAGGCAAGACATAATAAGACATTTGAGTACTTTCGTGAAGGATCAGAGTAAGAGATGGGTTAAAATGAAAATAAACAAGCTGTAGTAGTGCTCCTGGGCAGCTAGGTGGCACGGTGAATAGAGCATAGGGCCTGGAGTCAGCACCCAGCCTGAGCTCAAATATGCCCTCTGACATTTAATAACTATGGGACCCTGGGCAAGTCACTTCAGCCATTTTGCCTCAGTTTCTGCATCTGTAAAATGAGATGGAGAAGGAAACGGCAAATGACTCCCGTATCTCTGCCATGAAAACTCCAAATGGGGTCACAAAGAGTTAGACACAGCTGAAAAACAACTGAACAACAACCAAAATAGTGCTAGTAGCAGAATCATAAGGCAATCCACCATGAGCTTAGAGCCTGGATATCAACTAAGAAAACCTAGGCTGGAGGTGAAACAAATATGAACAAAGGAGAAAAAAAAAACCAGCAACATAATTTACAGGATAAAAATGTTTCTATAAATCACAGTAAGACTCATATAACAGTTTGTACAGCTATGTTTTTTGTTTGCTTGTTTGAGTCAGTAAAAAAAATAAAAATAGGATTGGTGCTTGGTTCAGGACTAAGAGAAATTAGTTCAGGGCTCCTTTTAGTTGGAATCTTTGCTTTATTTTTGTTCACATAATCTTTACACTTCAAAATCACTTAAACCAATAATTCATTAATTTTATAATATCCAACAAAACAAAAAAATTGATTGCCCTTCATTTTAAGTCTTGCTACTTGAATTTTATGTTGAATTGAAAAATACATTCTATTTCATGGCTTTTTCTAACAAATTTAGCAAACATCACAATACAGTTAACATTGACAGCTTTCAGGGGCAACTTCATCCAATTTGTCTCCCAAGTGCAAAAAAAACAAGTGCCATAAATGCCATTACAAACAGATTATATCAAGTACTCCTTGGCAAAAATCTCAGAAATTTTTCATTACTCACATTTAATCTTAAGAAGAAATATAAACCATTCTTATGTCCAAAATACAAAAGCTAGACACTGCCTATGCTGAATAGTTTTCAGACCCATCTTCTGCACCTTAATAATTTACCTCCTCCAGCAAGAAATGAAATGCCTCCTTGGGGATCAAATCAGGAAGAACTGGTAAAACTCCTATGTTTCTCCAAAATGAAATACACATGTACTTTCTTTCCAAAATATATCACAGTATTCTTTTGGCAGGCTGTCAAAAATGAATCCTGATATATTCAGGCAAAAGCATAGGTAAGGCTGAAGATACTGATGGCATTTACCTTGATGTCATCATCAATATATGCAACTTCACTCAATCGTTCATTGATATATATATATATATACATCTTAATACGTACCCTTTAAAAATTTCCTTTACCCAAAATGACTATTAAATGACACCCTTAGGAACTGGGAGTTTGAGATACAAATAATAGTCACCTGTGTTTTGAGAGAAATAAGAAATGAAATGCTACAAAGGAGAAAAAAACTAAAAAGAGAAGAGCAAAAAACCTGTTCATTCTACAAACAAACAAACAAAGCTCCTGGACAACTGAAAGTTGTTTCTATGCATTCAGGATGCTCATTTTACCCATGTTACTAATCAGTGCAATGGAAGTCATGGCCCCAAGTACACATAACAAATAGGAATTTTGGAGCAATGCTGGCAGTCAGGTGGATAAAACTTGCAGGGAAAAGATTTGTAGGGTAAGAAAAGCAATGTGGTAATACCTGGGAACTAAAGCAAGGTATCTTAACCTATTTCAGGGGGGTCCCTGAACTTAGGTGGGTATTGTATCTTTATTTTCACTAATTTCTAATTGAAATTTAACATTACCTTTAATTACTTAAAAATATTATTCTGAAAAGGGAGCTAACATAGAGCAGTAAAAAAAAAAAAAGTAAGACTAGGGACAGAATAGTAATCCTCCTATAACAATCAGAAAAGATCTAAAGGAAAATCCCAGGACAAGGTTTGGTCCCTGTGAAAAGTAACACCACTGGGCTAGTTCCACTTAAACAAGTGGCAGGCTGCCTTGGCCCCAGCCACAGGAAGTTTTACCCCAGGGACACTGAGGGGAGTTAGGCTTCTGAGCTGGGGAAGATTGAGAGAACCTGTGCTGACAAGGACACAGCTGTGCCATAAAGATACAGCCTTGGGCAAGAAGGAACCAGGACACACCTGGTGAGTGCAAAAAGGATGAGGCAGAGATACCACTGCCTATGGACACTCACTGAAGGCTGGAAGTCTTGGTTTCTGTTCCAGGCCAGAGGGAGAACTGAGGGAGGATCTGAGGCTAGAGGTATCATTGTCCATACCCCAAGGCTAGAGGTGATTACAAAAAATAACCTGCCACCAAAAAAAAAAATGTGCATGCAAAGGAGAAAGAATCTAACCATAGATAGTTACTATGGGAACAGAGAAGACTAGGGCTCACCTTCAGAGGAGGATATGAAGCAAAGAAACCCTTTTCTACCTCAAAGAGTAACATTAAATGGTTACCTGCCCAAAAAGATTTCATAAGAAGAACTTAAAAAAGACTTTAAAAATCAAATGAGAGAGAGAGACTGGAGAAAAACTAAAAGAAAAAATAAGAACAACCCAAGAAAAACAAGAAGATTAGGAAAAGAAAGTCAACCAATTAGAGAAGAAGATCCAGAATCATAAGGAAGAAAACGACTCCTTGAAAATAGGAATTCAGCAAAAGGAAGCCAACGAAGTTGTAAGAGATGAAGAAATGAAAAAACAAAATATAAAGAATGAAAAAATAGAAGATATTGTGAAAGATCTTATAAGAAAAATAACGGATCTAGAGAACAGGTAAAGAGGAAAAAACACAATTATTGGACTGTCTGAAAGTTCTGATCAAAAAGAGAATCTTGATACAATACAAAAAATAATTAAAGAAAACTGTCCTGAAGCATTAGGACAAGAGGGGAAAGGAGAAATAGAAAAAAAAAATCCACTAATAACCACCTGAAAGAGATTCCATGAAGAAAACCAAGAGGATTATCATAGTCAAATTCTGAAATCCCCAACTCAAGGGAAAAAAAGCAATTTAAATATGGCAGTACCACAATTAGAATGACACAAGACCTAACTGTGGCAACATTAAAAGACCACAGGTCTTGGAACACTACATATCGAAGAGGAAAAGAACTGGGGTTCTGGCCAAAAATATCATACCCAGCAAAGTTAAGCATAATCCTGGGTGAAAAAAAAATGGACAAACCAATTATCAGACTTTCAGGATTTTGTTTAAAAAAAAAACCAAAATGGAACTTAATAGAATATTTGACACACAAGAGCCAAGAGAAATATAAGGTACATAACAAAGACTAATTACAAGGGACTCAATAAGGACAGAATGTTTACCTTTTTTATGAGGAAATGTAAAACATATGTCTTAGATTGTTATTAGAAATTGGGTAGTTCATAAGAAAGACTAGGGTAAACCTAAGTATGATATGATTTTAAAAAGTAAAACTGTTTAGGAACAGCTAAAAGACAGTAATTATATTATAGAAATGAGATGCAAGAGAAAGAACAGACAGAGGAATTAAATGGAGGAGGAAGGCTAGTAGTTCTGGAAACCTACTTTCATCAGGAATGGGTTCAAAGGGGAACTATATATACATATATATGTATGTATAAAAGTCTTCTAAATTCAGAAAGAATTAAAATGCTGAGGGAATAGGGAAGCGTGCATAAGGGAGGGATCTTTAGAGGGGAGGGTGAGGGAATAGGTTAAAGGGGAGTAGAAGGGTGTTTAGATCAATGGGAATGGGAGGATAAGGGAGAGATCCTTGGAGGGGGTAGGTTAAGTAATAGAAGGGCAAGGTAGTGGATAGAAGTAAAATAGAGAAGTAAGGAGTGACAAGAAATAGGAGATACAAACATAAAAATAAAGATAAAGAGTAGATTTTATTAAGGAAAAGGAATAAGGGTGGTAATCATGATCTCAGACAAAGTTAAGGTTAAAATAGATTTAATCAAAAGAGAATAAAATATGGAAACTATACTATATTTCAGCCATATTCATCAATATTGTTTTAGACTATTTAAAATAACTAGACAGGATAAGGATGGAATATTGCTGTAGTGTTGGAAATGATGAGTTGGTACACTTAGAAAATATGGAAAGATTTGAACTTATAAAGGAAGAGGTTATCCACTCTCAGAGAAACAGAGGACAAATAAAGTACAGTCTTACATTGATGCATATGAACGTATATGTCTACATATGAGTATGATTATAGATATCTAAGTGTATATATATGTAAGTATATGTACATATGGGTTTATGTATTTATATATATATTGTGTGTGTGTGTGTGTGTGTGTGTGTGTGTGTGTGTGTGTGTGTGGTTCTGGAAATCTTTCATCGGGAATTATAATTGTAGATTTGGAGGGAGATGGGAGGAAGGGGGGTAAAAAGAACAAAGTAAAAAGTGCACAGAAAATAAAAGAAAACTTACAAGGAAGCAAAGAAAAGATGGACAGCTCTCAACACAAGGCATAGTATTTATTTTATAAGCTTTCTTGAAATGGAAATTTATTGTTGTATATTTTGAATCTTCTCTCATGTTCTGCTGTGCACATGGCAATGCTTTTTTTCTTATTTTGTATTATTTTAGTTTTGGTATTTAAGTTTTTTTCTTTTTTCTTTTCTCATTTTGTATTAAAGTTTAAAATAAAAAAAAACTTACAAAAAAAAGATAGCAGGGGATTCCATGAAAGGATCAAATCAATCAATTTTACAGTACTTTGTCCCGTCTGGTAAAAGATTCAATGAGGAGAAGGCTGAAGCTACTAGATAATATAAAGGGGTTTTTTTTAATATCATTTTTATTTTTTTATAATATTTTATTTTTATCTCAATTACGTCAAAACAATTTTTTAACATTTGGAGTTTTTTTTAAGTTTTGAGTTCCAAATTCTACCCCTGCTTCTCTCCTCTATCCCCTCCTTGAGATGGTAAGCAATCTGATATAGGTTTATACATGTGCAACCATGTGAAAAAATTTCTGTATTAGTCATTTTGTGCAAGACTCGAACAAAAACAACAACAACAAAAAGAATGAAAGAAGAAAGTGAAAAATAGCATGCTTCAGTCTGTATTCAGACAATATCAGTTCTTTCTCTAGAGGAGGATGGCATGTTTCATCATGAGTCCTTTAGGACTGCCTTGGATCATTGTATTGCTGAGAATAGCTAAATCATTCACAATACCTCATTGTATAATATTGCTATTACTGTGTAACAAAGTCATCCTGGTCCTGCTCATTTCACTTTGAATCAGTTCATGTAAGCCTTCCCACAATTTTCTGAAATCATCCTGCTTGTCATTTTTTATAGCACAACAATATTCTACCCCAATCATACACCTCAGTTTGTTCAGCCATTCCCCAATTGATTAACATCGATTTGATTTCCAATTCTTAGGTACCACAAAATAAAAAGTTGCTATAAATATTTTTGTAAAAGTATGTTCATTTTCCTTTAAAAAAAAAAGATAATGTGAAGGTTTAAAATGCTTTTATCTGTGCTATAACTGTTCTACAATAGAGTAAATAACCGAGGGCACTGTCACTAGAGATGTCCAAACACATTAATAAATAAAAATAGCATTGTGGAGTTACAGTTATGTATACCTACTTATCATTATCTGCTGTATTACTATTTTTACACAGTTCAATGTTTACAATCTAATGTAATTCAATTCAACAAATATTTATTAAGCATCTATCATGTGCAAACCACTGTGCCAGACCCTAGATGTGGGAAGAATGAGACTTATGCTTTAATTGGTATAAAGAACTTCAGTGAGGAAGCCCCTTCCACAAATGCAGATGAGCAACTGTTCTACAATCTATGAAGAGTTGCCTGGCACACTGATGGATACATTAAATGATTTGCTCAATGTCACAAAGCCAATACATATCAAAGGCATTACTAAAATCCAAGTCTTCTACACTCCAAAACCAGCTATCTATCCACTACACTAGGCTGCCACAAGACACTGAGCAAAGATAAAAACAAGACAGTCCCTGGCCTTAAGGAACTGACATTCTACTAAAGCAACAAAAAAGTATACCATAAAGATAAGTAAGACTGAAAATCCATATATATTCAAATATACTCAAATATGTACAGAAAACAAAAGCCCAAGATCGAGTCATGAAAAACTTAGAAGACACATAACTGAAAAACAGTATCACTTCCCATGGAATTATACAACACAAGGTAAAAAAGAATCTAGTACAGCTCACACACTTTAGCCTTCAGTTTTCAAGAAAGCTTTCCTTAAACCTTATTCTTAGAAAATCTCTTGGGAAGTTATAGCTGCATTATTTCAAAGAGTTGTAAGTCAGTAAATGTGTACAGGAAAAGTGAGTTTCCAAAGTAGCAGAGTGGAATTTATCCTGAGAAATAATCTTAAATTCATGCAAAAGAGTGTAGAAACCAGTAGATATTTATTTGCTTTTTCTTCACTCATTTTTTGCCCCTGAAAAGCATAATCAAAAAATTACTTTTAGTCTGGTTGTATCTCTGTAGTTAAAATAAATAAATAAATAAAAACCCAATGAAATGAATTTATTCCTATGGTATTATCCTATTCCCCAAGAAACTTACAGATATATATAGAAATATTTCCATGTAAACCTTCATCTTAAGCAATTAAGACACTTGTTTTAAAGAATTAAACTATTAACCACACTCAGACTTTTTAACCACGTTATCTTCATATGGAAATGAAGCAAGAAGGTAAAGAATCTAATGAACTCTGGCCAATAAGTATCACTCAAGTTGGCCATAAAACATAGTAAATGTTTTCCCAGACTCAAGTGAAGCAATTTTCATTCATGAATAAAGAATTACAGAGGCTATTTTAGACATCAGAAGCTCAACAATTATCTAAAAGAGTTCCTGGGAAACAAAACACTTTCCATTTTCACTCTATAATTGCTCCTTAACTATACAGCAAGTTTGCTTTCTTTTTTGGCTTCTCTATCTTTCCTCTACCTCGGGACACATTTACAGATGCATTGGCACATCACAGGCATGCTAAAATTTCTTGCTGTGGTTGATCAAAGTTGGAATGCCTTTAGAAATTACTCAACTTAGACAGTTCAGAATTAAATCTAGCCAAATAGTCGGAGTGTTCTACTTTTAACATGTGTTAAAGCAATATTTCAGCTATCCTGGATCTAGCTTTAGCAAACATTTATTTGCATCACACTTTTTGAATTCTAATGCTACCCTCATATAGCACACCAAATGCCACATTTTAGCATCCATAATAGACTTTTTAAAATTATTCAGTTACATAAATACAAAATGCTACATAAGAAGCACAGCTTCACATAGCATTATAGCCATTACTTGTTTCTCATGATCTTCCTAAAGTTCACAAGTCAGTTCTGGAAACTGCAACAAAAATGGAACAAATGTCAGCATATATTCATTAGGGCATTTGTTGATCTGGCAAAGAAAATCCTTATACAAATGGAAACATATTTGTGTTTAATTTACTACTAAAAATAGTTTTAATGAAAAAACATTGCACGTCTGCAGTCTCACCCCATTCCTATTATTAATCTTCCTGGTTTACAAATAAATAATATAATTAAACAAAAAAACATCAGAGCAATAGCCTTTATTTTAGAGCTTTTTATTGAAAGCCACAGAATTGCTGTACAAAGAGTTACTTGTCAAACAACACAAATCTCTAAGAGAAAATAATGGCTTGGCTAGACTTGCACATCGGAAATAGTTTTTAAGTTTGTTTTTGTTGGATTCTTTACGATGTCCAAGAAGAGGTTAGCACTTACAGTACCTGAAATTGTCCTTTCCACATGAGTTACAATAGTAAAGATGAATGTAGCAGTTTTGCTAGTATTGCCAAATCTGGCATCTACTCACAATTCCCTTCAATTTAAATAATTCTCTCTTATAACCACTTTGACTATAAAACAGAAATATCTTTTAAAGGGAAACTAGCAAACCATAGAATTCAATCCATTTAAACTACTATTTTGTCAAAGAGATATATTTAAAATTTAGTGATTTTTTCAATTACTAATTTCAGCTCATTATTGATTGTACTTCTTCAAATTTACTTCCAAGCTCCTAGAGAATATTATTAATGATATACCCAGGCACACTCCAAAAGAGAAGAAAATGTGAACAATTACAGAAATCCTGAATGTTTTTCTGACAGGGTTTTCAGTGTTGGTGCTTTGTATTGGTGGTCCATGTATATGTCATAAATAAAGACAAGAAATAAGCACATTGTATGGGTATACTACATTGTAATATTTCACTATGCTTCAAATTTTTTTTTATTACTAAGGGCATATCCTTAATAGAAACCTTAAAAAAAATCATCATATTCTTCTACATCCCTTTCCAGAGTCTATATAGGCCTAAGAAAGTTAGGAGATGGGCAAAAGCTTTAAATCATAGAGTATTACCTCAATTTGACTCCGTGTAAGCATGTAATTTCAGTCTACATTTAAAATATTTTAATTAGAAACTTTATATTATGTTAAAAGTTTGACCTCTCAAAAGAATGCAGGCCTTTTCAAAAACTGATATCGCAAAATTATCCCATTTTCCTAGAGTTATAGTATAAATGTAAATTAAAATTCTCTTTGGTTACTTTACCTTAGTATAACATACGAGAATAACTCTTTCTCAAGTATTCATGGGACTAAATTCTGTACAATAACATAAGTGACAGCAAAAATATAACTAGTGCCACCCATTACACCACATAGATGAATTTTAATTCTATAATGTCATACGTAAATTAAATACGCAAATTCACAAATCAGAAGACCCTTTCAACATAAAGCAAAATACTTCACAGGAACACTCATCCTTAACAAAAATAAGCTCTATTGGCAAATAGGATAGTTTCATGTATTTTGTAATGTTTATGGCATTCATTTAGAATAGACTTTTAGAGACTGTTACCTCCAGGTCTTCTCAGAAGGTCCTAAAGTAAATTATTTATTTTGCAATGGTTTTGAACTAATATATTTAGACATGCTCAGATGATGGCAGGGAGTCATATTGCAACAGAAAACTCCTCCTTAAAAATGAATTTGCCTCAGAAATATATTTATTTGGTGGGTTTTTTAAAATAAATATTTGTTTTGTAAAAACAAACAAAAAAAAGACACACTGCTTTTCTGACAAGCAAATAGTTTGTGTATCAAGCTCCAAGTTCTAGAGAATTATAAAAAAGAACATATTTAACTAATGTGTAAATACAAACAGTAAGTTACAAATTGCTGAATAATACTCAAGGCAAGAATCAGCACCAGTATTCAAAACTGTGTTTCAAAAAAAGTGTAACTTACTTTACTATCCCAGACTTACTGGGTTCTGGTGCTTCTTTGTCTGCAAATGTTCACTCACAGTCTGTCTTCTAATTAAATCAATACTCTAGCAGCAGAACAAGCAAACGAGTTGCCTCCCAACTGCATATAGATCTTCAGAACACATTTCCCTTGATCAGAAGGTTGAATTTCTTGGGACAGGTGATTTTCTCTGCCTCTTCATAATAGAAACATGGGTACTTGGCTGAATACAACTCCATGAAGTGTAACTATATATGTACACTTCAAAAAATAAAACGAAAAATGCAGAGAAACATAAAGACTCTATAAACAGCTGGAAAACACAGAAATATGATGGCTGAACCACTGGAGATACTGCCAAATGCACATGGAAAACAGGGTTGTTGACTGGAATAACAATGATACAAGTTTTTGAAAATACATTCCAAAAAATCAGAGCTAACACAAAATTAAAACAATGAAACACAGAAATATCGTAAAAGAAAAAGGATAAAACCTTTTAGGTCACAGACAACAGAGAAACAGACCTCCCATTACAAAGAATAAAAGACATAAACAAGAGGAAAAAAAGAAATCATCAAGGGTGGTAGGTCTAAAATTAGACTTACCAGCTACATTTGGTTCATGGGTACTAGTGTAAATGAGATAAATGCATCAAGCTCTCACTATAATATATTAGATGCTACAATGATCAGGCAGAGCACTGAAACAGAACTAGTTAGCCTACTACTAATGAAAAGACCATTTTCTAGAAATAAGAACTTGATGCAAAAATCATAGGTATCTTTGAGTTAAGTTTTTAAAAGAAATAATTTAGAAACCTCCTAATTATGAAGAAGCTTTAAAGATGCCAACTATTTTATAGCAAAGCACCTCACCAGAAGTCTTATAACATGACCGTGAGGTAGGGGTAGGCATGCAGTTGGGGGCGCAGAAAAATTGAGCTCTAAACAAGTCATAAGGAAAGGGAACATTTTAAGTTCCATTGCTTCCAATGTGAAGTATTTAATGACACTCTTTATCCCTAGAACATAGGTAACTGAAATACCAATAAACATTTTGGCCTATAGATACTTTAAGCTATCACTTCAAATGTGCACAGAATATAGGGTTGGAGGCATGTCAGCAGCTTCTGGGCTTAGCTATGCTAAGAAGCCTATGGAGGTAGCTATGGTAAAATAATTGTATACATAATATACTTCAAAGAATTAAATAAACATAAGTTTTATTATTTCAAATGTCATAAAAGAGATCATGGACAGTGGCTGCAGCTAGGATTTCACCAGTGACAGGTCTATGAAAATGAAGTCATTCAGAATTCCTGCCTTAAGAAATGAGAGTCAAGGTGGAATCGAGGTATAACGATATTCATCCTAATACAGCAAATTAAAATCTAAGAATGTAGTTATGTTTTATTCCTCCTTTTCCTATCTCATGATATCTACTACATGAAAATATGCATGATGAATTAAACTTCTTACTTACAGTTCCTAAGTTAACATAGTTGAAGATACTTCAAGGATTTGAGATTTTGTTGATACAGGGTATTCCCTCCACACTGACATAGACTGAAATCTCTCTCAAACTTAAAAAGAAAAACTTTCAAAGTTACTGCAGCCAACCAGCTCCTATATATTTACATTTCCCCTGTTCATAAAAAATATCAATCCTCTTATAAACCAAACTTGTAAACCAAACTGTCACCGCCTTTATCTACTTCTCACCCTGGAAATTCCCTTAGCATCTGGGGCCTTCTTACCCTAGAACGTGCATCTACCACTGCAATGTTTTCACCCCAGAACATCTCTCAGCCACACTAGATCATTTCTCTCATTAGTGAGATCCTCTCAGGGCTTCCATTTTGGAGAGGAGCAAGCCAATCTTCATTCCCCTCCTGACTCTGCTTCACACTTTCTGGACTTCAGCATCAGACAATAGGTATTCTTGCTCTCCCTTCCCCTTCCCACCTAAAGCTTTTCAATTCTCTTTAGGTATTATCCTCCCCCATTAGAACGTAAGCTCCTTGAGGGTATGGAATGTTATTTCTTTTGACTTGTATAGATAGTCTCCAGTGCTTAGCACATTGCCAGGCACAGATTAAGAG
The DNA here is from genome assembly GCA_028646595.1 of Phalanger gymnotis. Taxonomy (NCBI): domain Eukaryota; kingdom Metazoa; phylum Chordata; class Mammalia; order Diprotodontia; family Phalangeridae; genus Phalanger; species Phalanger gymnotis. The sequence continues at coordinate 215,774,065 of CM053625.1, forward strand.
TTTAATAAATGAATGTTGCCAGTTGCTTTCACAGGATTATAGATTTAGAGCTAAAATGGCTCTTAGATCACGGTAGTGCATTCTAACTCTTTTTAGAAACTAGAAAATTGAGGTCACGAGAGAATAAGTGGTTGCTTAAAGTAACGTTGAATTTCTTTTGGCAGACATGCAAAATTTTTTTCAACTCATTCATGATGAATTAACCAAAATTGCTCTCAGTTACCTTGCTCTTCACTGAACTTCTATTACAAAACAGCAAAAACACTCAATACATTTACGCTAGTATTTCACCACATTTTTTAACCTAAATCTTATACATATGAAAACATAGGCCCAAAGAGTTTTGAAAATTGATATGAAGCAGAATTCATAAAAACATACTACTTTTATCTTAAGAATTTTTCTCAGAAATTATACCATGGTTTATCCAGATCTATTCATTTTCCTCAAAAAATTAATGTACTGAAATATGCCAAACTCTCAAAATTCACTTTTTCAGAATCAAACACTGTTATTAATTTGGAAGTCTAAATCTTATAAAGGTGAATGTTGAAAACCAAAAAATAAATATATATTTTTGAAAAAAAAACTGATTGCCCAAATAAATATTTGAAGGAAGGCCAAGAAAATTTGCCCAAATATATACCTATATCTTCTTACATAACAAATTTTCTGGATTAGGTTTTTATTTTGCGGTTGCTTTGTTGTTGTTTTCCTTTGTTTAGACTCAAATTATGTACTACACCCAACTATGAATAGAGTTCACTTTCTCAGCAGCTACAAAAGAAACTTTAACAAAGAAATTTCAAGAAAAAAAAATATTTAAAAAAAGGGGGAGAAAGTAAAACAACAGTAAGTTCAGTTGATTTTGAAACTAAAATGTAAAATCTAAGATTTTTACTTCCTTTGAGATTATAAATATTAATGATAAATAAAACTAAGTACAGAACTGCATTCTTTTCTTTTTAACACAAAGATCTATTCTATCCAAAAAACATCCATTAGCCAGAGGTAGGGAATCTGCAGCCTTGAGGCCACATATGGCCTTCCAGGTCCTTAGGTACAGCCTTCAGAGTCCAAGTTTTACAGAACAAATCCTTTTATTAAGGAGATTTGTTCTGTAAAGTTTGGATTCAGTCAAAGGGCTGCACTCTAGGGCCTAGAGGACCAAGTGTGGCTACAGGATGCAGGCTCTCCCTCCCTGAATTTTCCTGCACACCCCACCAGAAGAAAACAGAGGGAGAAATTTGCTAGCTCATTATTCCTTTAGTGAAACTGATAAATTGCCCCCTCTGGTGTCAAGAGATGGTAAGGGAATGTCCTTAGAATACTGCTAAAAGATAGTTTCAAAGTAAAGATGAGAGGTCAGGACTTCTGTGGGCAAAGTACTACCTTTGGTGCATACATCATTAGAGATGCCCCTGAAAGTCTGTTTTCATTTTCTCACTCCTATTCTCTTTTCCTTACTCTTATTCTGTCCTCCATTAGTCAATCAACCAACAATTGCACCAAGTACTGAGGAAGGTGCTGAGAATACAAAGTCAATAATAAAACAGTCCTGTTCCCAAAAAGCTTGCTTTCTACCAATAAATCAAAGCCAACTCATAGGTTCAAATGCAGTCAGCTCTAGGTCATTTAGGTACATATTTTATGGATTACTTAGGGGTAATTTTATAATCCAATATTATCTGCATGCTCAAGGATTGCAAAATAATTCTAATGAAAATCAAAGAAAAATCTAATAGGACAAGTTCAAACATCATTCTTCAGTACTTTTAAGGAAACATGATTTCATCACTGTGGATACTTCACCTATCCTGCTTGGATCACATCTCCAGACTTTAGGAGATTATGTCCAAGAGTTGTCACATTCAAAACAGTTCATCACTTGGTGTCAGACCTTCACATAATGAGGTTCTCCAAATTTAATTAGGCTGGTCCTAGGACAAATTAGGTTTTAAAAACCTCTATTACTTGTATTCTACTAATAAAGCCTTTGATGCCTGGATGAGGGATCAAGGTAGCAAAGACATAAAATTTTAAATTAAAAAAAACAATTGCGAATTCACTTCAAAGCCAAATAAAAAATTTTCATTGCTCATCTCCATTAGCCTGAATAATTGAGAATTAACTATACAAAATACATAAATTGCTCAAAACAAGAATTTAGTGGCTAGCACACTAATGTAGACTAAGGTCAATGCTTTATTTTCTTCAAAAAGTTTTTATCATACTGTAGGGTACCAAATTAAAGTGTAAGTGTGTGTGTGTGTGTGTGTGTGTATGTGCACATGTGTGTATATGTGTGTGTGTATTCTTTTACAATCAGGAATCTTAAGAAGTTAATATTCTTTCTATTCATCTAAATTTTTTTCAAGACTTTTGATTTTAAAGCAGTTGAAAACTTTTAGTTGCTACCTTTTAAATGATGATGGCATATAAAAATTACATAAGATTAAAAGAGCTTCAGGTGGCAACTTATAAACAATTTTCAAAAATAATTTCTTGTGATTTGAGAGCAATTTTCCAATCAGAATAGGGAAAGTCTTAGCTTTTAAGTTATCAAACAAATATAAATCTTTTAAGGTACAAAGGTGAAGCTTTGAAAGATTAGAATAGAGGATGGATCTATCATTTCACTGGGATAAGGAACTCCCTTCAACCTATGTAGGTCAGCATCTTCTCTGGAACTTAGAGAACTGCCAAAATTATAAAGCAGTTAAATGACTTGCCAATATGTGTCAGAGATAGGACCTGAAGCAGGTCCATGCAAGCTTCAAGATTAACTTTCTATCCAGTGAACCACACTGTCTCTTAAAAAGTAAATAACAACAAAATTCTTACAAGATTTAAGATGAAGAAATAAAAATAACTAGGACTGTACCACATCTACTCATATAAGAATATGAGTAAAACTCTACTCTCTTATAATTTTTCCTAATTAAATATAGTAAGTACACTGATCTGAATTGGTAAAATTCCTCACAGAGTTCCCTACTGCAATAGAATCATAAGCCTAATTAAAAAAAAATTACACCAAAATTATCAATTCAGCACTATAAATTCCACTTTTGAAAATGCATTAACCACCCATTTATTTACTGGGTGGTTACAGGTACTGAAAATCCACCTATTTATGAGCAACTGGTTATCCCAAATGATCAAGATTTTTTACTTGCTTTTGAGCACTATATGCACCAATAAACTGCAGGTTCCATCATTGAAAAAAATGTATTATGACATATCCAACATACAATCCAAAATAGAACTTGAAAAATTAAAGACATACTATGATTTTAAGCAATATTTAACTCTATAAACATTTTTGAAAATTAAAGAATCCCACAACCATCATTTTTCCATTCAACTCTTTCCCCAATCCATGCTGACTTAATTGACACTTAAGTACATAAGCATAGTACACTATACATCACAGTAGGGTAGAAAAAGATAAGGGGTTAATGGTCACCTTGATGTACATGTTTACATCAATATTCTTATCATTATAGTTCTTTTACAACTAACACAAAATTATCTTTTCTAGATACTATAAAAGTAGTCAATATTTGTCACAAATATATATCTCATACTTTTCATTCTCAAAGCACTTTACTCATAAGAGTAACTAGTCACTGTGGCAGGTGGCTTACTGTAGAGCCACCCTGAATGACTACTTCAAGGTACTAAGTAAAAGGTTAACAACTACTGTAAACCTATTTTATTTGACTTAATTTAAAAGGTCAATGATACATGATGCTAAGGGAAATATTTTAAAAGTCTGTTAGACTTCTCACTCTGATGTGACAATAAAAAAGACAGTTCAGAACAATGAATCAGAGATGATTTTAGAAAAATGCGGCTTAAGGGGAAAACAGTTATCTTTTCCTGGCAATCAATAGACTGATTCAGCCAAGTTCACCAGGCCTATCTTGTCCCCCTAATCAAACAATGACCTAATCTTATTTGGTTTCCCAAATTACCCCATTGTAAAATCGTTTTTCATTGTAAACTATTAAAATGGTTTTCTAATACAAAATACTTATTTTTTTAATTTAGGAAACAAACTAATTTCTCAAAAGTGACTACCAAGATTATAGATAGGCAGACCTGAAAGACCAAACTTTGGAATGTGGAGAGACAACCACCTTCAACTTCCCAAACTTCCACAGTAATGTATGAGAACTACTATGGGTCCTGACCCAATTATCCTGTCACCTGCTAATGACATCCCCCACCCCACTCCACCACCCCCACCCTATCATACCTCCTGACTCACTTCCTGCCTGAAATTTCAAGTAGCCTGGAACAAGATGTCAACATGTCCTGTTTTGCACCTTGATTCTAAGAACTAGCTTAACTGCAATATCTTGGGTTAAAATGGACAAACAAGTGTAACTTAAGATCTGTCCCAGAGCCCTAGAAGAGTACTATTTCCAATCACCATTAGATTCCTCATTCCCCACACCACTCCACCCCTCTCCTACCCACCAAGGCCCTATATAAATGCTGCTCCCTCCCTGAACCTTGTGACTCTACCTAACCAGGAGAGTCACCTTCACTGGGTGAACTCAATAAACCTTGCATTTGTTTAAAATTTCTGGTCCTGTTACCTGGTTATTCCTGTCTTACCACACTACAAAACAATAACACTAACAAGACATCCTAGATAATGACAGCTAGAAGAATCTTGAGGTTTAAATTATTGTGGAAATTTAGTTATGAAAAAATGTAAATAAGTGGGTCACAGGCACCAACTTTTCCATGAGATACTCTTGCACAGGATAATAAAAATAATTTGTCTATATTAAATTGCAAAGAAAACTACTTATGGAGATTCTAATATGAGAAGAGGTCACAAAGGGGCTTTCTCATGATCTCCCTCAAAAGTAAAAGAAAATTCCAAGAAGAAATAAAATTGTTAGGAATTCTCACAAAAGAATGAAACTCACCAAAAAGTCAATAAACAAATTGAAGAAATCAGGCATAATTTTTTAAAGTATGATATAAAAAAGGAGAAAAACAATAAAAAGGTAAATAAATTCAAAAGTAGAAACAGCAAAAAAACAAGAAAGTACAAATATAATTAATCAGAGATTGGACATACTCTGGGACTTGAAGGAGTGAGAACATGTATAAAATATAGCCAAGTGAGGAGATGATGACAAAACTCAATATGGAAAAAATATGGAAATTGAAATGATTTCTTAAAATTCAATGAAAAGCAGTAATATCACAACAGAAGACAGTGGCAAAAACACAACTGAAGTGGAAAAAAAAGCTAAGAAATTAACAACTAGAAAAAGATTTTAAAATAATGCATAAAAAAGTGATGGACCTGGAAGACAGATCAGGGAAAGGAAACTTCAGAATTATGAAATCATGGTAAATATGAAGAATCCAATTACAACACATCAGGAAATCAGAGATGAAAATTTCTTACAACTATAAAAATCAAGCCACAATCCACAAAAGAAAGAATTTACAAAATCCCTAAAAGAAGAAAGCCAAAATTCAACTCATTCAAGCACCTTGTTATTATTCAAACTATAGAAATGAAAACAAAATCTTTTCAAATTCCAAAACCTCTAGAACTGAGCTCAATATATTTCCATTGCAATTAATTTTTTTTATTTTATGACCTCAATAGTTATTAAAAAATAACTACAATTTAATAAGTTTAGTCTTGCAAAAAGTAGTAGAAAATCAATAATACCAGATTTTAACATACCACCATCAGAATATAAATAAAAAAGATAAAAAAACCCCACTGATATGAATAGTGCTAAATAAGCTGGATTAGATAGATAATATAAAATACCTAATATACATTTTTTACATGTACACAAAGAACACACATAAAATTGATAATATTCTTAAACAGAGAATCCTTAAAAGAGAAAGCATTTTGAATACTTTATTTCTGAATCATGGGAAATTTAAACAATAATATGATAAAAAATATGAGTATATGGAAAATTTAAAATTATTTACTAAACAACATCTGAATTATAAAATCTAGAAAGAAATATTAAGAAAAACAAGAAAAAACCTGAAAGATAATAACACAAAAGCCATATAACAAAATTTACAGGCTAAAACCAAAGCAGTACTCAGAAGCAAATTCACAGCACTAAAAACCTTCATTAATAAGAGAGAAAAAGAGAAACTCAATCAAGTCTGTATGTAAAAAATTAGAAAATTAATACAGTAATGCACCAAAGGTAAGCAAGAGGTGATAGGTCATAACAATAAAAGAAGAAATTCATAAAAATAAAAAAAAAGGAAAGGAAAACCAAAAACTGTTTTATAAAAATCAGAACACAGATTAATAGCTTGCAAATTGATTCCCGAAACTGGGGAGAGAAATCAAAGTAGCAAAAAAGGCAACAAGAAAGGAGAAATGACAAGTGCAAAACTGTAAAAGTTACCAGACTACTACATACAGTGGTATGGTGGCAATTTGAGAAATTGAATATACTCTACAAACATATATAAAAATATCCAAAAAAAAAGGAAATAGAGAAGTATAATTCTAATTACATACGGAAAAATCAAATAAACAATAATGAGATGTAATCAGAATATTAGACTAGGATCAGATGAATTCACAAGTAAATTCTTCTAAATTTTCAAAGATCGAATGATTGATATATATACACATATATGTAAAATTGACTCTTTCTAAATAGAGTATACTGTCCAATTCTTTTATGAAGCAAATGTGGTTTTGATCTCCAACCTGACAAAAAACAAAGAGAACTATCAGCCAATATAATGATTCTCAATGGAAAGTACTGAATAAAATATTGGGAAAACTGTTTATAAAAGATATGTATTTGTATATGTACATAAATATATATCAGGAATACAAATATAATTAGATATTAATAAATTGTGATAAATAGTATTAACAATAGAAATTTTAAGTATATTATAGTCCATAACTACAGAAAAGGCCCTGAACAATATATAACAGCCATTTATGTTTAAAGCACTAAAAAAAAAGCATAAAAATAGAATTTTTCCTTAATATGATTTTTAAAAGTATCTATGTAAAACCTAAAAGTAGCATTATTTGTGATGGAAAAGCCAAAAATGTTGACTCCCATTATATTTTTTAAAATACCATGGAAACCTTAAAATGACATAATTCAAGGGGGAAAAAGGAAGGAACCACTACATTATGATTTGTTAGTTTCTTTTTGTTTTACAAAAATGCAAACAAGTCTGATTTAATGGTTTTATTTGGGGTTTTATTAATTTTTAAATTTTCATCCTTTATATTTATTGAAATTCTTAATTTTTAAAAATAATTATCTTTTAAAAACAAGAAAACTCAATGAAACAAACCTTCTGACGTCATGGATTCCAGCATGTTTTATAAAGATTTGCTTTTGAAGTTGATGGCAAGAGCTATTTATGTAATTTGCTAACAGTAACTGTGTGTTATTTAGCAATACAGAACAGAAATAAATTTTTAATAAAACAAAAATATCTTAAAGAAGTTAAGAAATACCTCTAGTTCAATTAGAGCCGCAGTCACTGCGTCTGTTGCAAGGGCACCAGCCTGTAGTTGTTCAATGGCCTGCAGAAAAAGTAGGTGGCAGTTTCATCTAAAAAATGACTTAAGGACATCAATATATACTTTCTCAAGATTTAGATTTTTAGATTTAAGAGCTAGATGGGCCCTCAGAAATCATCTAGCCTAACCTTCATTTTACAGATGATTAAACTGTGAGACCAACGTCATACAAGGAGATGGAACTGAAATTCAATTCCAATCAAACCCCAATTCAATCCCCCTGAATTCTACTTCAGTTTACTTTCCACTATATCATACTGTACATGATGAAGTTGAATCAATCTAAGTTGAACCAATATAAAATCATAAAATATTTAATGTGATGTTTCTATCCCATATTTAGGAGCTCTATTTAAGTTCTAAAGCATTTTTATCCAAGCATTTTTTAGACTTATCGGTAAAAATTAGGGAGCTAGAACTTTTCATTGCTACTATATCTTCAGATAATAAAGAGCATGGACTATCCATTTGAATGTGATATGACTACTTTTAAAATGTAAGCATGGTGTTATAAAAATAAGAATTATAATAAATGTTTCTCTAGTCAAGGGCAATTTTGCAACTGAACTTAGCTGTAAAATGAAGGGGTTGGATTAGAGTATCCTGTAATGTCCCCTCCAGCTATAAAATTCTACAGTCCTATATACTTCTCTAAAAACGAACATAATCTACATATATTGTGTATTTCTGAAGTCTATATTTCACTCAAAGTAAAATATGACTCAGATAACAAATACATGCTGATTTATGACACATGAGTCAAAAAGTATGATAGCTTTAGTAGCATTACAAAAAGTTACAACTCCCCACCTTCATCTTTATCATTTCACATACTCCCTATAAAAAAAAGAATAAAATGAATAGTAGTTATTATATTCAAAATTTACATACTGGATTTCAATCATAGCAAAAGATGCCTGTCTTTAATATACTATAATGACTATTTCTGTACAAATGAGACAGGAACAAGAGACCTATATTTATTTAATTTAGTATGTCTAATTAACATCCATTTGCATAAAAACTACTGGGAGATTTGCTTGCTAAAATAGAAGAGAGTCAAGATCAAAATGAAAACAAATCTAGTATTTCTAATATGACCCAATACTCCATGTTAAGCATTCAACAATTTATATTTAGAAAAAACAGCAAAACCTCAAAAACCAAAGGAAAAATCACAACTGAGGCAGAGTAAATAAATAGCTAAAACAACCATGAATGACAATGAGGTTGCTATGGTACAAACTAACTGATGAGAAACATAAGGAAAAATACACAGTAATTTCACAAACATTTGCATCTATTTTAATTCTTTTTTTTTTTTTTTGATAATACCCTTCAGGGAAACAGAATAAGCTTTGGGACTGCTTTCCCTACCACTTTTATAGAGTTTCATGCTTTTTCAGAGTATTAAAGAGGGATATGTGTGCCTACTTATATGTACAAGGGGTAAGGAAGGAGCCTAAAGCAAAAAAACAATTCCAAAAACACATACTTTAATCTGGAGGTAAAAGAACTAGCATTTGAAATAAAATCCCACAAATATGAGCAAAACAACTTTATGGAACAAACCCAAAATGTTTCACAAATACAACCCTAGTAAATTAAATTCAAGTGAAACAACATAACTATATATGAAACAGAAAAGGTTTAATATTTAGAACTTAAAATTTGTTCATACCTTTTGACAGGCTCTTTTGCACACATGTTTATATTCTTTAGCTTTGGATTCAGAGTGATAACCTGCACCTATTGAGGAGAAAATTGATCAATATTCTATCATTAAAATATCAGACATTTAAAATGTATAAATGGGCCTTCCAAAATTAATGATCTTTCTGTGACCTTCCAGTAACAATTACAGAAAAATAAACAATATGAACAAAGCTTTGAATATTAGCTGCTATTAATATCTCTCTAGAAAGGAATTACGGCATGGTGGATAGAGAGCTGGCCTTTGAGTCTGAAAGATATACATAAAAGCCCCACCTCTGACACACCTGTCATGTCACCCTGGTCAAGTCACTTACCTTCAAAGTGCTGAAGACAACTCTCTAAGTGCACAAGCTGCAGATGAGCCAATCTGCTTTGGTGGAGGAAACTTCCTTTTACAGGTGTGTGCCAAACCAACAAAATCGAACATCTCATCCTTACCCTATCCTAAGATTTACAAAGTATTTTCCTAAAAGCAATTCTGAGGAGCCTCCCCAATAATTGCTGTGTACCAGGATCCAATTTCAATTCAAGTCATGTTAACAAACATTTGTTAAGTGCCCAATATTTGCAAAGCAATGTGCTAGATGCTGGGGATTTTTTAAAAAATGAAAAATTATATAGTCCTAGGTTTCAAGTAGCTTACTGACTACTGGGGTGGAGGGAGAAATAGGTACAATATATGCACATATATGTATAATACAAATACAATGTAAAGTATGATTGGGTTAAAGAAGAGATATAAAATACTCTAGGAAAATTTGAAAAAGGAGAGAACACTTTCACATTGGAGGAGACAAGGTGGAATAAAGGAAGATACCATGAGAGTTAGAGAAAAAATTCAACCAAGAAGGGGCTGCAGATGAGTTTATTCCAGGCAATGAGAATGGTCTTCACAAACACACAGGAGCAAGAAATAGCAAGACAAGACCAAGAAATGCATAATAGTTCATTTTGGCTGGAAGATTTATGAAAGGAAGTAATGTGAAATGGAGCTGAAAATATATGTTGTAGTCATCTGCAGAAGCAAAGAAGTTCACATTTTTTTCCTACATTCAACAGGGACTTTCTTGAGCTCTACCCCAAACCCCTCCAAATACCTGTCAAAAATGACTCCAAACAAAGTCTAGAGCAACAGAAACCACAAAATGACAGGAAAAGAAAAATATCAAGCTCTAAGGGGAAGACCCTCAGGGTTGCTGTCACAAAGAGAAACAGTTACCATTAACATTCACTCTAAGCCAAGAGAGCCCAAAATACAGCCATTAAGTGGGGCTTGGGCAGGGACTTGTGGTTCAATCTGTGAGCTTCAGAGTGAACTGGGTTTAAGATTTTGTGAAGAAAAGAAAAAGAGAGGAGAAGAGAGGAAAGGAGTGAAGGGAAGAGAAGGGGAGGGAAGAAGAGTGGAGGGAGGGAGGGAAAGAGGAAGGAAGGAAGGAAGGAAGGAAGGAAGGAAGGAAGGAAGGAAGGAAGGAAGGAAGGAAGGAAGGAAGGAAGGAAGGGAGGGAGGGAAGGAAGAAGGGAGAGAGAGAGCTAGCCAGTAAACCCCAAGTTAAGTGGGCAGCTTCTGGCCATCAAAATTTACCTTCCTTCTCTCTTTCTTTTTTCCCAAAACCTTAAACCCAGTTCACTGGGAAGCTTGTAGAATGGACCACATAGGTCCCTGCCCAAGCTCCACTTAATGGCTGTATTTTGGGACCTCCTAGCTTAAAGTGAATGTCAATGGTAACTGTTACTCTTTGCAACAGCAACCCTGAGAGTCTTCCCCTCCCAGCTTGACTTGTCTTTTTTTCCCCTTTTTCTAATTAAAGGGGCCATTCACTTCTTAAAGAGGCCTATTCACTGAATGGGCGTTACCTCACTCTAAGTAAGTACATGAAAAGGCCTTAGCCTAAAAGGGCAAGGGTCTCCCATTGCTTCTTGGGCCATCTCCAGTCATCTTGATGAATATCTGGTCACTGGATCCAAAAGGCTCTGGGGGAGAAAGTGAGGCTGGTGATCTTGCAAAGCCAATCCTCACCCAAATCAAAGTCAACTGCAAATCATGTCATCATTTCCCTGATGTCATGGTCCTCTTCAAAAACAAAAGACAAATACAATGTTCTCATCTACAAAATAAATGAGCTGGTCAAGATGATTTTGAAAAACAACCTTCTTTCTAGCCTGGTTTCTTTGCCTCACCAAGATTAAAGAATTTGGCCATGGTATGCAAAACACCTTGTTTTCTACAGATTGCCTCATAAAACATTGTGAATTAAATATTTTCAAAATTCACTATACCAAACTCAGTTGTTTCATTCAAATTCTCTTTCAGAAACAATCACCACTCTATGTAAAATTCATTCATTAGTTTACTTCCAGACATGTCATAATTCGACTATATATATACATATATATATATATATATATATATATATATATATTTTCCAAACTCATTTATTCATGTCTTACCTGCATGCACCAACACAAATCCTACACGCTTCTCTTTATGGGGTAGTTTTGTTTCATGCTCTTTGGCTGTTACCTTAACAGCCATAACCTGAGGTGATTTGGAGGGTAGACCTTCTGCTGAACTCATCCCCTTCTCCATGATCATTCTCTACAATTACCATCTTCTATTGGAAAAATTGCATATTTCCAATGAAAAGGAAACTCTGAAGAGGAATCACCCTAAAGGAAAACCAACACAGATGTTAATTTCCACTGCCAAAGACATTACTTATTTAAATTCATGCAAAGATAATATTTTACAAAAATCTATTTTATAGTTGGAAATGTTATTTACATCTTTACTTGCAAATATTTGCTAGTGTCTAGAAATAAAAAAGAAAATTAAGTATGGAGATTGCCGGACACCCAAAAAATTTGATCTTGTAATAATACTGTAGATTTTTCACCCACCTTACTATGTTGTACTCTATTATATCAAATTTAACTTTAATATCACCTCCTCTTAAAGATTTCATATAGTAGGGAGAATAGGAATATCAGCTAGTTATTATGTTCCCTCAGTCACCTTTTTTTGGCTCAATATTTTTCTATACCTTTGATGTTGACATCTACAACACCTCTTGCACAAGTCTTCTACCTCATCACTCACACAGTACTACCTTAGTTTTGATTCCCAACATCTTCTGCCCTATCTGCTGAGTCTCAAGTGTCTCCCCACTCTAATCCATTCTCTGCATAGTTGCCAATGCGATTTTCCTAAAGCTTAGGTGTTACCATGGCACTCTTCAGTTCAATAAACTCCAGGGGCTCACTATTATTACCTTTAGAATAAAACTAACTCCTTTGGCATTTAAAACTTCTTTGAAATATGTTCCCTTCTTACTTTTCCAGACTTTTTACATATTTTTAATTCCATACTTTTTTTCTCTTTATTGCTATTTCTACCTCCCCTATATCACATCCAGAACTGGGATGTTAGGGTTCAAGTGTGATGGTTCACCTATCCATAATGGAAAAAAGTTATAATGATTTTTACAAATCTTTTCCATTCTACATTTATTTATTGTTGTCCTTCTGTTTTTATCCTTAAATGGCTTTGGGTTGATTGTATTTAAGTGACTGTCATGTTAAGCTTTTTCTTTTGAAGATGGTAATAGCATGCAAGCAGGACTCTGCAAATGATATTCAACAATACAGCATTTCTTTACCATTAAAAAATTAACTGAAAGATAAACAGAATAAAAGATTTCACTATGTTTATAGTCTGTTTATTATGAAAAAGTATTTGATTCAGTAAAATAAAATACCACCAGGATCATTTTCAAAAAGGCATCAACCATCCATACATCAAAATCAGTCAAGATTATTTGAAAGATATTTTTTGAAATAACCCTGTTCAGTGATTTTCTCATCATAAACATCAGGTAAGGCCCAAAAAGTACACATCTGAGGTGTAAGTACTCCTGCACTAACTCCACAGACTGGCCAACTGCATATTAAACTCTAGAAAGCATTTTTTATTTAATTTTCCCATATGGATTGTTCGAATGCCTCTTTTCAGTAATCATGGATCACACTGAGGAAACCCCGTAACATTCTGGGGCTTGATACAATCAGTACAATGTTACCTGAACATAGGAGCATCTGGAGAACTTTGCCATCAATAGATAGTCTTGTTTCATTTGTCCCTATCTCCTCCATTAGATTGTGAGCTCCTTAAAGGCAGGGACTAATTTTTCCCCTTTCTTTGTATTCCTAGGTCAGCATACTGCCTGATACCTGGCACTTAAGGAGTGCTTGTTGACTTGACTCAATGAAAATGACAAACACCTTTGCCAAGTATATATCTCTCTACACAGCCCTTGACAATAATTTCGGTATGATTGAACAATTATTTCTTCATTTTGTTTAGCATGGGATCTTGTATCATGTGATCTAAAGAGACTCTTTTGGAGTATAAGCCTGCATTTTGTTATATAAATTTAAATGTTTGGTTGTAATCAACAACAAACTGTGAAATTTTGTATCCTACCTACCAATTAGTCAATTGTGTGACTGACTATAATGCCTGCCTGACTGAATTGTCTCTATGCCATACTGCTTCTGCACTCAAACCAAAGTGGGGGGAAGACATATTGAGAAGAAAGCAGATTCAGAGGGGTGCAGTATCATAAGACTCAGACCAAGATAGTCCTGGTCCAGGTACTCTGAGGTCCTCAATACTGTCATGAGATTCCAGAGGGGACCCTGGAGCGCTAGTGCTATGTACCTCAAAGATCCAAGGGGTTACAGCTAACAGAGAGGTGGAAGTCAGCCCAGAAAGTTGGAGACCCAAGGGGAAAAAAAATCAGGCCAATCATCCAAACCAAAAATGCAGCAGAGCCTGACCTTGACAGAAGGCTCCAATTTGGGAACTTAAGCTAGAGTGATGAATAAATCAAAGATAACAACAATGAATATAAAAAATTATTGTAGATCTAGAACTATCTTTTTTAAAAAAGTGAAAGACTATGTAATTGAAAACAGCTGCTCAAAGGAAAAAAACAGATTTTCTACAAGGACTACATGCAAGAGACAAAAAATTAAATAAAAACTCTAGAGGATTAAATTCTAAGGAGAAAAAAATAGCTTAGAAAAGAGAATGATAAAATTTGCCCAAGCAATAGACTCTTTGAAAAAAAAAACCAGAAATTAACAACTCCGGAAAACAGCAAAAAAAAAAAAAAATTAGAAAAAAAATCAAAAGATTGAAAAAATAGCATTAAGATATCTGATATAAAAAATAGCTGACATGGAAAATATGACAAGAAAACTTGAGAATCACTGAACTTGAAAACTATGATTTTTAAAAGCCTAGACACTATATTTCATGAAATGATAAATAAAAATTGTCAAGATCTATTAGAACAGAAGGGTAAAGTGAAGACAGAAAGAATACAAGCGCTTGCTAAAAGAAACTCCACAAAGAAAACTTTCAGGAATGTCGTGGTCAAAATATAAAACTCTCATATCTAAGAGAAAATAGTTCAAGCATCTAGAAAGCAGTGCAAGTGCAAAGGAACAATAGTAGGATCACACACGATTTAGTAACCACTGCTATATAAGAAATGGAGAGCTTAGAATACAACATTCCAGAATGCAAAGGATATAGGCTTAAAGACAAGAATAATTTACCCAGAAAAATTGAATATAACGCTATGGGGAAGAAGTAGAGCTTTAATGAAGTGGTGGAGTTCCAAGCATTCCTGATAAAAAGACCAGAACTACGTAGAAACTTTGAAGTTCAAACACAGGAATGAAAAGAAAAATAAAAACATAAACATAAATGAACAATGATAAAGGACTAAATGAAGATAAACATCTCCCCATTAAGAAATGATATATATATATATATCTTCTCTAAAACCTATTCACGTCATCAGGGTCATAGAGGGAGTCTTTTGACAAGGCCTGAAAGTGATTGTAATTATCTTGATTATCTTAAGAAAAGAACAGAAAGAAAGGGGAAGAGCACACTGGGTGGGGGGAGGACAAGGAAAGTTAGAGGAAAAGTATATCACATAATCAGGATGCACAAGTAGACATTTATTCAAACAAGGAAAAAGGGATGGTAGTGGGATCAGCTAACATTTAATCTCACTCTTCCAGTGAGAGAAGATGGCGACTGGAAAGCAAGGACTTGCGTGAGCTCCCACCCGGGTCCCTACAAACACCCATAAAAAATGGCTCTGAACAAATTTTGGAACTGTAAAACCCATGACATAGCAGAGGGAAACAGGGCTCTAGCCCAGGGCAGCCTGGATGGTCTCTGGGTAAGGTCTGTCCCACATGGACCTCCCAGCCCCCAGCCGAGGGGAGGGGAGCTGAGCCCAGCGCGCACGGAGCGAACAGACCAGACGCGAACCTACCAGACCAGGAGACGAGCGGAAAGTGCCCTGGCAT
>CM053625.1:215790252-215810146 GCA_028646595.1 Phalanger gymnotis
AACCACAAACTCAGTCACGCAGCTTTTCCCACTAACCTTCTCTGTTGTCTTTGCTGTTTGTGGGTTGAGAGGTCTGGTGCAGCTCACTGATTCAGGGCGCTAGGGGGCGCTAAGGCACGCTCCGCCCGGTTCCTGGTCTAGGTCTGGTCGGTCCACACCGCCCACGCTGGACTCTGCTCCGCTCAGCTCCTCTCCCCTCAGCTCCCAGCTCCGTGCGGGATAGACCTTACCCAGAGACCATCCAGGCTGTCCTGGGCTGGAGCCGTGCTTCCCTCTGCCACTTTGTGGGTTCTGCAGTTCTAGAATTGGTTCAGAGCCATTTTTTTATAAGTTTTTGGAGGGACTTGGTGAAGAGCTCAAGCTAGTCCCTGCTTTCCAGCCACCATCTTAGCTCCACCCCTGCCCATCCACAAAGTAGTTTCTTGAGTCCAAATCCAAGGCTCTTTCTATGGCAACATGCTACCAACATCTAAGAATGATTCATTATAATAATTTGTCCTGGCAAATTCTTACTCTAGGGGATTTCATCAACTCCCATGTATTTGATCATCATCTCTATGAAGAAAGCTCCATTGAATCTCCACCTTATTTCACTTTCAAATCACTTTTCACCTATCACCTGAACTATTACAACAGATTTTATTAGGTCTCTCAGCCTCAAATCTCTCTCCTCTCCAATACTTCTAACTGCCAAATTACTACCTCTAAAGTGTCATCCACACAACATGATTTCCCTGCTCAGAGAACTTCTCTTTATTGCCTTTATTCAATATCTCGTGACTGACTCAAATTTGAAATACTGTACCGGTTGTTCCTAAAGTCTGGACACATAGGCAATTGACAGCAATGTGGAGTTATCTAATTGAGTTCATGTCAATCTTGCAAAGTACATCAACCATTACATCACAAATGATGGAAATCATATTGAAAATGTTATTTGCTAATATTCCAATTAAATAAAATGTTGAAAATTTCATTCATTTCATTTCTTGAAAATATGCATTCTTGCCTATGTGTCCAGACTTTTGGAACACCCTGTAGAAACTTCCATTTGGTATTTTAAAATATTCACAATCTGGCTCTACCCTATATGATTAGAATTATTTCATACTATTTCCCCCTCATATCTTTTTCTAGCCAAATGAGTCCTACTTCCATGCTTTTGTACAAACTGTCTCACGTACCTGGAATTCTCTCCCTCCTCACCTCTTACTTATTGAATCAGTAGCTCCACTGAAAGATCAACTGAAGTACCATATATACCTAAAATAATCTAGCCCCTTCATAATACCCATTAGTGCACCCACCCCCCAGAAATTATTTTGTATTTACTCATCCACCCGCCAACTCTCTAGACCGTTTCATTTGTCTCTCTATTGGCTGAATCAAGCACACAGATTGACACACAGTCCTGTACACTATTCTGGAGTACTGTGTTCCATTTTAGATGCCACAGCTTAGTAAGAATACAGTACTGATAATCTGGATAGTATCCAAAAGAGGGCAACTTCAATAGTATGGTGAAGAGCCACAAATTTATTCTCTATGATCCAAAAGAATCCAAGAATTTTTAGGCTGAGAAAGAGAAGGCTTAGGGGAACATGACAGCTATCTTCATATATTTGAAAAATTATAATTCTTCAAATTACTAAGTATTTATTACCAGAGGAATCTTACTCTCAAAAAGGAAATGACTATTCTAAATTTTTCAATTAGGAAAATATTATTAACTTGACAATTATTTCTCATGTTCTTCTCCCACTCACCTCCCCCTACCACTAGAAGTAGTATACTAATTTTCAAAGGCACCTCAAACTTTATCAAATAATATATGATATTTTATGGTGTTCAAAGTCATAAATCCCACTTTGAAGAACTTTCCAGATTCTCACTCCAAAAAACTAATGGACCAACCAGTAAACCACAGTCAGTAAATACCTACATTCATTCGAAAACAAATATTTAATTCAACTAATACCTTAAAACAATTTTAATATAAGTATTTATTCCAAGCCGGTCAATAAAAGTTGTGGACAGTCATTTAAAATAAAACATTTAACATTAGAAGCAATTTCCGAACTAAAATTAGCTTTTGTGAAGAGCCTATTAAAACATACATATGTATAATTTTTAAAATGGGATATAATGCTAGGTATATATTATATGCAGAATTCTAAGGTAATCTCTTCTTTTGTAGATTAATTTATTTTTAGTTTCCAACATTCATTTCCACAAGATTTCGAGTTACAAATTTTCTTCCCATTTCTCCCCTCCCTTCACCCCAAGATTACACCTTCCTCAATCTTCCCTACCTTCTATCACACCCCTCTCCCTTCTCTTATCCCCTTCCCCTCCATTTTCTTGTAGGGCAGGATAAATTTCTATACCAGATTGCCTGCATATTTCCCAGTTGCAAATAAAAACAATTTTTAATATTTATTTTTAAAACTTTGCATTCCAAATTCTCTCCCTTCTTCCTTCCCCACTCACCCTCATTAAGAAGGCAAGCAATTCAATATAAGTTATACATGTGGCATCATACAGAACATTTCCATAATAGTCATGTTGTAAAAGACTAACTATATTTCCCTCCATCCTATCCCACCCCTCATTTATTCTATTTTCTCCTTTGACCTTGTCCCTTTTCAAACGTGTTTGCTTTTGACTCCCCCCCAATCTACCCTCCCTTCTATCATTCCCTCCCCTTATCCCCTTCTCCCCTACTTTTCTATAGGATAAGATACCCAATTGAGCTTGTATGTTATTCCCTCCTTAAGCCAAATCTGATGAGAGTAAGGTTAACTCATTCCCTTTCACCTCTCCCCTCTTCCCTTCCATCACAACAGCTTTTTCTTACCTCTTTTATGTAAGA
This sequence comes from Phalanger gymnotis, assembly GCA_028646595.1. NCBI lineage: Eukaryota > Metazoa > Chordata > Mammalia > Diprotodontia > Phalangeridae > Phalanger > Phalanger gymnotis. The sequence goes on from CM053625.1 coordinate 215,793,125, forward strand.
AAATTTACCCCCTTCCCTCTCTCCTTTTCTCTTTCTCCTAATATATTCTGCTCTCACCCCTTAATTTTATTTTTTAGATATCATCCCTTCATATTAAATTCACCCTATGCCCTCTGTCTATATATATGTATATTCCCTTCAACTATCCTAATACTGAGGCAGGTCTCATGAGTTACTAATATCATCTTTCCATTTAGAAATGTAAACAGTTCAATTTTAATAAGTCCCTCGTGATTTCTCTTTCCTGTATACCTTTTCATACTTCTCTTGATTCTTACGTTTCAAAGTCAAATCTATTTAGCTCTGGTCTTTTCATCAAGAATGCTTGAAAGCCCTCTATTTCATTAAATATACATTTTTCCCCCTGAATTATTATACTTAGTTTTGCTGGGTAGGTGATTCTTGGTTTTAATCTTAGCTCCTTTGACCTCCAAAATATCATATTCCAAGCCTTTCAATCCCTTAATGAAGAAGCTGCTAGATCTTACATTATCCTGATTTTGTTTCCACAATACTCAAGCTGTTCTTTTCAGGCTGCTTGCAGTATTTTCTCCTTCACCTGGGAACTCTGGAATTTGACTACAATATTCCTAGGAGTTTTCCTTTTGGGATCTTTTTCAAGAGGCGATTGGTGGATTCTTTCAATTTCTATTTTACCCTCTGGTTCTAGAATATCAGGGCAGTTTTCCTTGATAATTTCTTGAAAGATGATGTCTAGACTTTTTTTTAATTTTTGATCATGGCTTTTAGACAGTCCTATAATTTCAAAATTATCTCTCCTGGATCTATTTTCCAGGTCAGTGGTTTTTCCAATGAGATATTTTACATTCTCTTCTATTTTTTCATCTTTTGGTTCTGTTTTATAATTTCTTGATTTCTCATAAAGTCATTGGCTTCCTTTTGCTCCATTGTAATTTTTAAGGAATTATTTCCTATAGTGAGCATTTGGACCTCCTTTTCCATTTGGCCAATTCTGCTTTTTTAAGGCATTCATCTCCTGATTGGCTTTTTGGACCTCTTTTGCCATTTGGTTTAGTCTATTTTTTAAGGTGTTATTTTCTTCAGTATTTTGGGGGTCTCCTTTAGCAAGTTGTTGACTTGTTTTTCATGATTTCCTTGCATCACTCTCATTTCTAATTTTTCCTCTTCTTCTCTTACAAAATCCTTTTTGAACTCTTCCATCACCTGTGACCAATTCATATTTTTCTTAGAGACTTTTGATGTAGGGTCTTTGATTTTATTGTCTTTTTCTGGTTGTATGTTTTGATCTTCTTTGTTACCAAATTAGATTCTGTAGTCTGAGGTTATTTTTTATGCTATTTGCTCATTTCCCCAAACAATTACTTGACTTTTGAGCTCTTTGTCAAGGTATGACTCTGCTTCCATAGTGGAGAGTGCTCTGTCCAAGCTTCAGGGGTTTTTGTGCTTCTGTTTTCAGAGCTACTTTTAGGCACCTGTAAATTTTCTCTTTTTCTGATGGTATGATTCAAGGAGAGGCATTTACTCCTCTCCTGGCCTGTGCTCTGGTCTGTGAGTAACCTCAACTACTCTTCTCTGCCTTGGAACTGTGAAAAGGATTCCCTCTCTACAGCCACCACAGGCTCTGCCACACCACGGTTCCTCTTTACCCCAGGACTTCCACCCAGGATCACAAACTAAATCCAAGCAGGGCAAAGCAAGAGAATCCTGCCTTAGTGGCAGCAAAGAGATCCCTGCACTCCTGCTCTTGATCCTGACACTTGATCCCTCTACCATCTGTGGGCCTGGTGCTCCTGAAGCAGCTACTGCTGCTGCTGCTACCGCTGCTGCTGCCACCACCACAGCAGCCTCCACCACGCCAGGGCTGGGGCCAGACCATGCTCTTCTCTCACCCAGGTCAGACAGAGTTTTCCCACTGACCTTTTACGATGTCTTTAGCATTCGTGGGTTGACAAGTCTGGAAATTGCCACAGCTGTCAATGCTTCAGTGCCCTAAAGCCTGCTCTACCAGGTCTGCTCTGGCTGTCTACGCATGGGCTCCCCTCCCAGTACTGTGCAATAGACCTTTCCCATCAACCTTCCAGGCTGTCTTGGGCTGGAGATTTGTTTCACTCTGTCATTTTGTGAGTTCTGTAGCTCTAGAATTTGTTTGGAGTCATTTTTTACAGGTATCTAGAGGGATTTGGGGGAGAGCTCAAGCAAATCCCTTTTACTCCACCATCTTGACTCCACCCCCTCAGGTAATCTCTTAAATATGAAACTATGCTTTCCTACATCCAGAGGGAAAGAGAAAAGGATCATACTAGCACATTCAGAAGCTTCTAAAAGTTTATAAAAGGTGAATACCCCGGTTTGGGAAGGGCAAAATGCAGGCAATCAGGAACTACAGGAAAGTATGTAGCATTTAGTATGCTCTGGGCACTACAAAATAGTCAGGAAGACAATTAGAAAGTTCATCTGCCACCAATCAAATTGACATGTCAGGATCAAAAAAAAAATGTGTAAACTAAGAGACAATGAGAAGACAAAACACAACATTCAGAAATTTTTTGGTACACAATGTCAAAAAGCTGGAGCTGTTCCTGACGTGCAACAAATCTTACCATTTGGTGATTGCTTAGAATGTTTCCTATAGGAATCATAAAATAATTGTGAAAAGAGCCACCCAGCTAGCCATTAAGATCACCAATCCAAATACTAGACAGAAGAGTGAAGAAAAAGAGCAAATCCCTTTGCATACTTAAATTTGTGTTAAATAAAACTTCAAACTACAAATGTATGTGTGTATATATGTACACGTATATTATATGTGTATATGTATTCATACATATGTCCAAAGGTACCTAGCCCAGACTTAACACTAACTGAAATATAGGCTAGTAGAAAAAAGACCAAAAACATCTTAATGGGATGGCAACATTAAGGATCAAGTTTTCTATAAATGCGACCACAACTCCACCATGGCTAGATGGTCCCATACTAGCATTCTAACTCTAGGAAAAATAATTAACCAACCTTATTTGAGCTTTTGAATAGCATTAAATAAAATATTTACAGTATAGGTACTAGGGATCAGAGATCCATTATATATGTTGGAAAGGACATTGGAGACCATCTAGTCCAACCCTCTACTTTAGAGATGAGGAAACTAAAGCCCAGGGAGGGCATAGGATATCAGATGTAGAGCTGGAATGAATATGAAAGGTCTAATCCAACCTTTTCATATGACATTCAGGGAGGTTACATTACTTGCCTGAGGTCACACAGGTAGTGCAGGTCAGGATTAGCATGTGGTACAAGCTCTGGTTCAGACAACTTGTAACTTTTGACAACAGAATAAGTTCATCTTATAGGTCATTTTAAATTTTTTTTTACTATAGATGTCTGATTATATAAACACATTCTATATTTCCCCAGGTATTACTTGTTAAAACTCCCCAAAATTTTGAAGAACAAATGGCAGTTTATCCACCCTTAAAAGTTTTTGGTTCCTAAGGATTCACTTCTTTCCCTGTTTTCCCTTTCCTTCCCTGACCCAAATCTGTGTAATTTGGTATGATGTGCTGCTCTTAAGACTTAGTTTATGAAAAAGTACACCATATAGGATTGGTTTACATTTGGGTACTAGCTTTTCCCTACACAACTTAAAATCAAAGAATTTCACGCATATTCATGTTCAAATTCTGGGCTTATATATTTCTCCTTATTTAAATAAATTGCTATTATAAGGAAATTAGGGGACCCTGAGAAAATGTGCCTGTCAGATCTATGGGTAAGGGAAGAGTTTATGACTAAACACAAGAGTTGAGAGGATGATGGGAAATAAAATGTATAATTTTGATTACATGAAATTAAGAAGAATGTGTACACACACACACACACACACACACACACACACACACAACCTAATCAGCCAATTAGAAGGAAAACAGGGAAGAAATTTTACAGCAAGTTTCTCTGATAAAGGCCTCATTTCTCAAATATACAAAAAAATAAGCCAAATTTAAAAAGTGAAAGTCATTCCCCAATTCACAACTGGTCAAAGGATATGAACAGGCAGTTTTCAGAAGAAATCAGAGCTATCAATAAAAATAATAATGCTCTAAATCACTCTTGTTTACAGAAATGCAAATTAAAACAACGCTGATATACCGTTTCACACCATTGAGTTGGCTAACATGATAGTAAAGAAAAATGACAAATGCTGGAAGGGATGTGAAAAAAAAATGGGACATATGCATTCCATTGTTGATGGAGCTGTGAACTGGTCAGACCATTCTAGAGAACAATTTGGAACTATGCCCAAAGGGCTATAAAACTACATACTCTTTGATCCAGCAATACTACTACTAGATCTGTATCCCGAAGAGATCTTTTTTAAAAGGGAAAAGCACCTATTTGTGCAAAAATATTTTTAAGCAGTTCTTTTTTTGTATTGGCAAAGAATTGGAAATTGAGGGGATGATCATCAATTGGGGAATGGCTGAACAAGTTGTATATAATTGTGATGGAATAATATTGTGCTAAAGAAATGATATGCAGGATAATTCATGAAAACCTGAAAAGACTTACATGAACTGAGGCAAAGTGAAATGAGCAGAACCAGGAGGACATTGTACACAGAAACGACAATAATGAATGATGACCAACTGTGAATGACTAAGCTATCTTCAGCAATACAATGATCCAAGATAATTCCAAAGAACTCATGATGAAAAATACTATGGACCTCCAGAGAAAGAACTGATGAGGCCTGAATGCAGACAGAAGCATACTTTTCTTACTTTATTTTTCTTGTTTTTGTGTGTATTTTCTTTTGCAACATGACTAATAAGGAAATGTTTTACGTGACTTCACATATATTATTTATATCATATTGCTTGCCTTCTCAAGGGACAGGAGAGAAGTAGGATGGAGAAAATTAGGAGCTCAAAGTTTTTTAAAATGAATGTTTAAAAAATGTACATTCAAGTAGAAAATATTTAATAAAAATATATTAAGAAATTAAAAAGAAAAAATAAATTGCTTCTGTAAAATGGAATTTTCAGGATGAACAAGGTGTTAAGGTCATACAGGGACAGGGACAACCTATATCCCTATGAACTAAAGACATGATCTTAAGTCAGGAAGACTTGAGTTCAAATTCGACCTCAGAAGCTTAGCTGTGTAATACTGGGCAAGTCATTTAACTTCTGTATGCCTCAGTTTCCTCAATCATAAAATGGGGATCATAATAACATCTACCTCCCATGGTGGTTGTGAAGATCAAATGAAATAATTATTCATAAAGTACCTGATAGTGACATTTAATAAACCCTTTTTTCCTTCCTTCTTATAACACTAGAAGAAGCTATATTTGATCACAAACATTACAGCTATACGTATTCATTTACTTTACTGAATATTTATAGAAATATCATTTTCATATGATAAAATATCAGCTATTTAAACTCTAAATCCAATAGGCAGGGATCACGCAAAATGGTCTGGGGGGAATGAAAGGGAACATGCGTTTATTAAGTGATGAGCAATGTGCTAAGTACTCAACAAATATTAACTCATTTGATCTTCACAGTTGTCCCCTGAGGCAGGTGTTAATATTATCCTCATTGTGGAAATTAAGGAAGACAAAGTCCAAGTAACTTACCCAGAATCATATAGATAGCATTGGAGGCTGGATTTGAACTCTGATCATCTTCATCCTATCCACTGTGTCACCCAGCTGCTTCTAAAATTGAATTTACCATTACATTTTTCACTACCTATAATTCTCTTATTAATACTTTACTGAAGATATCATTAAAGGGGAAGAAATATTTATTAAGCACTTATGTTCTGATGCTAAGTGCTTTATGAGTATCATCTCATTTGATCTTGGGAGATAAATGCTATTATGATACTCATTTTACATTTGAGGCAACTGAGGCAGACAGAGGTTCAGGGTTATTTGCCCAGGGTCACCCAGCTAGTTAAGTGTCCAAGGTCACATTTCAATTTAGATCTTGCTAGCTCCAGGCCTATTGTTCTCTCCACTGTACCACCCAGCTGCCCTCTGGGTAATAATACTAAATCATATTTACACAGCACTTTGATGTTAACAAAGAACATTCTTTACAACAACCCTCTGATGTAGATAATAGATGAGGAAACTAACACTCAGAAAGGTTAAGTGACTCCCTCAAGGTGATACAACAAGTAAATGTCATACTCAGGGTCTGAACTCTGGTATCTCCTGACTCCCAAAGTCCAGTGTTTTTTCCACTTTCTTACTTTGCTTCTCAGGAAGCACACTTCTTCTAAAGAAAGAGAAGTCTTGTTAAAAGTATGTCAATAGTGTAGAACTTGCAAGGGACTAAGAATTAGAAGAACTAGGTTTTATTCACAGCTCTACTAATAATTAGTTGTATAATGGTAAAAAAAACTAGGCTTCAGTTTTCTCTTCTGTGAAATGAGGAGCTAGACTAGATAATGTCTATGGTACCTTCCACCTCTAGAATTCCATGACTTGTAGACTCTGAACAGACTGATCTGCTGCAATCATCATTACTACTTAATAGATACCCAAGGAATGCAATATTTAAATACTTACTTAGATCATTAATACTCCATTTTCCCTTTGCTGCTCTCCTTACAAAAGAAGCCAGTAAGTCAGAAGAACATTCATTGTTTTTACCAAATGTTTTTTCTTTATTCTAGACTCAATTTCATCAGTGTAGCAAATTCCCAGCATGGAAATTTCCTCTACCAATGACCATCAACAATCATCTGAAAATTACAGTGTTTGAGAGTACTTTGGGGGCACTGAGAAGTTAAGTGATTCATTCATGGTCACAGATTATCTGAGGCAAAACTTGAATACAAGTCTTTGGCTTCACAACCAACTTGCTACATCCATTAGGCCATCTTTCCTCTTATTCTAATCTTTCTAAAAAGTCACTTTGATACTCTCTTAAAAAAAAAAAACTTCAGTGACACCAACACTCTTTAACGAATAAAAACCAAATTCCAAGTCTGGCATCGAAAGACCTCTAATGAGACCTGCTCCCTCCCTGGCTACCATTTATAAGCAGCTTCTAATGAAAGTTGTAGTTACACTTTCTGCCAAGCTGTTACCCATTGTGTTATAAAGATACTTTGTACTTTTGTCCATCACCACCCTTCCCTCTCAGCACAATACTGAAAACTTAGCTATTCCTTGAGGACTATTAAATTTAATTCAACAAACATTTGTTAATTTATTTATTAATTTTATTGATATATTTATTAATTTCATTTATTAATCACTTCACTGAGCAAGGCACTATGCTTGAAGCTGAGAATATGAAAACACAAAACTGAAAATAAATTGGACTAATTTTAACATTTTTACTTTCTGTTTGGTTTTTTTTCCTTTTTATGTGTTGTCTTCCCCATTCCAGGGTAGTTAGGTGGCACAATGGATAGAGCACTGGGCTTGGAATCTGAAAGACTCATTTGATCTCAAACACTTATTAGCTGTACGACCCTGAGCAAATCACTTAATCCTGGTGTGCCTTAGTTTCCTCATCTGCAGAATGAGCTGGAAAAGGAAATGGCAAACCACTCCAGTATCTTTGGCAAGAAAACCCAAATGGGGTCTCGAAGAGTCACACACAACTGACAAACCATGGAACAACAACTATCCCATGCCATAGAAGGTTCCTTTAGGGCAGGGACTGTCTTAAGCCAACATCTAGTGCTTAGTACAAATGCCAGGAACAAGAGAAGAGCTAAATAAATGTGTATTGATTGACTGTTAGTACTTAACTCTCCATTTCCCAGTTTAGAGGAAGGAAAGGACAGATATTCACCTCTATCTATACCCTTGAGGCCATAAACGGAAATAAGCAAGGAGGAAGGGAATAATTCAAGAGTAATGTTTTATTAAATACATATTTGTGAAGAGCACAGCTCAAGGCACCGGAAACAAAAATGATCAACTAAACTGTTTCTGTCCCCCCCCCCCCACCTCCCCTATCTCAAGGACTTCACCATTTTCTCCTTTTGTGGATAAGAAAACTGAGGCTCGAGGACAGTGAACTGACAAAGGTCAACACAAGTAGTAATCACCAGAATTGAAATTTAAACCCAAGTCCTCCATTCCAGAGCCAAGGCTCTTTCCCCTGCACGGAACTGAGGTGGATACATGTATATTGCTAAGTAATACAAAGTAATTTAGGGAGAAAGGAAATGAGAAAAGAGAAGGGGGGGGGGAGAAGCGGAGAAAAATGAGAGAGGGAAGATGGGAGGGGTGGAGGAGGAGGAGGAGGAGAAGGAAGAGGAGGAGGAGGAGGAGACGACTGAGCGAAAGAGACAGAAAGGAGACTGAAAAAGACAAAGATTGAGAGAAAAAGACTGGGAGAAAAAAATAGACGAGGGAGACAGAAAAACCACAGGGGTGGGGCCTCGGAAAACTCCTCCCGCAGGTGGTGACACCTGAGTTGAACCTGAAGAAAGTGGAGGAAGAGAGCGCGGGAAAAGCGGGGCCTTGTGAGAGAGCAGGGCAGGGATGGCAGGGAAGGGCTCCCCTTGGTTCCCAGGGCTGGAGGCCGTGTCTAGAGCTCCCCAAAGTCCCGACTGAGATAAATGTTGCGGAGAAGGGGCGGGAAAGAGACAGGGTCCAGCTAACCGAGGCCGCTCCCCCTCCCTCCGGCCCCTCCAGGGGCCAGCTCCTCGGGGGAGGTGAGAAGGAGGGGTCCCTCCGTTCCTCCCGCCCCAGACGCCTCTGAGCCAGAGAGACGACCCCGGCTTCCTCCAGCGCGGGCCGAGAGCGGGAGCGGGGAGAGAGGCGCGGAGGAGAGAAGGACTCACCCGCAGCTGCAGAGCCCTCGCAGTACCGGAACCAGTCACTCGCCCGTTGCCAGGGTGAGGAAACCGCGTCGAAGGACGTAACTCTTTTCTATTGGGCGCGGGGCCTGTCACGTGGTCGGAAGCGGGTGCCCCAGGCGCGGAGCCTGCTCTCTCTGCCTCCTCCCTCACCTGGTCTGAGCTAGCAGGTACGGAGCTCCTCCGCGAGCTCCGCCGCTAGCTCCCCGCTCACTGGGATTCCTCCGGGAGCGTGCGCGCGTTGGGGGGTCGCTGGTGGAGCGAGAATCCCGAAGTGGCTCTAATTCCCTGCATTCCCCGCGGAAAGGGGAAGCTCGGTCCGAGCTTTCATCTTGACCTCATCGCGCAAGCGTGATTCCCAGACACTACTCTGCTTTGAAAGGTTGTTTCAACCCGACTCTCCTAGTTCTGTGTGGTTACTTTGTATCCTAAAAAGGACAGATTGTTTCTGTTTCTTTCTGCCCGTGATCGTCTCAGTTCATTCTAGATAGGAATCAGAGGATCGAATATACATCTGGAAGAGACTTTAGAATCCACTCAACAAGCACTTTATTAAGCATTCCTATGAGCCAAGCCCAGTGCTAAGTGTTGAGGATACCCTCCCTCCAAACAAGGCAAAAACTAGTCTCTGTTCTCAAGCAACTCGAAGTCTAAAAGGGGAGGAGGGAGAGGGAGAGAACAGCGTGCAAATAACTTACGCACGAATGCGATATAGAGAGGACAAATTAAAAATAATCGTAGAGGAAAGATATTAAGATTAAGAAATACTGGGAAAAGGTTCCTGCAAAAGGTGGAACTTTAGCTGAAACTTGAAAAAAGAAAGACAGCCCAAAACACGTGTCAGGCAGTGAAAATGGCCAGAAATGGAGTCACCTTAGGCCTGAACTATATGTTATATTCCTCTGTTCAAAAAATTCCAAGATCAAGCATAAAATCCTCACTTTTGTTTTCAAAATCTTTCACATGTAGTCTTCTACCTCTCCAGTCTTATTACCCTTTTCTCTTTTCCCCCTTCCCACCAGTGATTCCTGTGATCCAATGACATAAGCTTCCTTGCTATTTTCTCACACAATATGCTCCTCCAAATTTGGGGTATTTTTACTAGCTGTTCACTGTGTTTAGAATATTCTTCCCTCCATAGCTCTGCCTCTTGACTTCCCTGAAGTCCCAGCTAAAATCCCAACTTCCTTATGCCCTTTAAATGCTAGAGTCCTCCCTTTACCGATTATCTCCAATTTCTATGTGGGTATCTTATCTGTACATAATTATTTTCATAAGGTCTTCCCCATTAGAATGTGAACCCCTTGAGAACAGAGACTATCTTTTGCCTTTCTTTGTATCCCCACAAAATAAATGCTAGCTTATTAATCTAAGGCTTTCATTTTATAAATGAGAAATTGAAGGCCAAAGAGGTTGTAATTTAGCTGAAGCTGGTAGTAACAGAATCAGGATTTCAACCTGGATCCTCTGACTCCAAATGTGACACCCTTCCCATTGTATCATGCTTCCTTATATCACAACCAGCAACACATTAAGTGTAGGCCTACTGTGTGCTAAACTGTCAGGCTCAGTTACAAAGACATATAAATAAATTACCCCCCAGTTTATATTCCATAGGAGGAATACTAAATGTGTGTGTGTGTGTGTGTGTGTGTGTGTTAGAAGGTTTGGGGGAGGAGGAGGAAGGAGAGTGGCATGAGCAGTTGGGGAGATGAGACAAACCCTAATCTAAGGGGTGGTATCTGAGCTGAGCTTTGATGAAAAGGAAAGAATTTATGAGTGGAGACTTAGGTCTAAATCTGTTCTCTCGTTTATTACCTGTGTGACTATTTTATGGAGAACTCACACAGGGCAGCCATTCATTCACATGGTGGTCAGAAGAAGTGATACAAGGACACTCTCAAGCTCTCAAGAACTTTGAAATTGACTGTGTGACATGGGAGACACTGGCACAGGACCACTCAGCATGGCATGCCCACATCAGAGAAGGTGCTGTGTTCTCTGTGCAAAGAAGAATTGAAACAGCTCAAAGGAAACACAGAATGCACAAATTTAGAGATTCAACCCCAAATGTTCACACAAACTATTTGTGCCCAACCTAGAAGAGCATTCTGAGCTTGTATTGGTCTGATCAGCCACAGTCAGACACACTGAAAATTGACTCTAGATAATAATATCATTTGATCCTCTTTGAGAATAAAGGACAGCAACCAACCAACCAACTAATGACCTTTGACAAGTCACTTAACCTTTCTTGGCCTGAATATCTGAATATCCTAATGGGAGGTCAGGGGGGAATGTGTTCAACCAAATGGCTTCTAAAGTCACTTTCAGTGCTATATTTGTGTTCCTATAAATAAACGAAATATTTACATAATAGCCATATGTAGTTTAATGCAACACATTCATTCTAAGCTTGTTTCCTTCCTGGTCCATCCCCACCTGACCCCAGGTGCCTATCTTATTTTCCTCATCTTACTATGCTGCTCTGATCCATCAAGGCCACTATAAGCAGATGAACACTGAGAATATACCCATTAATTTTAATATTTTACTAAAAACTATAAGTCTAATATTGAGACAATAGATCTACCTTATACAAATATTTGCCCTTAAATGATCTTTGGATTATTCAAACAGTTTTTCAACAAACATTTATTCATTAAGCCACAACATGTAAAGGAAATATGTTGAGAATACAATTATTTTAAACCACATAATTTTAGCCCTGAAGCTACATAAACTTATCACTTATCATCTACCATGGCTCCAAAAAGCATGACAAAAGGTAGAAACACCAGTAAGGGCAAAGAATTGAACCAAAATAGCCATAGCTAGCATTTATAAGTACTTTAAGTTTGGCAAAGCCCTTTATAAATATCATCTCATTTTATCCTCACAATAACCCTAGAAGGTGATTCTCATTTTACAAATGAAAGCATAGAAGTAGACAGGTTAAGTGACTTACCCAGGGTCACACAACTAAATAAGCATCTAGGCCTGCACAGAACTCAGATCTTCCTGATTCCAGGTTCAGTGCTCCATCCATAATACCAACTATCTAAGAAAATGTGAGGAGACAGAAACCAATTTCATCTAGGGAGTTAGAATCTTGGGAGGTTTCATGGAGGAGGGGGACCCTGAATGGTAGAAGTTGAAGAAGATAAAATTCACCAGAGTGAGATTTAGAAGGAGTATATCACAGATATGAGGGAGGAGAGCATAAAGCACAAGTAGTCCAGTTTGGCACACAGAAGGGAATGAAATTAGGGAAGTAACAACCATAATAGAAGGACTCTTAAATGTCAAATTAAGTATGGAGTTTGCATGGGGAAAAAAAAGTAATAAAGAGTGGTCTCTAAGATTAAAAAAAAAAAAGACGTTCTTTAAAAATAAAATGTTCACTAAAACCAAGGAATTGTTTTTCAGTTAAGGTTAATATTAGTACAAAATATGCAACAGATCTCTAAAGAGGCCTTTCAGCTATGGGCCTATACTTTTAAGATTCGGTAACTGAGTTTCTTCTCAGTAAGCTTATATACTTTACTAACAGTTCAATGTAGAAAAAATGGCATATAGATAGAATGAACTTGTATGGGTCAGAGACCACTACTCACATTAAAAATATACAGGAACCGTTCTTGAGAAAAGGTAAAAAGGAGTTTATTACTTTCTCATGAGAAAAGACACACTCCAGCATGGCCCAAGATGATGCCAGCACATGTGTGTGTGGCATATAGCTCAAAGCAAGTTATATAGACTCTAACACAGAGTTCCCCCACCCCCTACTGGCTCCTCTTCCCATTGACTGGGTTTGGAGCTCAAATTCTCAATGTGGAACCTTTTCCCAGCAACAGAGAACAAAGAACAAAAAGACAGGAATAAGATTGGTATTCAGCAAAAAGGGAGTAACAGCTAGATAAACAGGACCTTGCATGTATCTGTCTACTGATGTAATTTCTTATCTCTACTTTCTCAGCAGTGCAGTTTCTAAAAATATAGAAGGGGTGCAGGGTTGGAAGATGGATGGTAGGAGAGACAAAGTCTTTTCCCATGCTGAGGGGAGGAGCTTCACTATTTCAGTGTTCCATTCAATACCATACTGAGGGGGCTTCACCATTTCAGTATTCCACTCAAACTCTCCTGAATTTGGTAACAGAATTTTAGTTATTTTTAAGGCTTTCCATTAAATGTGGTCAAGTAGCCTAAAAATATAAATAATTTTTGCTATATAGTATTTTGCTAATAATTTTTGGATAACATCAAAACATACATTGTGAAAGTCAGTCACTGCAAATGGACTGTGAATGGGGCCCATAACTGAACAGGAGTCAAAAACTGGGCTCAATTGCCTTTGGAAAATGGGACAATTAAAAAAAAAATTACACCCAGCTTCTTCTGGAAACAATGACCTAATTTTTTTTAAATATCAAATTTCTTCCTGGAATGTTGTATGACTTCAAGTGATGAAACATTACAGTACTAGGTGAAGAACTGAAGCTAAAAGGCAAAGGGAAGTAGTTTGTTGACAACTAACAGGCTTGCAATCAGCATTTGTTAAGCATCTACTTTGTATACCATGCTTTGTAGTAGGGTACAAGGTAACAAAGACAAAAACAAAATAGTCCTTCCTCCAAAAGTTTATCTTCTACTGTGGGGAAAACAGCAAGTAAATGCAAATACTAATGTAACTTCTTGGGGTCACAACAAGTGTAGCATCCTGATTTGAGGAGGCCATTTTATAAGCCCCAAGTTCATAATAATTCTACCCTTGTAAATGTAATTATGTGACATATGAATGACTCGGGATTATGCACCCAATTAAAGCATGGAAATTCTCTAACACTGGACTGAGGGGAAGGAGAAAGGGAGAGAAATTTGAATTCTATCTCTTCTGTAGGAAAGGTCATGTTCTCCTGTGTGCCTCTCAGGGCTGTTCAGTGCTCTCCTGCCAACAAAGGAACACAAAGAAGCACTAAGGGGAGGGTCAACCACAGGTGTTTGTGAGAAATAAGATTAGATCAGCTAAATGTAGTCCTTATTTTTAAAAAGTTTATTATTTTTGTTTTTCAAATAAATTTTTAAAATTAATAAACTATATCCCCCTCATTGAGCAATTTTTGTTAATGGTAAAACAAATCACTCAATAAATACATATCTACATAAACCTGCAAAGCAAATTCCCACATTAGGAATGTCTGAAAATGTCTGTCTGCATTTTAAATGAATCAGTTCTCTGCCAGAAGGTGGGTGGCATGTTATCATCTTCATTTCTTGGAATTCATGGTTTATCATTATTTTGATTAGAGTTCTAAAGTCTTTCCAAGTTGTTTTTCTCCATAATATTGTTTCTCCAACTTGTATAAATTGTCCTAGCTCTGCTCAGTTCACTCGGCACCAGTTAAGGTTTACCTAGCTTCCTCTCAATTTGTCCACATCATCATTTCTTATGATGCAATAATATCCTATTACATTTATATGCCACAATATTTTTAGCCATTCCTCCATAGGAGGTTACCTCCTTAGTTTCCAACTGTGGGCTACCACAAGAAAGAGCAGCTGTAAATATTTTTATACAAATAGATTCTTTTTCCCTTTCTTTGGTTTCTTTGGAATATACCCCTAGTAGTGTTATAGTGGGTTAAAGGGAATGCAGATGCAGTCTTTAACGGAATAAAAGGTGCCAGTCACACCTAGCTGAAGTAAGGCCTGGTAAGGGGATAGGGGTCACTAGTTATTCCATCTCTTTTTTTTTTTTTTTGTCACACTCTAGCTACTTGAGCAAGTCCCGTTTTTTTAAAGTCATATTTTCTGCTTGCCTCTTTAGCTTTCCCCTGTTTCTATGTCATTTTTAGGCTAGGGATTTAAGAAGGGAACTGCCAATTTTTCCTCCTCCCTCCTCCCAGTTTGCTGTATTTTAAAACTCCCTGCATAGCAGAATATTCAACACCCTCCAAACTCCCTCCCTCCCCTTCCCCCCATTCCCCCCAGTTCCCTCCCCCATGGTTTCCCCCATCCCACCCCACCCCCCAATCTTACACAGCTACCTCTCTTCCAGAGATAGGAAATTTCCATTATCTTTCTTTAGTGACTTAGGGCCCCTCTCAAGACAGCCTCTCCAAGTCTGGATAAGACTTTTACATAAGTTGATACAAAATACATACAAAGTAGTTTTTGATCACATGGGAAACACTAGCAAGTAAAAAGATCAGGAGTTACTTAATATCTATTTATATTAGGAAAATAATGTGTCTGCAAGAGATTATTTGGCCCCTCGAAAAAGATATATTTTCTATTTATGGATTTGCATATGATTCTCGGACACCCTTAGAAGAATTTTCTGGTCCCAAAGTTATCCAAACCACCACAGCTTAGGAAGAACCACTCTTATTGCTGTGGTTAACATAATGTGGGCTCCTATATAAGGATGGGGAATCTGCAGCCACATGTGGGTTCTGAGGTCCTCAAGTGTAGCCTTTTGACTGAATCCAAACTTCGCAGAACAAATACCCTTAATAAAAGGATTTGTTATATAAAACTTGAACTCATTCAGAAGGTCACATCCAAGGACCTAGAAGGCCATGTTGAGGCCACAGATTCCCCATCCCTGCACCTGGTCCTCCTATCATCCCTCAGTGTTGCCGAGTGGCTGACCTACATCATTTTCCAATCCCACATATCCTGGATCATATCTTTGGCACAACTTCTTAAGCACAGATTGATAATGTATTGTAGTCTGTGCCTAACAGATATTTCTGTCACCTGATATATCTCCAATAGCCCACATTTTCACAGTTAAACAATTGAGAGAACGATACAGAGAATATAAGATCAAACTGTTGATGGGGGAGGGGAAGCATTTGATTTGGTAGAACAAAACATGGAACTAAAGACTTTTATCTAATAATATACTTCTCATTACTGTGTTAATATCATACAAATGCATGGTATGTATGTTTGTGTGCTTGTGTATTACCCATGTAGGTCATTTGTGTCCACATAGATCTTTCTAGAAGTGGCTTATCAGGAGGCTGGAGCAGATATCTAGAGTCTCCTCCACCCAAACTTCTCTAAGGATGACTTTGAATCCTGCCAGGAAGTGAGCAGGATAAAAGGGTTATATGCCTGACTACTCTGCTTTCCTCAGAGTGAGTGTACCAGCCTAGAACTATATCTTTCTGTTCTTCAAGTGCTATTATTGTAAGGACAATGATTTTTACATTCAAGATGTGCTTATGAGCCTCATCCCTTAATGGGAAAAGAGGCCCCTTGAGTACATAACTCAAGGCTTGGTTCCCTTCCCATCAAATGCCTTTTATACAAAGACCATACATATTGATTACCAAATAAACTCAGTTATTTAAACTGATAGCCAACAGCAATCAGAAAAGATATACAGATAAGAATATACCAGGTAATACACAGAGCGAATGATGTCTTCTACTGAGAGCAAGATATTTCAGCTCAACCAAAAGAGAGTCACAGATCTCATACAAGGAGAAATTCTCTTTAGTCTCTAATGTGTTAAGCTTGGGAAAGAGACATGATCAAGGTGCTAGCTTCTACTACGTCCTGGCTTCTTCCCAGACTCTTTCTTTTCTTTTTCTTTTTTTTTTTAAATTTATTTATTTAATATATTTAGTTTTCAGCATTGATTTTCACGAGTTTGAATTATGAATTTTCTCCCCATTCCTACCCTCCCACCCACTCCAAGATGGCATATATTCTGGTTGCCCCATTCTCCAGTGAGCCCTCCCTTCTGTCACCCCACTCCCCTCCCATCCCCTTTTCCCTTCCTTTCTTGTAGGGCAAGATAAATTTCTACACCCCATTGCCTGTGTATCTTATTTCCTAGTTGCATGCAAACACTTTTTTTTTTTTTTGCTTTTGAACGTCTGTTTTTAAAACTTTGAGTTCCAAATTCCCTCCCCTCTTCCCTACCCTCCCACCCTCCCTAAGAAGGCAAGCAATTCAACACAGGCCACATGCGTATCATTATGTAAAACCCTTCCACAATACTCATGTTGTGAAAGATTAACTACGTTTTGCTCCTTCCTAACCTATCCCCCTTATCCAACTTTCTCCCTTGACCCTGTCCCTTTTCAAAAGTGTTTGTTTTTGTTTACCTCTTCCCCCTATCTGCCCTCCCTTCTATCATCTCCCCTTTTTTATCTCCTTCCTCCTTCTTTCCTGTGGAGT
>CM053625.1:215817269-215868052 GCA_028646595.1 Phalanger gymnotis
CTGAGGCCATAAGCCTTTCATTATTGCTAGGCCCAAATCTCTAGGCTAGGTTATTCTTAACCTTTTCAGCCCTTGATACTATCAAAGTGTCTATGCCCAAATCTGTTACCCTTAAACTAGCCTAGCCTTACACAGTCTGTTATTTCCAGGTAGCCTTTTCAGCTACTTCCCACCCTTAATCCCATTCTCTTGGTTCCCGGAGTCTGATCTCATCCCAGTCTCATCAAGCTCCTCCTTAGACTCCTCCTTAGGACTCTCCCTAAAGCCCGCCTCCCATCACCCCAGGACCACCCTAGATCCCTCCCACAATCTTCCTGTATATAAATTTCATCTTGCCTCCATTAAGGTGCTCAGATTCAATTTACCTCAGACTGAATCTGGCCCTCTTGTGAAAATGAGCATGGTGAGATTTCTTAAGACAAACCAATATGGTAAATCTGTAATAAACTTTGTTTTTCTTTGGCTATGAGAAGGCTTGAGTCAAATTCGTTCAAGGAGGACCTGGCGTGTCAGTATTTTGAAGTCTTGAGCATCCCTAAAAACATGGTTCTTTAACCTCATCAGTAGGGCAGCTTCTACTACTTCTACTCAGAGATTGTTGTGGTGCATGACAAGCAAGTGAATTGGTTTTAAGTGAGGGAGGTCTGTGCAAACTTACCAGCCTCACTTTCTCCTCTGGAGCCATCTGGGTCAAGTGGCAAGATATAAATCAGAATCCTGGGGGCTCTTCAAGGATGAAGGACAAACAACAACATTCTTTGACACCATATACCTTTTGTCTCCTCTCTATAGATGGTGAACTCTGAAAAGGTAGGGACCATTTAACTTTTGTCCTTCTATCTCCAGTATTTGCTGTGAGGCTGGCCACACAGTAGCTACTTAAATGTTTGTTTATTCATTGATTGGTGACCTTATCAACTGGAGAGTCAAAGGACTCTAAGATCTCTAAATCTAGCCCTAGTCTCTCATCTGAGCTCCAGTCTTACATCATCAATCACCTATTAGTCATTAAACCTGAATGTCTTTGAGGCATCTCAAATTTTGCACTCCCACAACAGAAATCATTATTTTCTGCCCCAAACCTATCCCTGTTCTGAACTCTACCACCAACTTTTCAGTCACCCCATCTTCACAATTAGAAAGTCATTCTCAACTCCTAACTCTCTCATTCTGAGGCCAATTATTTGTCAACATTTCTTGTTTCTACTTCCACAACATCTGTTATATCCATCCCTTTCTCTCTACATACATAGCCACCCCCCTAATTCTCAGAGATATGTCATCTCTGCCAACAACTATTGCAATAGCCTCCTAATTCCTCACTCTTGTCCACGCTCCATATAATTGTCAAAGTGATTTTCCTAAAGCCTACATCTGACCATGTCACTGCACTACTTAATACACTCCAGTCACTCCCTATTGCTAATAGAATAAAATGTAAATTCCTCTGTTTGGCATTAAAAGCCCTTTACAAGCTGGCCCCAACCTACCTTTCCAGCCTTATTATACAATAGTCCCTTCCACACACACTGCAATTCAAAGAGGCTTTCTTCTTACTCTTCATACATAGTAACCCATTTCCTATCACCATACCTTTACAAAGGCTGTCCTTCACGCCTGTAATGCACTCCTTCATTATCTTCTCCTTTTAGAATCTCTAGTTTACTTTAAAACTCAGCACAAGGGCTAACTTTTATATAAAGCCTTTCATAATCCTGCCATTCTAGTAGAATATATGTATGTATGTGCATGTTTATTGTTGTTGTTCAGTTGTACTTGACTCTTCATGACCTCATTTGGGGTTTTCTTAGAAAAGATACTGAAGTGGTTGGGTATTTCTTTCTCTAGTTCATTCTACAGATGAAGAAACTGAGGCAAACAGGGTTAAGTGAGTCAGCCAGGGTAACAGCTAATAAGTGTCTGAAGCCAGATTTGAACTCAGGAAGATGAGTCTTCCTGACTTCAGACCTGGCATTGTATCTACTATACCACCTGGCTGCCCATACATTTTGTATATAACTCTGTGTGTGTGTGTGTGTGTGTGTGTGTGTGTGTGTGTGTGTGTGTGTGTGGTCTCCTCTGAGAGAATATGATCTTCTTGAGGTCAGGAACTGTTGCACATTTCTCTTTGAATCCTCAGTAGCTAGTACAATTCCTGGTACATAGTAGGTGCTTAATAAAGGCTTATTGATTAATAGGAAAGGAAAATATACCAACAAGAAAAGATACCAAAATATTTATTATGCATATAAATCAGTCTTCAGGGATAAGATTGCATTTCTAAAAACGTGCATTATCAAAATAGAAAAAAAAATTAGTAAACTGAGTATGCAATTAAAAAAAAATAAGTAATTGAGATCCCACGAGCAGTAAGATGTTGAATAGTTATTTTCTACAAACTTGTCCAACCCCAAAACTTCAAAAGCAAAGAATTAGAGTAAATAAAGCCAACATAGAGTAATTACAGCTTAATCAGCAGATAAGAAGACAGAACCTACTCACATGGCCATTACCACATTAATTCAGGGCCATATCTTCTCCTTGCTTCTACTATTATAATAAATGTAGCTTAATTGGTATGGCTGCTAGCAGTTTCTACTTTTTCTAATCTATCCTTCACATGAATGCTAAAATAAACTAAATCTGAGCACATCCCTTTTCTAATCAGGAAGCTCCAATGGTTCCCCATCACTTCTAGAATAAAGTATAAATGACTCTAGCATTTAAACCCTTCATAATCTGATTCCTGATTTCCTGTACAGATTTGTTTTTATATGATCCCCTTCATACACTTTATGTTCCAGTCCAGGGGTGTGGAACCTGTGGCCTCGAAGCTACATGTGGCCCTCTAGGTCCTCAAGTGCAGCCCTTTGACTAAATCCACTTGAAGACTCAGAGGGATACATGTGGTTTCGAGGTTGCAGGTTCCCCAGACCTGTGCCAGCCAAGCTGACCTACTTATTGTCCCCTGCAGGATCTAAGTTTTGGGGGAAGTGAGGATTTTTTTATTTTTTTGCTAGGTGGCACAGTATATAGTGCTAAGTGGCTGGACCTCAAAGAAGATCTGATCAGCTACCTAGGTGTTAAATTCACTGTTTCTATCTGTTGAGCCTGAAGGAATACAAGTTGAATCAGTACTCCTCCTTTTGGAGAGACACTAGACTTTTGCCCAAGCTAAACTTGAAGTAATTTTCCTTGGCATTCTGGGGTGAGGAGCATAAAGAGCCAGAGAGAATGATAAAAGAGCCCTAGCCCCTCTTATTAATGGTCAGTTTTCCCCAGCAAAGAACCTGTATGCATATGTCTAATCTAGAGCAGGGAGGTTATCCCATTGCTCTCTACTGGGCATCACTGCTCTCTACTATTCTCTGATTGGGATTTCTCCTCTCTGCTGAATGTCTGTGATGAACTGCCCTCTCCTACCATCTGTTTGTCTTTAGCTAAGATGTATTTTCTATGTTGAATTTCTATGGCAGATGCTAGGATGCCTGTTCTGAAGGGCTCATAATCTCAGGATATTTTTGCTTTTTTGAGATTCAAATCCTAGCCAGCTATATGCAGTCAGCTAGCTAGCAAAGCCCTTAAGCACTTAACTCTGTTCTTTTGAACTAATTCACTTCTTTGCTACATTTTGGACTCCCTCAGTCCCTTATCTCAATTATGGTTTTAAAAAAATCGTTTAAATTCTTACCATATTTCTGCTATTGCAAATAATTCCTGGGCTCTTCACTTTGCAAATCTGCAAAAGAGGTAGGTGAAGCTGAAAAGACTTCTCTTAAACCCCCAGCTCTCCTCTCCTGATGCTCCATATAAATCACAGGGGCTTGGGCTAGGTGGAAAAGATTGAAAAAGCTAGTGACTTTGGCCTTACTTCCCTCTCCTTCCCAGTAATAAAATCATTGCCTTTCTACATTTCATCCATTTTCTTTTCATACTATTACCTTTAACTAAATCTTTTTTTTAAGTTGACTTCAACAGTTTCAGAATAATTCAAAATATAAAGAGTTTGGGATTTTCTCTTAATATTTCATATGGAT
This sequence comes from Phalanger gymnotis, assembly GCA_028646595.1. Classification (NCBI taxonomy): domain Eukaryota; kingdom Metazoa; phylum Chordata; class Mammalia; order Diprotodontia; family Phalangeridae; genus Phalanger; species Phalanger gymnotis. Next base: position 215,821,307 of record CM053625.1, read on the forward strand.
TGAAATTGAGATTGCATGTTGATTAAGGAGTTGTCTCAGGAGAAGCTTGTGCATTTTTGCAATGAGAGAATAAAATGAGCTTGTTTAATATTTCTTTTAGTATTTTCTCCGCGTGGAGGCAATATTTTAGAGGCTAGTCTGTCCAGGCTGCATCTTTATCTAGTTTTCTCCAATTCTACAACATATACCCTGTCCAGCCATATTCCCTTGTTAATTTTAAACTCTCATGCTCACTTTTATGAATCTAGTTTTGAATACAGGGCTCCAGATGTCTTTCAATAACATTGCCAAAGTAGCTAAAATGCTATAGAGGAACTCAAAGCATTGTACTGCCTTCCTTCCAAGGGCACCTTTTTTCCCCCTTAAGATTCTGTTCAATCAGAAAAGAAAAAAGAAAATGAAATCAAGGGGCTAGGGGACTGGAATATCAAGAACTGACCTGTTCTCCATGACTTTTTCACTGCAGAATTGAAGCATGACTTAGGAGCCAAAGTTTTCAGTGTGCTTTTAATAACTTCACTCAACAAAATTGGACTCAAAATTTTACTTTCAAATCACAGATGAGAGCAAATCTGAATATACCCTTAGGATGTGTTACCAAGTGACTTGGCTGTCATCACCTGGAGACCTGGGATGATACACAGGCACATGGGCTCTGAGACCAGAGGGACAGCATTAGTGCAGTCCATCCTCTTTAACAGGAAACACATGTAAAGGGCTTGTGCCTGCCAACACTTTGCTAGCAGCCAGTTTTCAGCTCTGGCTCCTTATAGAGTTATCCAGCTGTATAAACACACTTTTATCCACAAGTTGATTATGTGAGCAGCCAACTGATCTATCTTCCTTGGTCTTGCAAGGGACTGGCTGTGCAGCCTCTGATGCTTTATTCACTGGAATAACAATTGTTCAAGGCTGGGTATTTTTTTTCTCTTTCCTTTTCATTTTTGCCCTCCCCCCCCCCATTACCTAAATGCCCTGAGATAACATCAGCTTACAGTTTGGATGCCATGCTTTGATCCATTAACAGAAGGAAAAAGAAAAAGGCCAGTTTGGGATAGCAAAATCTTAAAATGACACAGAAAAGCGAGGTCATAGTAGTGAAATGGGCACCAGCCTAGGAACCAAGAAGTCTGGGTTCTGGTCCCAGTTCTATCATTTGCCAGCTGTGTGATCTAGGACAAATTGCTTAACTTCTCTTGAGCCCAGTTTCTTCATTTCCAAAATCAAGATAGATTAGATGATCTTTAGATTTCTTCCAGCCCAACATTCTATGAATAAATAATATAACTTACCATATTAGGTGAGAAAAGCACACATTCCTTTATTCAACAAGCACAGTATTGCATAACATTATAAATGAAAGTCTAAATCTGTTGGGCAATGTTTTTACCAAGTCTTCAGATTTTCCTTTCTAAGGAATCAGTTGCATAATTTCTTCTATTCAGGGTCTTTCCTTCCAGAATTCTAAAACTCTTGATTTTTCTGGGCTTCAGATTTCTTAATAAAGCTTGGCATATATAATTCTATAAGTGAAATCAAATAAGATGTGTAAAATGCTTAGCACATAGTAGGTACTTAAATGCTTGTTCCCTCTTTCTCTTCTGCTCCCAAATAACTTTACATACATCATCTCTAATTTGATATGAGAAGTAGGTTGGTGTAATTTTTGGTATATTGCAAGAGCAGGAAGATCTTGGCTTGAATTCTGCTTCTGACACTTGCTAGCTGTGTGACCATGGAAGTGCCACTTCATCTTTCACTCAGTTACTTAATTTTTAAAGTGAGGAGAATAACATATATAGAGCCTACTTCCTAGGATTTTGTGAGGCTCAAATGAGATAATATATGTGGAGTGTTTTGCAATGCAAGTCATTTGGCCCTCTGGACCTCAGCTCGTCTGTAAAATGAGCCACTAGATGGCTAGTGGGGTCCTTTCCTGTTCTAAATCTGTTAAGTTATGATTTTATGCTCTTAAAGCCTATAACGATGTCAGCCATTACTATTGATTTACAAAACTTTGTGAAGTAGGTGCTAGAATAATAGATTTGACATTATTATCCTAATTTTACAGATGAGAGAACTGAGGCTCAAAGAAATTAAATGTCTTGGCCATGGTCACATAGCTAGTATCAGAGCAGGATCTGAGAACAAATGTATTCTGATTTCAGGTTTCCAAGTGGATATACAACAGACAAATAATATTGCACGTACTCTAAGGAGTTCCTTTATTGGTCTGTTCCCCATTACAAACATTTATCTATTTGCCTACCTATTTACCTTAAAATAGTTTATTTTAAAGATGATATTTAATTATTTTTTTAAAAGTCAAGTAGTTTAAAATACATTTTAGAGCTAATGCTGTTCATATTACAGGGAACTGTTCATAGTATTGTGTGAACCAGAGACTATTTACTCATGCATGTAGGAAGGTATACATTCCTCACAACAGGCCCACTGGTCTCTGGGTGCCAGAAATAGTCTTTACTATGTGTTGTCTGAGAGAACAGTAATCTTGAAGACAGTTTCTGTTTGCTTCTGTGGGTAATCTGGGTGAACTGGCAAACCAGCTTTAGGTCAAGCTAGAAGCAGGAATCTCTCTGAGGAAGAATGCCCCTAAGATAGGAAGATTTGTCTTTTTTTCTGAAAGTACAACAATGAGGTCCTCTCTCCTTCTGCCTAATGTATATTCACATTTCCCCTCCCTATTAAAAAAGACCACACCAGAAAGATAGAAAGAAAGAAAGAAAGAAAGAAAGAAAGAAAGAAAGAAAGAAAGAAAGAAAGAAAGAAAGAAAGAAAGAGAAGGAAGGAAGGAAGGAAGGAAGGAAGGAAGGAAGGAAGGAAGGAAGGAAGGAAGGAAGGGAGGGAGGAAGGAAGGGAGGGAGGAAGGAAAGAAGGAAGGGAGGAAGGAAAGAAGGAAGGGAGGAAGGAAGAAAAGAAGGAAGGAAGGAGGAAATTAGAAAAGGAAATTAGAAAGAAAGAAGTGATTATGCTTAAATTTCTGCAAGTTTCTTTGAGTCCAAGGTGAGCCAGATCCTTAACATCTATGTAGAAAATTTTGTGTTGCTGTTGGCTGAGTAGAATCTGCATGATCATTGCTTTTTATTGAGGTGGATATTGCTACTTAGGTTTGACAGACAGAAGCACCATGGGTCCAATTAAACAAGCCCATCATAAATCAGAACATGTTTGCCTTGCACAATTTTTCTGGTTTGAAAAACAGGCTCAGGTTACATCTAAAACCATTTTTATTTTTCATGGAATTATATGCTGCTCCTTTAATATCAGAGTTGGCAGAATATTGGTGAACAAATTGTTAGTTTGTCTTTTGTAAATCATCTGAATGTGTGTTTTAGCATTAAGATGATCCAAAACCAATACTTTTTCCTACTTTCAAGTGCCTTTTTGACCTGCTTTCAGTAAAACTAGATTAATTTTAAGGTTAATAAATGACAAGTCTTGATCTTCTAAGGAACTACTCCTTTTAGAACATGCTTTAATTCATACTTGGTTTCACTATGAGAATGGACCGTTTGGGTCACACCATTTTTTTTAAAGAAAAAAATTTTTTAATGGCTGAGTTGTTTGTTCAGAAATTGGCTAGAACGTATGTACTTCATTTGATTTTTATGATATTTTTAACCTTGCCATGAATAATGTCCAAAGTATTAATATTAAACCAAATTAATACCATAGCTGATCCACAAGACATTTGGATCAAGTTTGTAGTCAACTGCATTTTTAACTGCCAATTCTAAAACTATAATAAGAATACAAAGAACCAATAGAGACAATGAAATAGAGTCTTTTGTTAGACATAGGCATTTTTCAAGCCATCTACGTAGGGATCCAATTTGCCAGTGTAGACTTAAATATAAGGATGTTTCAGTTGAATAAAGTCCAAATATGTGGATATTATATACCTTACATTTGCATGACGCTTAACAGTGTAAATAGCAGCCTGGCATAGTGGATAGAGAGCTAGCCTGAGAGACAGTCAGACCTAGGTTCTAAGCCCTACCTCTGATATCTAGGAGCTGTGTGACCCTAGGCAAATCACTTCTCTTCTCGTATCCTAGGCAACTCTCCAAGACATTGTGCTAAAGAGCACATCTGTAGAGGGAGGTTTCCTGTCTAGGAGATCCCAATAACAGAGAAGTTATAGGTCCAGTTCCTATTTTTTTCTTCACAGTAAGGTAGAAATTGAGAAGAAAGATAGGTAGGGTTTTGTAAGTAATTATCCCCATTTAGTTTAGAAAGGTTGTGTCCTGTACTTGCTTCAGCAGCATATATGATAAAATTGGAATGATACAGGGAAGATTAGCATGGCCCCTGCACAAGGATGACACGCAAATTCATGAAGAAAGATTGTATCCTGCCAACAGCTAGTAAATTACAGGTGCAGTAATAAGAGTGCTGTCCTCCAAGTCAGGAGAGAACTGGGTTCAAATCCTTTATCTGGTACTTAACTAGTTTTGTGGTCATGGGCAAGTAACTCAAACTCTTTAAGCCTCAATTTCCTTACTTGTAAAATGGCAATAGTGCATGTAGCCCATGTTGAATTGCTGGACTTCTTAGGGAGGGTGGGTGGGAAGGGAAGAGGGGAGAGAATTTGGAACTCAAAGTTTTAAAAAAATAGATGTTCAAAAGTAAAAAAGTTTTTTTTCATGCAACTAGAAAATAAGATACGCAGGCAATGGGGCGTAGAAATTTATCTTGCCCTACAAGAAAGGAAGGGAAAAGGGGATGGGAGGGGAGTGGAGTGACAAAAGGGAGGGCTGACTGGGGAACAGGGCAACCAGAATATACACCATCTTGGAGTGGAGGGGGGTAGAAATGGGGAGAAAATTTGTAGTTCAAACTCCTGTGAAAAGCAACATATTAAATAAAAATAAAATAAAATTGAAAAAAATGGCAATAGTGGTAACTGTTAAGCCCTCCTTGAAAGGAAGCATGTCCCCTCATGTAAGAAGGTAATATGAGTATCTGCCTTACCTCAATTTCTATTGTCACTCCTCAGCCTGCCACTTCACTTGTTCTCTGATTTACATTTATCCTCCTAGGTCTTGCTGGTACAAGCATATATTTGGATAATTTGTTTCTAATTAACAAATTACAATTTATCATTGATTAGTCATGCATGATCAATCAAATCACTATCATTCAGAGTCAGGAAGACCTGGATCCTGCCTCTGATGTACAGCAGCTGAGTGATCACTTAATTTCTTGGTGCCCAGACAACTGTCTAAGATTACAAGTAAGAAACAAATTGATGACCTACATTAGTGATGGGAGTTTCATATTGGGAATTCGCAACATGAATGCAATCACAGGCCCAAACTCTACGCCACATCCCGGTACCTACTTCACATGATTGCCATGAGGATCAAATGAGACAGTTTATTTAAATTAACTTAAGACTCTTTGCAACACTCCAAGTCCTACATACATGCCAGGGATTATTAAAGAATGGAGTTGGAACTGAAACCTAGATGCTCTAATTCCAAGTGCTATACTCTTTTATTCCATGTTTTTTTTTCTTATCTAAACTTAAAAAACAGATCCAGTTTCAAAGGGATTTTTAAACTTACAAAAGGATTCCTAGAATCATAGAGCTGGAATGAACCTCTAAGATTATGTCCAAACTCCTTATTTTACAGATGAGGAAATTAAGATGTAGAGAGATTAAACCATTTGCTCAAGACCATGGAGGTTGTTAGGAGCAGAACTGGCATTCAAATATCAGTTCTCCCAACTCGCAGCCCAATATTTCCTCCATCCTACCATAATGACTCCAAAAGAATTCCTTTAGTTAATTAACATCACTGATGGTGAGGATGGTTTTCATATTGCTAACCTAGTTGCCACAGAATCTGGGAGACAATCAGAACTTATTGGTGGCTTAAACTGTTCTAAGTCTGGCGGGGGATACAAAGACAAAAGTAAAACAGTGACTATCCTCAAAGAGCTTACATTCTGAAAGAAATAACATGAACATATATGCAGCAAGTTGTAAAAGATGGACATGTCCCCTGTGTAATAAGGTAATATAAGGGTTGGCCATACCTCACCTTCTATGTTACTCCTCAGCCTACCAATTCTCTCGTTCTCTGATTTACTTTTATCCTCCTTAATTCTATCCTGCTACAGGGATATGTTGGGATAATGTGTTTCTCATTAACAAATAACAATTTATTTCTCATTAATTAATCATCTCAAGCCCCCATCCCAGCTCATGCAACATTAAATACTGAATTAATTGGAGTAAACTTTTCCATGGGTAATTACTTCTATCTCCCTATAATGTATGCAATGATTAACATATAATGATGTATATTAACATCATTGAATACATATGTATATATAAATTTTATTAGCAAATGAAAGCAATAATAAAACAAAGATGAATATAATAATTTACAACACTTTGACTGACAAATATCACAGCCCAAGTCACCCAAGCCCTCAATATAACAATAAATAATTCCTTTTCGCTTGATTGAAAACTCAGTCTCACACCTTTCAATTTATTCTAGATATTGATTAAAGTCTCATAAGAATATTTTTCATTTTTCTCCTCAAGATAAAAATTAAATACAGTCTCTTAGGAAGTATTTTGGATTAATCTTTTCTCTTTTTCTTCTCTTCAGTTATCACAGGAAACAGTCTTTCCAATATACACTGTACTTGCCAGCTTCTCAAAAACTGTTCATATAATTTTACTTATAAGGTTCCTTTATACATATTTCTCATGACAATTTTGTTGAGAAAGAATTTTCATGTCACACTCTCCTTCTCTGCTACACAAGGTTCCTCACAGATCCTCATAGATCACAGAAAACACACATGTTCTTCCTAACTCCACAGAGAGAAGCAATTCACAGTAAGTAATTTCTCAATTGTCTTTCAAACTACCAGTCCAAATTGCTTTTCTCAACATTCTGTTCGGCTCTTAAAGCTACAGTAATAGCATGCACTGATCTCTTTGAAAGAGATTTTCAAAACATTCATTCATTTATTTTTTAAAATAAAATTTTATTGATATCTTTTGTTTTATATCACCTAAATTTCCTCTCATTTCTCCTCCTCAGCTATCTCCATTTCTCCTCCCCAAGAAGGATCCTACATAGAAAAAATATTTTTAATAAGGAAAAAGAGAAAAAAAACAATTAGTAGAACCAATCGATACATCTAAAAAGTCTGAAAATTTATGCAATATTCCACACCCATGGAAAACAAGAAGGTTTATGGGGAGGGGAGTTGCCTTCTCATATCTCTTCTGTGGGGACATACTTGTTCTTTGTACTATTATATTCGCTTTTACATTGTTTTGTGGTTGCTTTTTTTTCATTTACATTATATTAATCTTTGTGTATGTGTAGGCTCTACTTTACTCTGCATCAATTCATATACTGCATTTAATTCATGTAATTAATTGATTATTAAAACAATGACTATTATGAAACAATTCTATAGAAACCTGTGTGTGCTAAGTTCACTAGCCTATGAACTTACCTGACAAGGCCTGGAATAGTGTAGTATAGTAGAAAGAGTTAGGGTTTACAGTCTAGAGGACTTGGGTTTGTATTCTGGAACTTTTGTCAACCTGTGCAATCTTGGGGAAGTCACTTCAACTTTCTGGACATCAGTTTCCACATATATAAAATGAGAGGTAGCATAAGGTGATACTTTATGGCCTCATACATCTTTAAATCCTCTGGTCTCAATATTCACTCATTCCACCATTATTCAGTATCCAGCAGTATGCTCTCTGAAGCACTTACAAATGAAGAGCTTATGGGGTTCTTACTTGTGCAGATCTTCTTTCTTCTATTTCTAAAAACAAAAGAAAACAAGACAAAAGTTAAATCTCCATCAGGTTTTAGGTGTTTGATGCTTAAGGATTCTATTCTAATCCCCCTGGGGAATAATGCTCTATTTCTCTTAATGTTCTCCCCCTTTTAAATATGTTGAACTATAGTGAAAATTAGTTAGCACCACATTCCTACAATGTAACTCATATTGTGTTTTGTACTTTTAGCACCCCTGCTGAGACTACTTTCTCCACTCCTAGACACATTGGTAGGTCATCTTCCCAGCGGGCAGCTGACTACTTCTCTCTTCAGTGTTCTAATGGCTACTGATAAGCTGATTCCTAGCACTATTGCTTGCAAATCCCAATCAATGTGCTTCCCAATTTCATTTAACCAGTTGATTTCTTTCAAGCCAAGAGTCATAAAATATCAGGTGCTTTATGTGAGCCCAGGTTTTCTTGACTCTGGATAGAGGATGGTCCTCTATCCACCATGCTAGTCTGACTCTCTGACAATATCCTTACGGAGATTAAATAATAAGCATCAATATATATATATATATACACCTATTGTAGCTTATTTTAAACAGATTATGTAGAGAAGAGAAATAATAGTTGAAGGTAGTTAGCACGTATGCTTAGAGATGTGATGTGGGTATTAAACAAGAATTCCTCCTACAAGGAGGTAGTGAAGATTTTAGGAAGTGAGGAGTCCAAATCGGCAAGTTCATTATACATATCCTATTCCTTTCTCTCCACACTACTTGGACTATTATTCTTATATCCAGCCAAGTAAAAGCACTTTGTCCAGATAATCGCCCTCTTTACATGACCAAAACTCTACAATGTCCTTTCTTGGATCTGCCTAAATAGCATTCTTTTTAGTCCCAATTGCTTTACACCCACATATTGTTCTTTCCAACACATGTTCCATAACAAGTCAAAAGAGACTAACTCAATGTGATTGTGTTGTTTTGAAGGCCAGCATTCAGAGTCATGATTAGAAGCAGGCCAAGCCAAAGCCTCAAGAAGCCTGAGCTTAGTATTTTTGTTCTTATTGAGATATTTATCTAATGCCAAAAATGGCCACTGGTAATAAATCTTTCCATGAGATTTTTTTTTCTTTCCAAAGATACCAGAATTACAATATGCCCAAGACTTGGATGTACCCATTCTGCCCCACATACTAATCAGAACAGCTCCTTCCAGCCTAGCCACCTTCATGCCATATCTACTTTGGCCAAATGATATAAACATTGACATCACTTGCTGGAATGGGATCCACTGTTGAAGTATACTTTACCTTTAGTATTTACCTTAGCAATGTTTGTTCTTGCTCCATTGGTCTAGTGACTTTTCCAATTTGTTGATTTATTTTCTTAGGTGATCGAGAGATCGGGTTTTGTTTAGGGATTTTTGTTTGTTTAGGTTTTTGAAAATGGTGCCGCAATTCTTTATTCCCTATAAATCTTCAGATTTCCTTCCCAAGTCCAGATTATTCTTTAGGGACCATTTTTAACTAACCAAATCAAAACTGGGCCCCATGTGATATGAATTAGCTATTTCCAGGCACCGGAATACAAGTTAGTGTTTGCCATTTGTCAAATGATAAACTAAGGGATTATTATTAGGATTGTGAAGATTTGCTTTCAGAGGTCAGTATGATCACATATGATTTGCTAAAAGACAAGCTGCTTTGAGTAGTCATAGTCAGCACTCCTTTCATGACGTGCTCTGCCTGGAGGCAAAAAATAAAGCCACATTAGGCTCTTTCTAAAGCTACCAGGAATAAAATAGGATAATTCCAAGGGGACTGGATTAGATTGTTGGTTACCTTACTGGTTTCTTCAAAATGTTAACAAAGATCTCCCTTTGACTCTAAAAACAAACAAACTTCAGAACTAGCAGATCACAGATGGACCAGAGAGGCAGAGCAGTGGAGTCAAACTTTAATAGAAATACAGGCCACTGAACTGTACTTAAGGATCCCACTGGCCGCATATTGACTTAGAAAACCACATATTAACATATCTATGTTTTGCTGTATTTTTGTTTATTTTGTTAAATATTACTGAATTGCATTCTAATCTGGTTCAGCTAGTACTCCAGTGTGTGCCGAGGCGTTTGATGCCTCGGTAAAGAGAATAGAATCTAGGGTTTCGAGTCAGAACTGGAATTCAAATCTCTCCTCTTACATGTGTGACTTGTGCAAACCTGAGCCCCAATTTTTCCCTCTATAATATGGAGATGATAACAGCATCTACTTCACAGGGTGGTAGAAAAAATCAAATGGGGCACTTTGTGTAAATGTGAGCTAAAATTTATCTTTTAGAGACCCATCAAAAAGGGTTCTTAGAATCTCTAGCTTCCTTAAAGACTCCGCTCTCTTGGGAAACTTTTCTTGGTTCCCCTCCCCACCTCCCATTAGTGCCTTCTCCCTCCTCAAATGATCATATATAAACTTGTCTGTTTACATGTTGTAACTTCAAGTAGTATCTAAGTTCCCTGAGTGTAGGGCTTGTACTCTCTTCTTCTTTTTTTTCCTTAGCGTCCCTGAGACCTAACACACTGTCTTGTACATGGAAGGGATGTAATAAATGCCTATTGTCTCAGATCAGGTTCCTTAGAACTAAAGTAACTGGATTTTATGTAAGCTCTTAAAGGAACAGAGGAATATTGCTAATTGCTAGAAGACTTCAGAGTGGAAATGCTTCAAGGTGTCTATTAGCATTATTATCCTAGGGCTTAGAGTTTGAAGATCTGGTTCTGGTCAACTCACTGCATCAGTTCATTATATAAGTCTTCTCAGGTTTCTCTGAAACAATTTCTTTCATTGTTTCTTATGGCACAATAGTTTTCCATTATATTCACATACCATAATTTGTTTGGCCATTTCCCCAATTAATGGACATCCCTTTAGTCTTCAGTTCTTTGCCACTATAAAACGAGCTCAATAAATGCTCAATGTTGATTGAAAAATAGATAAAATCTGGGGAAGGAGGGGAAAGAAAATGGAAAAAAGAGAGAAAGAAAAGACAAAAGGTATAATGGGTTCATTAGAGGAGTTGTATGATCATCTTGATGAACTTAAAGAGAGGCAAGTCTTTGGTACTTTGATTATATCTTCCTGTTGAGACTGTGAATATTCCCATTGTTCTTATAAACTCATTCACATTTCACTGAGGATGAATGGGTGAAACTCAGTGATTGGATGTGATTGAGAATGATTTGGTTTGGTTAGGCTTTTTGGATCAGAACCACTATTCTGTGCTAAGGAACAGCTAGGTAGGTGCAGTGGATAGAGAGCTAGGCCTGGAGTCAGGAAGACTCACCTTCCTTAGTTCAAATCTCAAATCTCAAAAGGCCTCAGACAGTTACTAGTTGTGTGGCCCTGGGCAAGTCACATAACCATTTGCCTCAGTTTCTCATCTGTAAAATGAGTTGAAGAAGGAAATAGCAAACCACTCCAGTGTCTTTGCCAAGAAAACCCCAAATAGGGTCATAAAGAGTCAGATATGACTGAACAAACATATTCATTTTTGCCGTATCCCCCTTTTCAGATGGATCCTGAGAGAACTGATTACTGATCAGAAATTAGAGACATAAAGGGATACCTGGTTTGTAATAGATCTCAAATTGTATTACAAAGCAGTAATCATCGAAATAGTTTGGTACTAGTTGAAAATAAAAAAAAACTAATCAATGGAACAGATTAAGCATATGTGTTGCAGGAACAACTCAACACAATAGGACAGGGTTTGATAAACCCAAGGGCATAAAATACTGAGGTAAAAAGTCACTCACTATTTAGGAAAAAAACTGCTGGGAAAATTGGAAAGCACTTTGGGGAAAATTAGGCTTAGATTATCATTCCACACAATATACCACAATATGCCCAAATGAAAACATTACCTAGATATAAAGAAAAATCATATCGTCAACTAATTAGAGGAGAATTTAAGAGGATACCTTTCACAATTATGGATAGGGAAGAGTTCCTGACCAAAACAAAGAGTTTTGTTTTGAACCAAAATTGAGAAGTTTCAGGTTCAAGGACCAAAACAGAGATCCTCACAGGTTATAAAATGAATAATTTTGATTACATTTTTGAAATTGCAAAGCTTTTTACACAAACAACACATTTAGAATTAGGAAAGAAATAGTTAAATTGGTAAAATATATATATATATATATATATATTTGCATCAAATTTCTCTGAAAAAGATCACATCTCCAAGATATGCAGGGAATTGACACATATAAGAACAAAAACAGTCAAATGAGCAGATAATTCCCTAGGGGAGAAATCCAAGCTATCAATAGTCATGTGGAAAAAATGCCCCAAATCACTAATAAGATAAATTAAATTTAAATATCTTTGAAGTTTTACTTCATACCCTGCAGATTTGAAAAATTATACTAGATTATAGGCACTTGTTGGAGTGGAAGAAAATAACCATTTTAAATACCTCCTACTATGTGCTGGGCACTGTGCTAAGTAGTGCTTTTACAAATATTATTTCATTTGATCCTCACAACAATATCTTCAAGGTATCTTCATTTTACAGTTGAGGAAACTGAGGCAAACTGTGTGCCCAGGGTCACCAACTAGTAAGTGTTTGAGATCAGTTTTGAACTCAGGTCTTTTTGATGCCATGCCTTGAGCTCTATCGTCTGGAGAGAGTGTGAGAGAACAGCATGGTTAGTGGAATTGTAAACTGGCCCAACGATTCTGGAATTGCTGAACAATATTAGGTTCCTAGAAAGTTTAGAAACCTAGTATTCTAAATACTCCCTTAATACGTGCATACTTATTTATTTAAAATTATTCATACATAGTACTATACGAATAATTATGAACATCATGCAACTCACACAAAAATAGAAATTTAAAAAGAGAAAGATAAAAGATGAAATAGTATTTGACCCAGAGGTAATAAGGCGACACTAGATCTCATTTGTGGGAGAATGACATGGTCAGACCTGTACTACAGGAAAATTGCTTTGGCAACTATATGAAGGATGGATTGTAGAAGGGAGAGTATTTTTTATATATAAATTTATTTATTTGTTTATAGTTTTCAACATTCACTTTTATAAGATTTTGAGTTCTAAAATTTCCCCCTCCCTATTTTTCCCCACCCCAAGATGGCACACAATATGATATAGGCTAAACATGTACAATCATATTAAACATATTTCCACATTAGTCATTGTGTAAAGAAGAATTGAAGTACAAGAAAGAAAAAACAAAAAAAGAGAAAATAGTATGCTTCAATTTGCATTCAGACTCCATACTTTTTTCTCTGGATGTGGATAGCGTTTTCTATCATGAGTCTTTTGGAATTGTTATTGCATTGCTGAGAAGAGCTAAGTCTGTCAAAGTTGGTCATTGCACAATGTTGTTGGTACTGTTATCACTATTATTATTATAAGTGATATGTGAGTGGATTCTTCTTCCTAGTCAATAAAGTGCATTTTTTCCACTTTCAAATCCTTCCAAATGCTGGCATAAAACCCTCCTGTAGATTCCAAAATAGCCCCCACAGATAAGCATTTCTGTGTCACCTGCTTTTGTGCTACATTTTCAGAGCGAGGGTCTTAGTCTATGGCTTGCTTTTAAATTCTTTTAGGATTGACATCTGTCTTCGTCTCAGACCAAAACATATTTCACATTCTTCTCTGACCAAGTCAGATCCTCTTTTTAAGGCAGCATGAAAGAAAGAAAAAAAATTCCATTCATCTTGGTAACTTTTATGGAAAGCTTACTAAGAGTCCTTAGGAATTCTTGGTTTTTCAAGGGAACTGTTATTGTAAGTGAAAGGTCTGAAGTCCTATGACCCATCTGTACCCATGAAACATTCTGCCAATGGATATTGTAGTTAGTGCTTTGGCAGTATACCATAACAAAACTATTATTAAATGATGCTTCGATTCCAATCAACAAACTTTATGAAGTCCTTATTCAGTACAAATCACTGTGCTAGAAACTGGGAATACAAAGAAAGAGGGAAGTGCCTGTCTTCAAGAAGTTTACATTCAATAGGCAGATAGAATGTGTGCACAGCTAAGTAAATATAAGATATTATGAGGAGGGAAAGAGAACTAACAGGAGGCTCAGGAAAGGCTTCCCATAGGAATTCACACCTGTGATGGGCCTTGAAGGAAGCTAGGAAACCTAAGAGGAAGAGGTGAGATAGGAATGCCTTCCAGGGAAAGGAGATACAGCCTGTGCAAATGCATAGAAATGCATTAAATTTAAATATCTTTGAAGTTCTACTTCATACCCTTCAGATTTGAAAAATAGAAGTGGAAAATGGGATTTCTAGTTGGGGGAACCAAAAGCAGGATGACCTGGCTGGAACCTCACTTGGGGTGAGCCATTCAAGATTTCTTACTCCTTAGAAGTTGTGAATACAACCACTCAGAGTCTGAAAGGGCTAAGATATCTCAGTCTCTTTCACTTGTGCTAGAATTTCATCAAGTAGGTTGGGAGCATGTGATTGATCAAGGGTTTCCTAATTAACCTTAAGATACATACAGAAAGTGGAAATGGCATTCAAGAAGATGAAGTTAGTAAGAGGGGTTGGACCTGACCAAACATATGCAGAAGAAGCCTGTGCTAGAGACTGTACAATTTTAATTGATTCTCAAGATATCTTAAAAAGGGGAAAATTAAAACAAAAACATGAAAAATGTAAATATCATGACAAAAAGTATTTATGAAGATATCAGTAATTATTGATCCATAACAGTTACGCTGGCTCTTGATATAGAGCTTTAAGTTTGCAAAGCATTTTACATGCATTACCTCATTTGAGCCTCAAAACAACCCCATGAGAAAGGCGCTATTATACATAGTCACACAACTGTTAAGTGTCTGTGGCAAGACTTGAACTCAGGTCTTCCTGACTCCAGGTCTAGCATTCTATCTACTAGACCATCTAGCTGCCATTAGAGTTTCTAATCTCTAGGATACACTTAGAAGAAAGTCTTTTATAGGTACAAATCAAGGACATCATTAATGAAAGTATGAGAAAGAAATAATCAAACTTTCACAGACAACACTATACAGTAGATCCAGTGGATCACAGATATGGTTACATAATTGACTAAAATGTCAAAGAATACCAGATCCCATTGTATTCATTGCTGGTTAACTGCAAAAAAAAAAAAAATTGGTTCAATAGAACGAAAGGTAGCCATAAAAATCTTCTCTAATAAGGGGTTTTAATGAATATGTTAAAAAGCATACAAAATACCTTTACAAATACACAGAGATATCAGGTGGGGCATGAAGTAAGAAGATACATTTGCTAGAAGCTATTTGTCATTCTTAAAGAAGATGTCCTACTCAAAGTCTAAATGAAAGAAGGATTCTTCATATAGGGGTACTTACAAATGATACTCTAATAATCGCTTAGACCCCCAAATCACTATAGTACTTTGTCACTGAGAATGATAATCATCCAAAAAAATAACCCTAACATTGTACATAGAAAACGTCCGGTGGATAATGGGCACTCATTCCTGAGAATCGTACTGACAATTTGCAGTTGAATGTTAGCCCGTGGAATAAAACAGTATGTATATCTCAGACAGACGCTGAAAATGGACTCTTAACTGGATCCAAAATAAGAAGAGGAAAGCAAGTTGGATCACATTTGGAAAATTAGGTGGTGTTTTCAATGATCTTAGTCTGTACCTTGTTACATTTTTTAATCATGTATTGTAATTATTTTTTCCAATTACCTAAAGTATGCCTTCTCTCCCTCCCAATCTCAAAGCCCACTAAAAAATACTAATTAAAAACCCCAAAATTCTCGTAACAAATATGTTTAAGTTAAGCGAATCAAATTTCCCATTGGCATATATATGTATATACACATACACATTTCATATATACACACAGATATAAATAAGATATATGTGTACATATATACATATATATACACATGTGTGTGTGTGTGTGTGCGCGCGTGTGTATATGTATTGTGCAGTTAGGTGGAGCAGTAGATAGAAAGCACTGGGCCTGGAGTCAGGAAGATCTGAGTTAAACCCTAGTCTTGGACACTTATTAGCTGTGTGTTTCTGGGCAAGTCTCTCAACCCCTATTTGCTTCAGTTCCTCATCTGTAAAATGAAGACACACTGGAGAAGGAAATGGCAAACCACTCCAGTATCTTTGCTAAGAAAAACCCATGACAAAAGTCCATGGGGTCACAAAGAGTCAGACACAACTAAACAACAATATGTGTGTATATATATATGAACACATATATACACACACTTATATAAACTTATACTCTTAGTCCATTACTTCTCTCTGTCAGGAGGTGATTACCATGTTTCATCATGAGTTGTTTGGAATTATGGTTGATCATTGATTAGTCAGTGGTTTGTTGTTTTTTTTTTTTGGAGGGCCCTGCCTTCCCCCGCCCCCCGCAAAAGGAAAAAAAAAGGAATTTAAAAACTGCCTATTTGTATCTTTTGACCATTATTTGTTAATTAGATTATTATTAATTTGTTATTTCATTTTGAAATTAGATAAAATTTGCAAAGCACTTAGCACAGTGCCTGGCACATACTAGGTGCTTAATAAGTGCTTATTCTTTTCCTCCAGGCCCCATTTACCATTTGGGGAATGATTATTATTCTTCCAATTTGAATCAGTTGCCTATACATCTTAGAAATGAGACCTTTGTCAGAGAATCTTCATGCAAAGATTTGTTCCCCAATTTCCTTTCTCTCCTTTAATTTTACCTACGCTGGTTTTGTTTGTGCAAAAACATTTTAATTTTATGTATATAATTTTCCAATTAATCATCCTTGATCCTCTCTATTCCTCATTTTTTTTCAGAGGAGGGAAGGCAGGGCAATTGGGGTTAAGTGACTTGCCCAAGGTCACACAGCTAGTCAGTGTGCCAAGTGTCTGAGGCCATATTTGAACTCCAGGGCCAGTGCTCTATTCACTGCACCACCTAGCTGCCCCTCTTTCTATTCCTCATTGGTCATGAACTCTTCCCCATAGTTATGTATAAGAAGAGAAAGGTAAAAGAATAAGAATTTATATAGTACCTAATGTTCCAGTTACTGTGTTAAGTGCTTTTACAAATATTATCTCATTCTATCTTCATAGCAACTGTACAAGGTAGGTGCAATTATTGTCTCCATAACATAGTTGAAGAAACCGAGGCAAATAGAAGTTAAGTAACTTGTCCAGGGTCACACAGGTATTAAGTGTGTGAGGTCAGATTTGAACTAAGGTCTTGCTACCTCCAGGCCGAGCCCTCTGCCCATTGTACTGCCTTTTGTATCTGACAGATAATTTTTCCCTTGGTCCTCTAATTTTTTGATGGTGTTACCTTTTATGTGTAAGTCATGTACCCATTTTCAGGCTATCTTGGTGTATGAACTGAGTTTGGTCTATACATAGTTTCTGTCGGATTGCTTTACAGTTTTTCTGATAGTTTTTGTCAATAGCTATGGTATTTGGGTTTATCAAATACTAGGTTACTGTGCTCATTTGCTTCTACATATTGTATATGTGATCTAGTCCACTAAATGTTTAATCTGTTTCTTAACCAATACCAAATGATTTTGATGATTACTGTTTCCTAGTATTGTGTGAGGTCTAGTACTGTGAAGTCCCCTTCTTTTCTACTTTTTTTCATGATTTCCCTGAAGATTCTTAACCTCTTGTACCTCCAGATGAATTTAGTTGTTGCTTTATCTTGCTTTATAAGGTAATCATTTGGTAGTTTGGTTGAATGACAATGAATATGCAAGTTAATTTATTATATTGACTCAGCCAAACCATGAGCAATTGTTACTTCTGCAATTACTTAGATCTGTCCTTGTGTAGAGCGTTTTGTAGTTCTATTCATATAGTTCTTGTGTGTGTGTTGTCAGGTAGAGTGCCAAGTATTTTAAGCTTTCCATATGTTAAATGGAATTTCTTTTTCTATTGATTCCTGCTGGATTCTATTGGCAATATACAGAAACACTGGTGATTTGTGTGAGGTTATTTTATATACTCTAAGTTTGCTGAAGTTGTTAAATTGTTTCTATTGACTTTTAGTTCACTTTCCAGGTTCTCTATTATATCATTTGCAAAAAAAAAAAAAATAACCATTTTACCTATGCTTAGTCCCTCAATTTCTTTTTCTTGTTTTATTGCTATAGCTTAGCTCTGTGTTAAATAGTAATGAAGATAATGGATATCCTTGTTTTAATCCATGGTCTTATTGGAAAGGCCTCTAATTTATCCCCATTGTATATGATACTGATTCTTGGTTTAGATAGATACTGCTTGTAATAAGGAAATATCCATTTATTCTTGGGCTTTTTAGTGTTTTTTCCTTTGGGAATGGATGTTGTATCTAGTAAAAAACTTTTCCAGAATTTATTGTTAAAAATCATATGATTTTTGTTGTTCTTGTTTTTGGTAAGGTCAACTATACTTATAGTTTTCCTAATATTGAACCAACATGGTATTCTTGATATGAGCCCAACCTGGTCATAGCTTGTAATCTTTGTGATATGATACTATAATCTCCTTGCTAATACTATGTTTAAATTTTTTGCATCAATATTTATTATCTATACCCTTCTTTCTCTGTTTCAACTTTCTCTGGTTTAGATATCAGACCAGATTTGCATCATAGATAAAATTTGGTAAGACTCCTTCTCCTATTTTTTAAAAAATAGCATTTCACACCTGGCACATAGATGGTGCTTAATAAATGCTAGTTGACAGACCAACTTTTCCTGTTTTTTTCTCATAGAAAACATTCTGCATTCTCTTGCCGTGTAGGTGGGAGCAGCTCTTTCCATTGGCTATGTGGGTGGAACAGGCTACATCTTTAAAACTATCAGACTGGGATAGTCATACTTTTTTTCTGGTGGTGTATAGAGAGGAAAGTCTTGTTTACCCACAGCATGGGTACCATGCACTCACCCTAGGTGGAGGGAAGAGCTGCCTTCTCCTTTCCCCTAACCCCTTTGGTCTCAAGAAATGGGCGTGGGGTTTTGGTCTGTTTCGGTTGTCTTTTTTCAGACATAGGCAGTGAAGTCCTTGGCCCAGGAGTCATGGTGATTTTGGAACCAGGTTTCTAGGCCAGTAGGCCCTGTAAAGAAACCCTGAGAAGCCAAGATTCTTAAACTCCAGTTTAGGATGACTTTGAACCTGGACCTTGGTGTGACCACACTATGTTGGTGGGAGCTTCAGCCAATGTCAGAAACCAGACATACCCTAACTCCTTAGGGGTACCAGAGAACCGTGGGAGAGGGATTAAATGTGGCATGCCTAGGGCCTATTACACAAAGTTTATATACTGCTGTGGTCTTTTCATCAGAAATTCTTATTTTCTTTCTCCCATTGGAAAGTTCTTTCTACAGCCACTATTTTTGGGAAAGACAAAAATTGGACAGTTTTTATTCCCTTCGTAGTTATACTTCTGACTCCCAGGATTTTGCCACCAGTACCCACCTACCTTGTTACTGTGGAACTTCTCCCAGCACCTAGGGCCTTCTTACTTTTGAATATCACTTTGCTATGACTACTTTCTCCCACTGAAGAGTTCCTTCTAGGGCCTACATTTTGGGTAAGGGCCCAAGCTGGTCATCTTTCATTCCCTCTTAGGTATGCTTTTGACTCTTAGGACTCAACCACAATGCTCCCACAAAGCTACATTCTCCCTGTCCCCCTGGCTTTTCAGATCTCTTTTATGCATGATCTTACCCCACTTAAAACATACACTCCTCAAGGGCGGTGTCTGTCTTTTTGCTTCATTTGTGTCCTCAGTGCTTAGGACAGTGCCTGGCAGTGTAAGTGCTTAATAAATGCTTGCTTTCTACTTGTCTGCTGTATCATAAGATTGTAAGGTCCCACCTGGACAGAGACAATAAGTCATGTACGTGAGAAGTCCCCAAATTGTACCACATACTTTCATATCAGGAAGGAATTTAACACAAGGCTTATTGGTGTATAGCACTACTTGCCTGAGTTAGACAAGGGAAAAATTGGATGGCAGTGGAATAACCAAATAACTATCAATGGATGAACTGGAAGCTTGAGGATATCCAGAGCAGGACAACCATGATGTTGAAGAGTTCATGCCATATAAGGACTAGTTGAGGGAATGGTGACTTTTTAGCCTAGAGGAAATTAGGGATAGAGTTATGATATGACTCTTTGAGCATTTGATGGATTGTCATGTGTTAGAGGGATCTGACTTCTTTTGATGGGCCCAAGAGAGAGGATTTAGGAGCAATGGGAACAAAGAAACAAAGTCAGGCTCAATGTAAAAACTTATTCACAATAAAAGCTCTCCAAAATCAGAATGTTCTTCTTCAGGGGGAAGTGGATCTCTCTTGTTAGACATCTTCAAGAAAATGATGTATGACCACATTATGCCTTGTGAAAACTTCCCTGGTTTCCTTTAAGTCCTAACTAAAATCTCATCTACAGAAAACCTTTCCCACTCCTCTCTTAATTCCAGTTCCTTTTCTCTGTTGATTATTTTCTATTTATCCTAGATATAGCTTACTTTCTATAGTTGGTTTGCATGTTGTCTCCCCCATTTGATTGTAAGCACCTTGAGGACAGGGTCTTTTGCTTCTTTTTATATCTCCCAGAGCTTAGCAGAGTGCCTGGCACATAACTAGGCACTTAATAAATGTATATTCTAACATTAGCTTCTTTAAAAGCACAACTAAACTTGTGACCTCTTATATGAAACCCCTTTCTATCCCCTCAGCTGTTAGCATTCTCTCCCTACTGGAAACTACTATATGTTTTCATTTATTTTGTGTACACATTTTCCTCTCTTGGTAGAAGGTAACCCCCTTGGGGGCAGGAACTATTTCAATTTTATCTTTGTGTCTCTAGCATAATCTCTTGCACTTAGTAGGTGCTTAATAAATGCTTCTTGAATTGAACTGAGGTATGAATTGATCTAGATGACTGCTGAGGTCCACTCCAATTCTGAAATTCAGTGAATCTATGATCAATTCCATTGGGAATAATTGCAAGCAGAGGTGGCAAAAGAAATGCACCAATAACAAGGCATAGCTGTGAACTGCTAGGAAAACAGCACACAGACCATTTTTGTGAACAAAAACAGAAATGTAGAGGCAGCTAGGTGGCACAGTGAGCAGAGCACTGGCCCTGGAGTCAGGAGGCCTTGAGGTCAAATCTGGCCTCAGACACTTGACACACTAGCTGTGTGACCTTGGACAAGTCACTTAACCCCAATTGCCCTGCCTTCCCCCCTCCAAAAAAACCCAAAACAAACAAACAAAAAAAACCCCAGAAATGTAATGGTTCTTACCGAGCACTACAGTTCTTGGATCCAAGAAGCAGAATCATGCATGATCAGAGACTCTTCAGACGACCGCTGCAACCAACAAACCAAAGAATAGACTTCTCGTGTGCTTATTGGTCTTGTCAGCTGCACCTATACCCACAGATTACAGTCATCGCCAATAGGACCATGTTAAAAAAGACAGGAGCTGATGAGGTCAGAAGAAGGAACTGTATATGTGGGCAGATGGTGATGATGTATTCAGGATGTCTCTTTGAGATCTGGACTAGAGCCATAATTTGCCTCTTCTCCTGGTCCTCATTTCTTAGTTTATTAGCATGACATTTCTCAGAGTGGTTTCAGCTGTCTCCAAAACTCTGGCACCATTTCTGCCCTCTCTTTCCTATCCCATGACCTATTCTCACCACTACATGAGAAAGTGCTGCCAGTGCCACTCTCAGAGCATATGTCTTTTAATACTCACGTTTTTAACAAATGAGGAAAAAGGGGGATCTGAAAGGTGAGGGGTTTTGCCTAAAGCCACAAAGTTAGTAAGTAGCCAAGCCAAGATCAGAACCTAGGTCTCATAGGCCAAGTAGGAAGCTACCTACAGGGCACAATTTGAGAAGAAATTAGAGATCAGTCTGAAAAAACGACCTTAGGCAAAATAGTGGAAACAGTGCTGGGCTTGGAATCAGAAAGGCTTGAGTTCAAAGCCTGCCACAGACTCTAGGTACAAACTTATCAGTAAGCGAGTGAGCATCAGTTTGCTTCTCTGGGCTAGAAGGTCTCTAAGACTAAGACGGCAACCAAATGGTGCAGTGGATAGAGCACTGAGCCTATGTAAGTAAGGTGGATTTTAGTGTAAGTAAGGTGGATTTTAGTGGATGTAAAGTGGATTTTTGTTATTCTTTCTTAGAGTTCAGTTTCCAAGGAGCAATAGCCATAACAATCTCTTGTTCCCAGGTGTTAGATAGGAATTCTCATGAGTATGCTTCAAAACATCTCCACTTAGCTTGTGCAGCATTATATAATAATAAATAATATAAACATTTGTACTTAAATTGTAAATATCCACTGTGACTGTGCAGTGAGATACTGGAATGAGGTAACATAAAATTGGAGGCTATTGCTGGCAATATGCCTTCTTTGTCTGTTGCCCTACAAAGCAGGTGGGCATTGGTCAGTGAGTTGGAAACCCTTAGGGTTGAATACACAAGCTAGAATGCTGTGCGTGCCTAGATCAGCCCCCATCAAGGCTTGGGTGGAATCTGTGTTTGCCTCAGCTGGCCCCCATTGAGGCTTGAGGGGATTTAGGGAAGTGCACAAACTGTGCCTATCTTGATTGATACCTTTGAGACACAAGGGTAGTTGCCCCCTCTTCTTGCCGGCCCCTGAGAGAAGTGTGATTAGAGAATGCCGTGGAAGTTGCTGCTCCCATTATCAGCAAACCCTCTAGTGAGAAGACTAGACTAGAATAAAGTAAGACTTTTAACCCCTTTGAAGCTATTTTCCTGTCCTTCCTGTCTGACCAGATCAAGAATGAACTTGTACAAGCAGCCCTCCTGTGTGTGAGTGTTATCTGTCTTATGGACTGGAATCATAAAGGTCTAAGTTAAAATCTGACTTCAGACACTTACTAGCTATGTGACCATGGATAAGCAAGTCACTTACTTAACTGCTGTTTGCCTCAGTTTCCTGAAATATGAAATGGGGATAAAAACAGCACCTAACTTGCAGGGCAGTCGTAAGGATCAAATGAGACAATACTTGTAAAGCACATAATAAGTGCTTTTCCCTTCCCCCCTTCTCTTCTAAGGTCCTTTTCAGCTCTAAATGTTGGAGGCTGTAATCCTGGGCAAATCACTCAAGCTCTCTCAGGCTCATTTCATCATCTGTAAAATGAGGATAATAATATCACTTCCCTGATAGGGGACTTTAAACTTTAAAGTGCTATAAAAATGCTAGATATTATTATCATCATGGCGCCTGATATTCCCACCATTAGACTTACTCCTTAGGCTCAGGCCTTATCTATGAGAGATCAGTTCTCTAGCAGAGAGCACAGATTCCTTAAGGGGATGGTACGCAGAAATGGCCAATTTTTATCCTACAAATGGGATAAGATCAGAGCCTTATATCCTGTAAGAAATGCTGGGAAAAGGGACTGAAAGGGAGAAGAAAATTTCAGGTGAGAAAGACTGGCCATTGAAGGCTACTTCATAATTCCTACCTAGGGTCAGACCTATTCTGCCATTATATACCATTAGACACACAGAAATATAGAGTCCTGTTTAAATCATTTTGCCTGATCAATTTTCGTGGGGGAAGTCTGCTTGTAACAGCTGTGCTCACTAGGCAGGCCTGTACAGGAAATAATGTTAACCAAAAAAAAAAAAAAAGATGCATAGCCAAATGCAGTCTTTGGACCTATGGAAAAACCTAGTCAAATAACAAGAAAAATAAATGTTTCTGAAACAAAGCCAAATAAAATTTAACATGGAACAAAGCTAGAAACTATTTTGTGAAGCTTAAAATCTTTTCTTTCCCTCAGGAAAAGAAATCTTGAACAGGAATCTTAAACATTTCTGAATTAGAGGAATGATCTCAGCTAAGCACACAGCATTCCTCAATGGTGTCTGCCTACTACAGTGGGATTATTGGAACACATAGTGTTGAACAAGAAACTTATTTTTGCCAGGTTCTGAGGAAATTATAGCCTTTTAATTGCATAAGAATAGTTATTTTAAAAAGCAAATCTTTCCAAAACCAAAGGGGCAGTTATTTTTTAGCAGTTCATCTGAACAGAAGTCCCAAAGCACCATATAGCACTCTTTTTTTTCGTTTGGCCATTTGCTTCCTGCCATCCATCTTTCACTGGGGACTGGAGGAATTTAAACAGTCTCTTTTCCAAAGGAAGGCTTCTAGGAATTGCCTTTGGTCTCACTTAGTGAAATGTTACTAAATGAGCTTTTTCAAAAGAAGGACATTTCATCAAACCTTCTCCAGATCCCTGTTGGAGAATAACCAAGGAATGAGAAAGTTAATCCTCTGACAACTTCTCTTTCTTCTTTAGAAGAAATAAAAAGTAAAAATCAGCACAATTTCTCATTGACTTCAATTTAGCCTTTGCCACTAAAGTAATAAGCATTAATCATACTATCTCTAAGGGCAAAATTCTCTAGTATATGTCCCTTTGATCCTGAGCCCCATTAGAGCATCACAGAAATTTAGTGCTATTAAGAACCCTCAGAGATCAACTTGTCCAAGTCTTTCATTCTACAAATGAGGAAATCAAGGCTGGGAAAGATGAAGTGACTTCCTTCTTTATTAGACTGATTAACTACAGAGCTGGGAGCAAAACCTAGGTCTTTTAACTCACAGTACAGACTTTTTTTTTTTAACCATACTTTAGTATTATACTGCCTTCACTACTCATTAAGATGATAAGATCATAGATGTAGGATGGGAGGATTCCAGTGGGTAATTTGGTCCAACCCCCTCATTTCACAGTTGAGGAAACTTAGACCCCAAGAGGTTAAATGACACCCCTGAGGACACATAGGTAGTAAATGGCAGAGCCAGGATTTGGATGGTGGTCTTCTACCTGGCAAAGAGGAAAAGCTAGAAGTGGCTAGGTATTTGGGAGAAGATTAAAGAAGGATGAGCAGACACAGGAAACAAAGACCAACTTATTTGCTCTCTTGGACAAGCAAACAAGTGGAAGCTATGAGATATGCTTGTATGTGTCTACACCACCAACTTGAAGGTTTTAAGTAAATTGACCTACTATAAAGACTAGTTTTTAATCTCCTGTTAAAGTGCCTTGCATGTAGATTTAGAGCTGGAAGAGATCTTAGAAATTATCTAGTTTAGCCCCTTATTTTATAAATGAGGTTAAGGCCCAGAGCAGTTATATTGTCTAAAGTCACATAGGTAGTAGGTATTAGAGGCAGGATTAGTACTCAAGCCCTTTGCCTGCAGTCTTTCCGTTTGTTTAATGGTCAAGATAGTTGTTTAAATATTATCTCACCGATTAATATTATTTGAATATGGACTTCTAGAATGATATTCCAGCATTTTCTTGTGATGCAGCATAATATACCTGGGATTTTAGTCATAGCCCTGCTATCAATTAGTTATGTGACCACAGGCAAATAAAATTAACCCTCTGAACCTCCATTTCACCATCAGTGCAATGAAGGACTGGCTAGTGAGAACCTATTCCTTAAAACACATGCAGTTATGCCCATCCTGGAGGATCATTCCTAGCATGTACAATAGTCCATTGTTGATGTAATCCAACTCATGAAAGCATGGTGAGCCTTTTTCCAGACATGAGTGACTAAGGAGCCAGTGTTATGTGATGACAAGTTTTTAAATTGGTTTCAGAGTTGGAAGAACTAATAACAGAGTAAGAATTGAGTTTGCATATAAAAGGATTAATATACTCTTCTCTCAGCCTCATTTTTGCTATGCTCCTTCATGAGAGCAACTGAAACAAGAACTACTATGAGCCTCTACCTGAGGGGAGTGGCAGTGGCTTTGGCCACTCCATTTGCCCACTTGGTCTTCATGTGTCCTGAGTACATGGCACCTGTTATCTGTTGTGTTAATTTTTTCCAGATCTTAGGTGAATAAATATCCTGCAACAGAATAGACTGAGTTGGAACCTTGTAAGCTTTGAAAAGTCAGAAGAGCCATCCAAGGTTCCTGTAGCAACCAGCTGAACTGGTGGCATCACTGGTTGAGTGTGATGAGGAGTCAGCCTTGAGAAGCAAAATGCTTAACACAGGCCAGCAGTACTTTGATATGCCAGCCAAGGCACTGAATCCTTCAAGGAGCTAGCTGAGCTGAGTCACGTTGCCTTGAAGTAATCTTGGTGGGGATCTCTTAAAAGGATAAAAGACTCCCAAAGGATAGATGGCGAGAGGTAGTTCTCAGCCAAATGTTCCTTACATGTTTGTGCTATGTAAATTCATGTTTGAATTTACTCTCTCCAAGGACCAAGTATATATGAGGAAAGAGTGTGTCCAACAATTTAGGGGAATTTTTTTTTTATGCTTCTGTCTTTACTATACTTTTTTTTAAAGTAAATATCCCTTTGTGAAAGCTATTGGATATCAACTGATTATTGGAAAGAAGTTAATTGGTTAATTGATTTTGGGGAGCACATTGACGGGGTTCAAAAGTGATATTATTAGAACTCATAACCCCTCAGGATTATTCCCAGAATTCTGAATTGAAGTACCCTCTGAGACTCAGATTTCTTATCCATGTACTTCCAAAAGTCAGGGATCTGTGATTCATCATTGAAGCGCAAGCACAAATCATATCCCAATAATAACTTACTAGAGAAGTCAATCAATAAATCAAAAAGTATTTATTAAGTGCCTTCTATGTTCCAGATAATGAGAATACAAAGCCATTAATGAAACAATTCTGTCCACAAATAAATGTATTCAAAATAAAAACAAGGTAATTTTTTTGGAGGGAGGTGGTGGTACTAGCAGCTGAGGACTTGCAAGGAGTTTATATCTTTATCATCATCATAGCTAGCATTTGTATAGCACTTTAAAACTTTCAAGTTATATATATATATATATATATATGTATGTATCATATATATGTACATATGATTCATTTCATAGAGGTCTTCCCAATTTGCCTGGAACCTATTTCATCATTTCTTTTGGCACAATAATAATCCATTACATTCATATTCCATAATTTTTTCAGCCATTCCACAATAGATAAGCATCGCTTTGGTTTCTAGTTTGGGGCAACTATATAAAAAAACTGCTATAAATATTTTTTGTAAATATAGGTCCTTTTCCTCTTTCATATCTTTGAGTTATAGAGCTAGAAGTAATATCACTGGGTTATAGACCTAGAAGTAATATCACTAGATCAAATTGTATGCATAGTTTTCTGTTCTAATTATCATTTCAAATTACTTTCCAGAATGTCTGAATTAATTCACTGCTCCACCAACACTGTGATAATGTGCCTGTCTTCCCATTGCCCCTCCAACAATTGTCATTTTCCTTTTTGTCAACTTTGCTAATCTGATGGTCTGTGAAGCAGAACTTCAGGGCTGCTTTAATTTGCTTTTCTCTAATTCTTTGGGGTTTGGAGCATTTAAAAAAAATTTTTTTTTGTTGATGCCTTGGTTTTCTTCCTTTGAAAACTGCCTGTTCATACTCTTTGGCCTTTTATTAACTGGCAAGTGGCTTGATGCTGGGGATTTTAAGAGAAGAGAAGGAGAAAGTGCACTCCTGTCATGGGGTACAGCTTGTGCAAAGAGGTAGGGAAATGGGAGATGGGAAGGAGAGGGCCCAGTGTCACCACCAACCAGCTGGAGGTCTTCATCACCCTTTGCCCTCTCCCTCCCACCCCACCCCCAACCCCACTTCCCAGTCCCTTTTAAGCTGCTTTTTTTGTTTTATCTTCCCTATTAGATTGTGAGCTCCTTGAAGGCAGGGACAGTCTTTTGCTTTTTTTTTTTTTTTTGTATTTCCAGCACTTAGCAGAGTACCTAGTACATACTAATCACTTAATAAATATTTCTTAGGGCCAGCTTTATTGGATCGAGTAGTACATAAAACAGAGATTGCTTGAAGCTTAAGCGAGGTTGTGATTTGTCCATAGTTACACAGTAAATGTCAGATGTAGGATTTGAGTCTAGTTCCTCCTAATTCTGACACTCCATCTACTATGACACGTGGGCTATCTCCATCCATGAAAAGTAGATAATAGCCTAATGGCTAGCTTTTATAAAGCACTTTAAAATATGCAAAGCCCTTTGCTCTCGTTACCTCACTGGATCCTCACTACAGCCCTGCAAATTTGGTGCTACTATTATTCCCATTTTACTGATTGAGGAAACTGAGGTCGAGAAAAATTTAGAGACTTGCCCAGAGTCACACAGCTAGTAAGTGTCTGAGGTAGAATTCGAACTCAGGTCTTCATTCCAAGTCCAACCTCTATACCAGGGGTGGGGAACCTGCAGCCTTGAGGTCACATGTGGCCTTCTAGATCCTTGGGTGTGGCCTTTTGACTGAGTCCAAGTTTTACAGAACAAATCCTTCAAATGGGATTTGTTCTGTGAAGTTTGGATTCAAAGGGCTGCACTTGAGGCCCTATAGGGCCGCATATGGCTTTGCCCTATGCTACCTAACTGCCTCTACCTTCCTAACAGGATTAATATCTGCCATATCTAACAGGATTATTGTAAGGTTTACTCAAAATAATACATATGAAAATGTTTTGGGAAGTAAAAAGAAATATGGAAATGTAAGAATCTCTTCCCCTTTCTACCCTTCTCCAACTCTCCTCTCCCACCTTCCTAAACCAAGTTCCATAGAGATCTGAGAAGACATTAGAGTTCAGTGGTTGTTAGGGAACTATCCATTCTCCCTTACACAACTGGTGAGCACACAATTGGGACACACAAGGGGTGATGATCTAGGTTAGTCCAGGAAGAAGAGGACAAGGTCATTTGAAAAAGAAGGGAAACAAAAACAAGCTTAGAGTTTGTTCGTTTTCTTAAATATCTTTTGTGTCTTTTAGATTGGAAGCCTAATTCTTTTAGGCTGAGTTCGGACAGGTTCATACAAATTTTCATTGTTGGCCAGAGTGCTCAGGGTCCCCACAGTAAAGGAAAAGGGGTATCCAGAGACATTTGGTGAACAGTTTATCCTGGCTAATATACTCTTGGATGCTAAAATTATGACTGAGTGCAAAAATACAATCCAGGGCTCAGCAAAGGGTTCTCCAGAGCCCTGTGGCAATCCTAATGGAGATGAGATTTCAGTTTTTGTGTTTCCCTTGATATTACCAAGACACGGCTTATGCTCTCTGAGCCCGGCAAACTCAGGATAAGTTCAGTTTATGAAAAATTGACTCTGCTTTTCAGAGCAGACTCTAATGATAAATCAGTGGAACAGGAACTGGAAACCAGAAGTCCTCAACTGTGTTTTCCAAGTAGAGAAACTAAATCCTTATAGTGATGTCGAATGAAGTGGAATGAGGGATCCAAGTGATTCCAATATCCTAAATATGCAGAGCTTAGTTCTCAGACTCAACTTCTGGTAAAGCTGTTTTAAGATGAAAAGAGTAGAATAATTTCCTTGGACAGAACTAATTTCTACTCCTAGATATCTTTGTGTATGTTCCAAGAAGCAGGCATAGCATTATTTCATATTATTCCTTTTCATGTACATTACAATCTCTATAATCAAAATAGCCTGCTAGCTGTTCTTCATTCATGATATTGCACCTCCCATCTCCATATCTTTGCACAGATGGCTTCCCATATCTGGTATGGACTCACCTCTGCCTTTCAGGAGCCCTAGCTTCCTTCAAAACATAGTTCTGATGCCCCATCCTACGTGGGTCTTTCCTGAACTTCCTAACTCTTGAAATGTCTTTGCATTACCTCATATATACTTTGCATTTACTTACCTGTGTATTTATTGAGTAAGTAACCTTTCTGAGGGCAGGGACTATGTTCTTTCATGCCATATGCAAAGTAGAAGTTTAATACATTTGTTGAACTGTTATGGTTGAACTGAAGTATAGGAACTCCAGCTTTTTTTCATGGCCACTGTCCCTTGAACACTAGGAGATAGCCTTTCCACTCATACCTCTGATAGCAAATGGAAGCCTCCTAAAGTCAGGGATCCTTCAGGTTAGTAGTCAAGAATATACAAACCCTGGTCTGATCTACAGGAGGAGATTTTCTATGGAGATATGCGAAAAGGGGACTAAGGCTAGTCAAAGGCTCATGGTATAATTGGAAAGAACATTGTACTTGTACAGATGACCCGGGTTCAAATTCTAGCTGTGCCACTTTCTTGATGTATGACTCTGGCCAAGTCAGTCAGGAGTCAACAAACATTTATAAAGCTCCTATTATGTGCCATACCCAGCCATGACTATCCTCCTAATCCCTGAGTCCCCTACAGATCTCCTCAAGATGTGGAGTGGGGCATTCTAGATCATTTGTCAATCCTAGTTACGCCTATTTATCCTCTGGGACAGATGCTGTACCTATGTTCATGGTGGACCCTTTGCACTATCACAGAGCCCTATAAGGCAAAATAATGAATTGTTCTATGAAATGATGTTTTCTTTTCTTTTCAAGGGAAGGAAACCAACCCCAGCAACTCTTTATTTGCCTCTCCAAGGATAACCATTTAGTAACAACTGCCTTATGCCTTCTGGTTTCATTTTTAAGGGAATGTAAACGTTATATTCAGTTGCTCTGGTAGTATATCAACTTGATTGTTAAATAAGACCTCCCATTTAGAGTATCAACAGTTAAATTAATGTTTATAGATGGTCTAAAAAAATGGAGTGATTCGTAGCATCTGCTGACCCATTTTTCTACTCTGCCATCATCACCGCAGAAATGGAAGTGGGACACGCTGGACTGGGGGTCATTTTGTATTATTCTTTGTTTCGTGGCTTGTTATTGTCATTAAGAACTCATCAATCAATGGCTAACCAACTGGTAATGAGCCCTTCCAATATTTTACTAGCCAAGGACAGCAAACACAACTTATATGAGAGACAGCTTTTATTATTCCCAGGTGTTACATAGGGACTTAAATATATATTAATTGCTTTAAATGATTAATTGTAATTAATACTCATGAATTACTTTTTTTTTCACAGCAGCACATCTATTGTGGTGGAATTAAAGAAATCCACCCTACACTCAGTCTTCTATAATGTTTTGAAATTTTGACTGAATTACAAGGGCATTGGTTTTTATAACTCAACTTAGAACCTACAGTAATATGGAGTGATGTAGTAATTAGGTGATGCAGTGGATAGAACTCTGTCTGGAGTCAGGAAGACTTGCATGATTGAAAATGAGGACGCTCATTATCATCAATAATATTCAGTGCTGTACTGGAAATTCTAGCAATAGCAATAAGAGAAGAAAAAGAAAGAGAAGAAATCAGAATAGGAAATGCGGTAATAAAACTCTCTCTTTTTTTTTACAGATGATATGATGATATATTTGGAAAATCCCAAAGCCTAACTTAAAAATTTAGTCAAAACAATTAATAATGTTATCAAAGTAGCAGGATATAAAGAAAATCCATATAAATCATCAGCATTCCTATATATCACAAACAAAACCCTGCAAGAAGAGATAGTAAGAGATACTCCATTTAAAATAACTCTAGACAGTATAAAATACCCAAAAGAATCTTCCTAAAACAGACCCAAGAACTATATGAAGAAAATTATAAAAATACTTATTATACAAATAAAATCAGACTTAAATAATTGGAGAAATATTGATTATTCATGGGTAGGCAGGGTCAATATAATAAAAATGACAATTTTACCTAAACTAATTTATATATTCAATGCCATCTCAATTAAATTACCAAATTTTTTTTTACTAAGTTAGAATATTAACATATCAACAATAAAAATGTTAACAAAATTCATGTGGAACAACAAAGGGTCAGGAATATCAAAGGAATTAGTAAAAAATACTGCAAAGGAAAGGAGGTTTAGCAGTACCAGATCTTAAACTATAAGGCAGTAATTATCAAAACTATCTGGTACTAGCTAAGAAATGGAAAGGTAGATCAGTGGAACAAAGTAAATATACAACTTACAGCAGCAAATGACTATAGTAATCTTGTGCTTGACAAGTGTAAAGATTTAAGTTTTGGGGATAAGAATTTGCTAAAAATTATTGGGAAAGCTGGAATGCTATCTGGCAGAAATGGGCATAGACAAATATTTTACACCATTTAACAAGATAAGGTCAAAATGGATACATGAGATAAAGATAAAGAGAGAGATTGCAAGAAAATCTGAAGAACATGGAACATATTACCTATCAGACTTATGGATAGGTGAACAATTTGTGAATAAACACTAGAGAGCAGTATGAAGTATAAAATGGATAATTTAATTTACATTAAATTAAAAAGGTTTTGTATAAATATAACAAATTTAGCCAACATCAGAAGGAAAGCAGAAAATTGGGAAAAAATTTTGTAGACAGTTTCTTATTTAACAGTCTTATATCTCAAATATATAAAGAACTGTCACATCTATAAGAATATGAGTCATTCCCCTTTTGATAAATGGCCAAAGGATATGAATAGGCAATTTTCCAATGAAGAAATCAAAACAATTTATAGTCATGTAAAATGCTCTAAATCATTATTGATTAGAGAAATACAAATTACATCAACCTTGACATATCATTTTACTCCTATCATATTGGCTAAAATGATTGAAGGGGAAAGTGACAAATGTTGGAAGGGAAATGGAAAAATTGGAACACATTCATTGTTAGTAGAACTGTGAACCCATCCAACCATTTTAGAGAGTAGTCTGGAATTATGCTCAAAGAGGTATTAAACTGCCTATACTGTTTCCCAAGATCTTGAGGAAAAAGGAAAAGAACCTACATGTTCTAAAATATTTATAACAGCTCATCTTGTGGTGGCAAAGAACAGGAAATTGCGGGGATGCCTGTCAATTGGGGAACGGTTGAACAGCTTGTGATATATGATTGTGATGGAATGCTGCTATGCTATAAGAAACAATGAACTTGATGATCTTAGAAAAACACGGATAGGTTTGCACAAAATAATGAAGAGCAAAATGAGCAGAGCCGAGAGAATGTTGTATGTAGTAAGAGCAATGTTGTTTTAAGAAGAACTTTGAGTGAATAAGTCATTTTGACTATTATAAATACCCAAATTAACTATAAAGGACCTATGAAGGATGCTATCTGCATCTAGAGAAAGAACTAATAAATAAAGGTCTGTATAGAATGGTTATATATATATGTGTGTGTGTGTACATATGTATACATATATATGTATGTATATACATATTTTATATATATATATATATATATATATGAATTTGTGTCTAATGGTAGCCATCTTTAGAATGCAGAGTGGGGAGGGAAGAAAAACAGGAAAAAAGTTACATGATAACTTTATTATATATTTAAAAGGAATAGCAAGTTGTACATAATAATTTTGCAGCTTCACATGTAATCATTTAAAAAATTTTCTTATGTTATGGAAATGCTTGTTTTATTTCTTAAGTTCAGGATAAAATAAATATAATTTTTAAAAAAGACCTTCCTGAGTTCAAATACAGTCTCAGGCATGTACTATGTGACCCTGGATGAGTCACTTAACTTTTGTTTGCTTCAGTTTTCTCAACTGTAAAATGGGAATACTAATAGCACATACCTCCTAGGATTATTGTGAGGATCAAATAAGATAATATTGGTAAAGTGCCAAGTCCAGTACATGTGACATAGTAGGTGCTTAATGTTCCTTTTCTTCCTCATATTTCATGAAAATGTGATTGTGTGGGGAAGGGAAAATTAGAACACTGTATAGATTAAAATTGCTTATTGGATAGAGTAGATTTTATCTTTTTCATAGGCACTCCACAAATTGATCTGCAGGGAAACACATGCAAAAGAAATTATATTAGTACATATATTCTCACTATATTAGTACATTAATTTTGCTCAGTGTTATTTAGCTGTCAAGACGAGCTTGAGACCACACTGATTTTCCCTTTTTCTGAACTCTTTCACTTAATCAGTACCACATGGGTTAGTACTTAATTTCGTATTCTTTTTTCCTGTTGTTCTCTAATTGGTTCATTATTTCCTATTCATCCATATGCCTTATCACTCAGGTTAGGCTGCAAGATCCTTGAAGGTAGAGACCAAGTTTTTTAACTTCTACATTCCCCACAGTGTCTAGAACAGTGCTGGGCAGGTAGTTTTTAAATGCTCAAAAATGGTTCCAGGTTGATTGGAAATGATAGCAACTAGCAAAAAAAAAAAATGATAGTTTCGGAAAACAATGTCCATTAAAATAAATTTGCTTGTATAATAAATTGGATGCTGGACTATTTTAATGAATCTGGAGTCATATCAATAAAGGCTCTTGATGCAATGGTGTACCATCCCATACATCCCCCATCCTGTGGGATTCTTATCCATGCTCTCCCATAAATCCTCCAGAGATGATCTATTCAATGCTCTGAAGGCCCTCCACAGAGTATTTTAACATCCCATGGATCGAGGTCTCATAGAGCTAGAGCTAGAAAGCATATCAGACATCGCCTAATCTAATATCCTCATTTCATAGATGGTTAAATTGAGGCCAAGGGAGGGTAAGAGACATGCCCAACATAATAGAGGTAGTAAATAGCAGACAAAAAATCTAGAGCTTTTGATAGGAAATCCTTTACCCTTCTCAGTGCGGCACTCAGGCTGCTCATCTATTATCTCTTGCTCTTGTTATGTTGGTGTTCATCATCTTTTCTGATTATACATTTCCTGGTTAATTTTTTAAAAATACTATTTGTTGAGGCAGAAGCTCATCCAGGAGTTTTCTAGACCAAGGCCACCACTGATCCAATCCTATCCTCTATACTATTTCCAGTGTATGAGTCATCACCAATAATATATTGCAGAACAGTCAAGCCCACTATACATCGCTCTGCTGCCCTTTGTGTAACCAGAAATTTGGTAGCATTTCAAACCAATACATTTAACAAACAGAAATTTGTGAAATTCTACAGATTAGACTATACCAGAAAATACAAAGAGTGAATGGATTCTTTAAATCAGAGCAAGATGAGCTCTCATTCAACCAAGAGGGAAGCCTTAATTTCACCTGAGCATCTCTTTCTCTTCTTTGCTTATTGTTCAGTCATTTTTCAGTCATGTCTGACTCTTTGTGACCCCTTTTGCATTTTCTTGGCAAAGATACTGGAGTGGTTTGCCATATCCTTTTCCAGCTCAATTTACATGTAATTCTTTTTTTTTTTTTTTTTGGAGGGGGAAGGCAGGGCAATCGGGGTTAAGTGACTTGGCCAAGGTCATATAGCTAGTAAGTGTGTCTGAGGCCGGATTTGAACTCAGATCCTCCTAACTCCAGGGCTGGTCCTCTACTCACTGTGCCATCTAGCTGTCCCCAGCTCACTTTACAGATAAAGGGGTGAAGTGATTTGCCAAGGGTCGCTCAGTTAGAAAGTGTCTGAGGCCATATTTAAACTCAGGAACATGAGTCTTCCTGACTCCAGGCATGGCACTTTATACACTGCGCCACCTAGCTGCCCTCTCTTCTTTAGAACTGGCCCCAAAGAGTCTGGAGCCATGTCTCTCTCTCTTGAAAAAGGAAGAATTTCTTTCCTCTCTAAAGCCTTTGCAAACCCTACCCCTCACAGAGGCATTTGGCATTGTATCAATATTCTCTCCACTAATTAGGAGAATCTCACACAAAATGTTGTAAATCCAGGTTACATATTCAATCTTATCAAGTCTTGAAAACTTAGAGGAAATTTAAATTTAGCATCTTAGTCTTTTTTTAAATTTAATTTTATTTTAGATTCAAGGGCCAGAACACAAATACAGAACAGAGAAAAGGAACAAAACATAAACTTAAATATTGAAACTTAAATACAAAGTAAGAAAGAAAAAAAGCATGTGTGCATAGCAGAATTGAGAGTGAGAGAGGATTCAAGATATATAAAAATAGATTTTCATTTCGAGAAAGCCTATGTGATAAATAATTCATTTTTTGTTGAGAATTGTCCATCTTTGCTTCCTTGTGAGTTTTCCTTTGTTCTCTACTATGCACTTTTTTACTTTGTTCTTTTTTCCCCACCCCTACACCACCCCGGAAGGTTACAATAAAGCTTAGATATGCTTCTCTGTAGCTATACATATTTACATATACATATATACATACATATATAGACATATACTTTCCTAGACATACTCTACTCTTGATCTTTGTTTTTCTATTTGTGCATATCTCTTGTTTCCTATTCCTCCTGATTCCTCTACTTTACTTCTACCAACTACCTTGCCCTCCTATTACTTGCCTACCCCTCTCCAAGGATCCCTCTCCTATCCTCCCATTCCCATAAATCTAAACATCCTTGTATACCCCCCTTTTACCTATCTCCACATTCTCCCCTCTAAAAATCCCTCCCTTGTCCTCTCCCCCTACTCTATACCCCTACTATTTTATTTCTTCTAAATGTAGAAGACTTTTATGCTCTTCCAAATATGTATGTACACACATATATATATACATATACATATATGTATATATATATGTGTATATATACATACACATATATACATATATGTGTATATATACATACATATGTATGTATATATGTATGTATATATACATACATATATATAAATATATATAGTAGGTATTGTTCCCTCTTATACCCGTTTTGAGGAAAGCAGGTTAACAGAACTATGAGTCCTCCTCCCCCATCTAGTTTCTCTGTATCTTTTCTTCCTCTTGCACCTCATTTGTATAAAACGGTTACTCTTTTTAGCTGTTTCTAAATGGTTTCACTTTTTGAATTCATATCATGGTCAGGTTTATCCCTCCTCTTTCTTATGAGCTCACCAATTATTAATAAGAATCTTAGACATATATTTTACATTTTACGTTACATAAAAGGTAAACGGTCTGTCCTTATGAATCCCTTATAGTCAGTCTTTGGTATGTACCTTATGTTTTTCTTCGTTCTTGTATGTTGAATCTCCTAAGTTCAAGATTTTTTTTTTAACAAAGTCTTAAAAGTCTGAGAATTTATCAAATGTCCATTTTTTTCATTTAAGATAATACTTAAATTTGAAGGGTATGACATTTTTGGCCAGAGCCCCAGGTCTTTCTCTCTTTGATATATTGTGTTCCAAGACCTACAGTTCTTTAATGTCTCTGCTGCTAGGTCTTGTGTAATTCTAATTGAGATACCAACATATTTAAATTATTCTAATCTTGATGGTTTTAATATTTTATCCTTGATCTGGGGGTTTTGGAATTTAACTGTGATATTCCTATGAATTTTCCTCATAGGATCTCTTTGAAGTGGTGTTTGATGGATTTTTTCTATTTCTATTTCCCTGCCTTGTTCTAATACTTCAGGACAATTTTCTTTAACTATTTCTTGTATTATTGTATCAAAATTCTTTTTTTTTTGATCATAGCTTTCAGTTAGTCCAATTATTTTTATATTTTGTCTTCTCGATGTATTCTCCAAATCTGTTGTTTTTCTTACAAGATGTTTCACTTTCTCTTCTATTTTTTCATTATTCATGTTTTGTTTATTGATCTCTTAAAATTTCACTGGCTTCACTTTGCTCAATTTTAATTTTCAAGGCGTCGTTTTCCTCCTTAAGATTCTGGATCTTCTTTTCTAACTGGTTGACTTTCCTTTCATAACCTTCTTGTTTTTCTTGGATTATTATTATTAATATTTAGTTTTTCCTCCATCTCTGTCATTTGATTTTTAAAGTCTTTTTTAAGATCTATAAATTCTTTTTGGGTAGGTGACCATTTGACGTTACTCTTTGAGGTTTTCTTTACTTCACTATCCTCCTCTGAAGATGAACCACAGTCATCACTATTCCCGTAATAGGTTTCTATGGTTGGATTCTTTCTCCTATGCCTGTGTATTTTTTTGTGCCAATATCTTGATTTTTGTAATCATCTCTATCCCTGGGGTATGGGAAATGCCTCTTGCCCCAGATCTTCGGTTCTTCCCTCTAGCCCAGAACCAAAGCCAAACCTCCAACCTCCTGTAAGTGCCCACAACCAGGGCCTTTCTGTCCCACTGCTTCTGCACTTACTGGGCGTGTGCTGGTTCCTTCTTGCCCCCATCACTCTTTGCAGCACAGCTGGGTCTGGCATTCCTCATCAGTAGAGGTTCCCTCAACCTTCCTGGGCTCAAACGCCCAACCCCCCTCACTATCTCAGGGTGAAAAGTTCCTCTGGCTGGAGCAGAGGCAGCCTCTCAAACCAACTAACCCTAGGGCTTGCTGCTAGTTGTTTAAGCAGCTGGTGGCTTCTTAAAACAGAACCTGGCCTGGAGGTGTTTACTCCTCACAGGGACCAAACCTTGTCCTAGGATTTTTCTTCTGATCTTCTCAAATTGTCCCAGGAAGATCCTGGTTGTGCCCCTGTTCTTCTTTGTCTCCATCCACACTTTGTTCACCCTAAGGTGCTATTTTAACTTTTTGGTGGAAGAAAATGTTGAGAGCTTGAAATTTTCTGACTTACTCCACCATCTTCCCAGAATCCTCCCCTTAGCATCTTAGTCTTAAGGGAAGTGGCCCTCCTACTACCCTCCTACCCAAAGCTTTCACTCCTGCCAACCTGATCTACTCATTGGTACCCTGAACATATACTTTCCTTCTGCATCTGTCTTGGCTCAAGCTGTCCCACAGTACTTGGATTGTGCTCCCTGATCCTTTATGGCCTATGCAATTCTACTCATCCCTTATAGCCCGGATCGTACTCTATTTCCTTTGAGCTCCCAGAACACAATGTCCTTAGCTCTCCTTTGGTGCTAATCATTGACAATGTTATGTTGTTTGAAGTGCACATAATTCCCAAACCAGATTGTAAAGTCAGAATTAATATCTGGTCTCTCTCATAGGATCTAACATAACTCACTACCCATTGTTGAATGATTAGTAATAAATATTTTTTTTTTTCTACAAGGGGATTTGGAAGAGCAATTCTGTTGATGTTCATCCTTTATTTTCAAAGAGGACCAATATACATCATGATTTTGGGGTCAGGATAGAGTGTGTTTGGCTGTGGGTAATTAATATAATATTAGTTCAGAAGGCTCAGGCACAAGGTCAGGCACAAGTAGTCCATCAGAACATTTGGGACGGAGATGCCTGTGGATTTGTGCAGCTTAGTTTCTTTTGGGCTACTGCAATTCAGCTTTGTTCATGGAGTGCAATGCCTTCTTTGATGCAGGCAGGTCATCTGGGTGGTCCTTTGCCAGTCTCTCTCATGATTCACAATAGATACTAAAGTTCTTCAGAGAGGCCTTGAGAGTGTCCTGGTACTAATTCTTCTGACCACTGTGTGAGTGCTTGCCTTATGCGAGTTCTCTGCAAAATAGGCTTTTAGGTAAGTGTGCATTTGGCATTCAGGCTATGAGAATTCCAATTCTGTTGGAATGGGAAAGCCTGTATTTGCAAGAGAGACTGAAACAAAACAACTAATTTTTTCCCTTGCCTCCAATGTGGGAGCCAGACTGTCAATGGATTTATGATCATCAATGTGGGTAGTCAATCAAATCAATCAACAAATATTAAGTGCCTATTATATGTCAGGCACTGAAGATAGATATAGTAATGTGATGTGTCCTTACAGTGAGGCAGATTGCAACTTATCTGGGACTGAACATGTATCATACAACTTTTGTTCATGTTTTCCCATAAGACTGCCAGAGAAACTCTACCCAATAAGCTGGGGACCTTCTTGCTCTTGTTTCATTGCATAGATACCAAAGGTATAGACTAACATTTATCCTTTATTCTTATGATTGGCCCATCTCTTACGGTCCTACCCTTCTCTGATGACATCTTTTGTGTCATTTTTTCCCATATAATTCTTTGTTTGTAATGCATTACAGCTTGCTCACAACTACCATGCATTCCTCCATTGCCCTTTGAGTGATACTCAACTTTTATTCTTCAGAGACAGTAGTATTCCATAATTCAAAAGCCACTTAACCCCCAAGATATATTAGTGGAGAGAAAACAATTCTGCTTGGGCAAGTATTTTTCCAGAAAGAACACAGAAATTATTAGACTTTTTTTGGCAAAACTACAAGAACAATATCAATTTCCTAAACAAGAATATTCTTGTGCCTAAGAAGAAGCTTTTATTTTCGTATGTCCAAAGACTGTCCTTTCTTAATTTATTCATAGTATAAAATCAAAACAAATAAAAATCTCTCAGTCCTAAGAGCTAGTACTTGGGGTGCCTTTTTAAACTAACCTTGTTACAAATAAAGGTTGAAGTCTTTGATTAGGTATAGCACATAACCATGAAATAACCTAATAATGATGATGCCTTGAGACTTCTGATAGATTAGACAGCCATAGGGAGAGATAATCTAGAATGTGTCAAAGATGATCAGCAGGTCAAGGAGCATCAGGGGTTAGGATCTCAGGCTACTACTTTTGCAAAGTGGCAGCCCTTGCTGGACATTACCAGGCTATTGTAAGGAGGTCAGTGCTCTGTCATTTTGTTCTTTAACCACACTGGTTATTTAAAGTATGTGTCAATATGACTTAGAGATGTTATTTTTGGATGCCACAGAAATATAAAAGGTGAACAAAAGCCAACTGTCTCTATTAATTTGGAGCAATAAATTTAATTTTGGAAGGCAGGAGTAATAGGAATCATGTGGGGCTGTTCATCTCTGCCTGTCTGATGTCTTTCGACAATTACATAAATCAAAACCTCTTGTGGTTTCAACCTGTAATCTTAGATCACTGAATGTCTGACTTACACTTTCAGTTATCATTCCTAACAATGTGCCTAAACTTGTAGGAAAGCACTGGGGCACTTCAAGCATCTTGGAACTGCAAAAATAGAACGATCTGTCTCATTTTCCCTTAACAGTCTTAGGGGTTTATTCGAATCTTCTACAGTTGTAATGTCATGTAACTGCCCCTGCTTTTCCAACTACATCTCTGGCAGCTCTCTACCAAATTAGCATGATTTGATGGTAGGCAAAACAGAGCAGTATTGTCTTGTCTCATCAAGAGAGAGCTAGGATAGGAATTCAAACGATTCTGGCTTAAACACAGACACTCACTGTCTCAATGCTGCCAGGTATTTTAAAAGCTAAACTACCATCCCAGAAGCTTGCTTGACCTTCGGAATCCTGGCAAAGGGATCAAGAAGAGAGCAGCTCCTACTCAGGCTAAAAGCCACTGAGGGATATTCAATGTGCTGGTAGGGTCACTGAGAAAGAACAGTTACTCACTAGAAAGAAGCCTTATGGTCTATGATCAACGCCATCCACTGTTACACTTTTAGATTGGTAGAAAGAATGAATTGGGAAGTTTTAGTCTAGAGAAAGGAAGGCAAAAGAGGGAATGTGATAGCCATCTTGAAGGATTATCAGGTAGGCTGTAATATGGGAAAGGAATTAAATCTCTCCTGCTTGGCCTTAGAGGGTAGAAGCAGGAACAATGAGCTGAAGTTATAGGATTTCAGCCTGATATCAAGGAACACCCCCCCCCTTTCTAACTATTAAAGCTACCCAAAAGGGGAAATGGGATGCTTCAGGAGGTAGTAGGTTCCCCCTCAGTGGAGGCCTTCAAGCAAAGCCTGAATGACACTTGTCAGCAATGTTCTAGAGGGGATTTTTTTCTAGTGCCCATGGGACTACAATCTCTGAGAGCTCTTCTCACTCTGAGAATTTATGATTATAACTATCACCAGTGATTCAGTTAGGCTAATTAAGGCAAGGTCATCAGTGTGCACTAATTAGTTTCCATTGGTCACATCCTAATTTTAATACCTAGCTCTAAAAGGGATCAAGTGAGAGTGTAAATCGATTATTATCACCGGAAAAGAATTTCGAGCACATGATGTTGAATCAATAGCATTATTAGACTCTATTACCAATTTGTGATTTTGTCCTTCATTTTTGAAGAGGACCATGGCCTCAGGGAAATGATGACATGACTTGCAGTTGACTGATTTGAGTGAGGAAGGGCTCTGCAAGGTCACCAGTCTCACTTTCTCCTCCAGAGCCATCTGGGTCCAGTGACCATTCATCAGGATGACTGGAGATGACCCAGGATGCAATGGGAGACCCTGGCCCTTTCAGGCTAAGGCCTTTTCATGTACTCACTTAGAGTGAGGTAACACCCATTCAGTGAATAGGCCTCTTTAAGAAGTGAGTCAAGCGATGGCCCCTTTAATTAAA
Source organism: Phalanger gymnotis (assembly GCA_028646595.1). Taxonomy (NCBI): domain Eukaryota; kingdom Metazoa; phylum Chordata; class Mammalia; order Diprotodontia; family Phalangeridae; genus Phalanger; species Phalanger gymnotis. The sequence continues at coordinate 215,863,237 of CM053625.1, forward strand.
TATTAGAAAAAAAGTGAAAAAAAATCAAGCTGGGAGGGGAGAACCCTCAGGGTTGCTGTTCCAAAGAGAAAGTTACTATTGACATTTACTCCAAGGCAGGAGGGCCCAAAATACAGCCAGTAAGCGGCTATTACCAATTTACTGAGTGAAGAGAAAGCACATAAAGTGCCAGAGTCTCTCTTTAAAAAAAAAAAAAGTACCTTGGTTGCAACTTGAAAAAAAAGACTTTTTAATAATTATTTGAAAATCTCTGCTATATATGCATATGTACATCTCATTTATATATATATACATATATATGTATATGTATATGAGTTGTAAATAATTATAGTTATATGGGACAATTTAAACTGTTTTAATGGTGATCAAAATTAGCAAGAGATTATTGTTTTCCCAGATGTCAAAAACCTCATTTAAAAAGCAAGTGCAGGTAAGTGCATGCCATATAGCTTTTACTCATCCCATATGAAAATTTGGCCCAGACTTGTGATTTCTTTGGTGTGGGGAATTCTTAGTATAGAAACTCCCTCCAATCATGCAGATCAGTAACTTTTCTGCAACTCCTAATCTTTTAAAAAATTAATTAAAAAAAACAAATATCTATTTTCTCTTCCTCCTCCAAACCCATATAATAAGTATGCATAGTTAAGCACAACATTCTCACATTAGTCATGTCCAAAAATTACGTCTCATTCTGATTCCATCATCTGTCAGGAGGGGAGTAGTATGTTTCATGAAGGGGAGGAGTACTATGTGCCTGGTACTGTGCTAAGCGCTTTACAAATTATCCCATTTGATCCTCACAATGACCCTGAGAGGTAGGTACTGTTATTATTCTTATTCTACAGTTGAAGAAACTGAGGCAAATAGATGTTAATTTACTTGCCCAAGGATACACATCTTGAACTTAGGTCTTCTAACTCCAGGCTCAGAGCTCTATCTGCTGCACTATCTAGCTGCCTTCATCACTGATTCTCCCTGATCATGGTGGCAATTGTATTGATCAGGGTTAAGTCTTTGAAATTTGTCATTAAAATGTTTTTGTTATTGTATACATGTTTCTCTTGGTTCTGCTTGCTTCACTCTGCATCATTTCGTATAAGTCTTCCTAGGTTTTTCTGAAGCCTGTTTTATTATTTATAATTATAAATTATAATTATCATTCAATGTAACTTCTAATCTTATAGAGCTGTCTGGGGGCACTGCAAGATTACCCATAGCCACACAGTCATATGTCAGTGAAAGGTCCTTAACTTAGGTCTTCCTAATTGGTTCTTTCTCTATTGTACCATGTTGCCTTTGTCCAAGGGAGATGATAATGGAAAGTGCCAGAAAATCCAGGGGGACAAAAATATCAGTTTTACAAATTTCTTGAATTTGTTTCTTTCATTTTCTAAAGATGTAAATTAGGTCTGGTATAGAAAGGGAACTCTGAGTTGAGAAAGAAACTATGCATTTTCTTTTCTTTTGGAGTCTTGTGACTAGATTAGAGAGGAATTAAATAAAACAAATTGTGTTGTGTGGATAAACAAAACTTTCCATCATTACAAATATTTTATCAAAAGTAGAAATATAGCTCAAGTGATCTTTTACATTTAAAATGCATTTTCCCTAAAGCTACACGGTACAAGTTTCCTCCCAGTTCAACATCATCTGAATCAAGGATCTGTAATTAGCTCCAACAACCATAAAATACATATCAATTCAATATTCATTGAGAACCTTCAATTATTCATCCAGGATAGCTTTTAAAAATTCCTTTAAAATGGTAGTCATATTGTTTTGATTGTACCCAATTTGGAAGGCTATTTTAGGTACACCTGCCTCTTCATTAATAAAACTTTGAAATGTTATACCTTCAGGGTTAAATGAAGTCTAAGAAAGAAACTATAATTATACCTAACCTGTCTTAACAGTAATCAGATTGGGACATATAAGTGGAGAACTGGGAACATTAGTAACAAATTAGAGACCAATCTATCACAAGAGATTTCTTGATGCCATTTTATGTATGGGGATTTGACTGTGAAGTTCTTTTAATTTTTATTTAACAAAGATGTCATTGCCGGTATCATTACTATCTATACCACTGAAAATACATTAAAAAAACCTGTAGGTTTAGGTTATGAAGCTCAAATCAGAAAAATTTTTGAAGGGGCTCAGACGGTAAACTCCTGAAATTTTCTCCAGAGGAACCTTGAAATTGGGCCAATAGCTACTCTGGATAAGAGATCCAAATGGAAAAATATATATATATATTTGGATCAGGAACTGCTTTGGAATTCTTTTGCTAGTCAAATAAAGAGTTTAATTTTTCTACCATCTTTTAGGCAAAATGGAAGCTTCACTCAAGCTTGAAAGAGTGGATGTGGAAAAAAAAGTTCTAGATAACTCTGAGTTCATGTGCAAGAATTTTGTCCAAAATGAAATAAAATAAAAATTTTAAGCGAGTTTAGTTACTTCATGTTAACATTAAGTTGAATTTTCTGAAGTATGACAGATCATCCATTGGCCTCAGTAAGCAGACATTGCTAATTAAATTCAGAACTCATTGAGAAGTTCAAGCAATTCAAGACAGAGTAGTAAGTATAAAAGCTTGTGTGGTGATGTGGTAAAATGACTCAATTTCAATTTTCATAGAAAAAAAAAAGCCTCAAACAATCCACAATTTCGCATTTCCCACAACACACCATAAACACAATGTAAATTTTTGTTATATTTGTTTTGGCACAGTCAATGCCATGGATTTTCTCTCTTATGCTCTGGTAGGATTTGGACAATATCAAACATACACTTAAGACTGGGCACCACTTTTTACGCACATGTGCCTCTTTTTTGGCAGGCTGCTCCTTTATGAATTATTGGGAATTGTTAAGAAGAAGGCCATTTCCATCACAGATACTGAATAAAGAGTGCAAAAATAAATTATCTTAAAAGGTAAATGTGCCAAATTAAAGAACTACTTAGATCAAATGGAATATTATAAGATCAGTGGCCTGGGCCTTGATTTTTGATGGGCATTGGGGAAGCTAGGTAGCACAGTACATAAAATGCAGGGCCCGAAGTCAGGAAGACTCATCTTCTTGAGTTCAAATCTGACCTCTGACACTTACTAGCTATGTAACCCTGGGTGAGTCAATTATTTCTGTTTGCTCTAGTTTCTTCATCTGTAAAATGAACTGGAGAAGGACATGGCAAACCATACCAAGTATCTTGGCTAAGAAAACCCAAAAAGGGTCATGCAGAATTGTACATAATTGAAAACAACTAAAGTGGACCAGAGCTAACGTTTAGAAAAGATGTATTAGCGGCAATTATAGATTAAAAACAAAACAAAGACCTGACTTAACTTGAATGCCAAATGGAAAAGCCTATAATTTGTGTACCAGGTACACAGTAAAGGACTCTTCAATGGAGTTTAGTTATCTAACTTTAGTTTACTGAAATTATCAAGCGTGATAACTACCAACAATGCCTTTTTCCAGATCAAAGTCTCCAACCAGGAGTAATGATGGAATATCTATATCCTCCTAAGACTAGTGACATTAGCAAGGGCAGGACCTCTCTAGTCTGGATCTAGGGGCAGCAGTCTAATGTAATGGTACCCACAGTTATGTGACTTTGCAGTCACATTTTAAATTACCATTTACTAAAAATCCTATTATTGTGAGCCTTACAGAGTTCAGTATAACATGACATTCTAATCACGACGCAGCTAGGTGGGCACAATGGATGAGTGCTAGTTAGAAACACCTGAGTTCAAATCCAGACTCAGAAATTTACTAGCTGTGTGACTGGCAAATCACTTAACCTCTGTTAAATCTTTGTTTCCTCAATGGTAAAATGGGGATAATAGCACCTACTTACCAGGTCTGTTGTGAAGATAAAATGAAATATTTGTAAACTGTTTTTGCGAACTTTAACAGTGCTATGTAAATGTTACCATTATTAATCTGATCTAGAAATCTTAATTCTTGGAATTGTTTCAGATTATGTGGAAATATTCAAGAGCCATGACATACATATCTGGAAGTCAAGAAATGTGAAGCCTAATTCCAGCTCTTACTAATTCATTTAACTTAAATATGGCTTATGTGTCCCTAGTTGTAAAATATAGGTAATATTACTTGTTCAATTTCAGTCATTGATTCAAGTATTTAGGTGCCTACTGTGTTGTTAAGTAAAATGGTCTCCTTAGCACTTAGTTCAACAAGTTCCCTTGAAGAGTTTGTCTTTCTTTTGCTTTCAGTAATTCAGCTATTTCATTGAATCTTGCTAAGTGCTAAGCCCCAGGCCCAAACCCCTATTAGATGTAACATTAACATTATTATGTTATAATTAAGGTGGGACATTTTGCTTTTCTTTTCTTAAGTGCCTTTAATGATTCTGGGGCAGATAAAGTGGGATCTTTTTGTCTTGGAGTATTTCTCAGCACTGAGACAAGTAGGAGTCATTGATTTGTATATGATGTGATCCTGGGGATGGAGAACTTTCCCAGACCCAGCCTGGGTGAGGTCAAAGCCTACAGGGCTCCAAAAACTGGATATAACTGGGGAGAGCTTGGCATTTGATTTTTGGGGGCACACTCATGGAAGGAGTGTTGAGACTCTGCTGCAGCTGCAAACTGCCCCCCAGCTTTGAAACCCAGATGTTGGTACTGGTAACTATAAATTGTATTGGGTCTGTCTGTTTGTAATTTGGTTAAGGGCTCTTGAGATGGTGTTGATGAAGAGACTCTGGGCAGCTGTAGTTAAGGAGCCCTCCAACTTGTAAACCCAGATGCTGAGACTTTGCTGAACTCTGGTAACTATGTATT
>CM053625.1:215868152-215929069 GCA_028646595.1 Phalanger gymnotis
CTTGTATTTTGCTCTGAAGTTCAGGGTGCTGGCTTTTTCCCCTGAACTAAGTGAATGATATTTGTGTGCTGAATTAAAGTAACCTTGCCAACCCCTTAACCTTGCTCTCCTTATTAAGGCAGATCAAAAGAACCTGGGCTTTCTGGCTGTCCAGCAGCTTTCTGGGTGCTGGCTGTGGGTGGATCTGGACCCCCCCACAGAAGCTGCTAGCCAGATTGTGGAAACACCTACTTTGTACAAGGCACACACAATGCTAGCTACTGGCAACAAAGGCATGATAAGTAAGTTGCTTGCACATCTTGTACCATTTAGAAGCCATTACTAAAACCCATGAATGAGGGAAGAGGAGTAGGGTAGGAAGAACAAGGTCACATTGCATTCAAAAGGAGAAAAAAAATCTATCATTCTCGCTGGAGCTTAAAAACTGAGACCAGTTGTAGTAGGAAGGCCGAATTTATGATCTCAAAAAGGATCATATAAATATCTGAATGGTTCGAAATCGTTGGGTATACAGAGTTCTCCAAGCAGAAGGCATCAAAAAATTTATTCAGGGCCCAGAGCAACAAATTAGCGAACCAACCTCCCCATTCCAGTATTGTGAACACAAGTCTCCAGGCCCAGTAGGCCCGCCTCACAAGAGCAGCCAGGAGGCCACAGAAAAATAAGATGGCATAAATCATATTCACCAGCCTCCAGACCTCGCTCGAACTCCTGGGTCCACACAGGGGTCGGCTCTGCTTCGGATTTTTTTCTAGCTGTAATTTCTTGCCTCTCCTCGCAGCCAAGCCTCTGGCCTTCTCAAGCCCTGCCTCAAGGACTAGAGACCAGAGTCCAGAGACCCATTGGTTCCCGAATTGGCCCCTTTTAAGTCCTTAATTAAGCCCTGATAGGGCTTTGGGCCTGGGGCTTAGCATTTAACAGGTGAAAGTACTTTCACCGTAAACAAAAGCCAAACTCCTCAAGGGCACCCGTTAAACTAAGCCCATTTTGCCTTACTGGCACACCAGTCCATGAGAATCTTATTTCTTCAGTATTGTCCAAGTCTACGGTTGTAGGTGGAGAGGGGCCCAACTACTACACACTTGTAGATATTTACTATTAAATGTTGTTTTAGGTAATATATTCTTTAAAAGTTATTTGTCAACGGAATTCTAAATGTGCTAGAGAGAACTAAATAACCTTGGAGATGCTTATGGGAAGAAGGGGAAGAGTGAAATCTTCATTGAAGGGGTAGATTTTGAGCTGGACTTTAAAGGATAAGGAGGAATTCAACAAGGAGAGAGAGGTAAAGAAAACATTCCAGGTCTGGGGACCAAAGTAAGTAAAGGTAGAGAATGTGAGAGCATGATTCAGTTCAGCTAGAATATAGAAAATATGCAAGAAAGGAGCGTGAAAGATAGGAGGCAGGGGGCTCTCAGAATACTGAGTGGGAAAAGAGCTGTAAAGATTAGTAATGAAGGATGAATTAGTGAAGAATGGATTAGTGGGTGAAAGCCTGTTGATAGTCTATGGCAATAGGCTAGGTGGATAATATGGATGGCTGCAACGGTAGTAGACAACAGCAGTCACAAGGTATGCTATGTGAAGGTCAACAGATCCTAGAAATTGATCAGAAATGAGAGATGAGGCAGAGTAGCAAGACTAAGCTCAAATACAGGAGACCACACAGTGCCATCAGGGGAAAATGAGGTCAGGAGAAAAAGATAAATTTTATTTTGGGCCTGATGAGTTTTAAGTACTCATGGCACCTTCAGATGTAGTTGGCATTCTTTATTTGGTTAGATATGGATCTGGAGTGTGAAGGAGGTTAGGTCCAGGGATACAGATTTGGGAATCATTTTAATAGAGGTGACTGTTAAAAGTCGTGGGAGTGAATAAGATTTCCAAGGGAGACGGCAGAGTGAAGAGAAAGATGAATAACTTGGTGAGGGGTGGAAAGGAAATACTCACACATTAAGGTATCAGGAAGAGAATGACAAAGAGCAAATGCAGGAGGAAGAAGACCAGAAGTGGTGTGTGCCTGGAGCAAACAGAGGTGTAATCCATTTGAGGGTATCTCAATAATATTAAATGCCACAGAGAGTTAAGGATGGTTAAGTACTGAAATAAAAACCACTAGATTGGCAGTTTTGGTGCCTGGATAGAACAGGAACTGGATTGCAAAGGGTAAAGGAGCAACAATAGAGGGAGTGAAGGCATTCAATGCAGAGGACTTTTGAACATCTTGACGATAAAGAGGAGTCGATCCATGACACAAGAGCTAGATTGAAGTAGGAATGGATTTCTTGTCAAATTGTCTCAATATTTTCAGCGAAGCAGGAAGCTAAGTTATCTGCTATATGTTTTGGATGTGGAAATGAGGTTGCTACTTGAAGTAGGAAGAAATAATTTAGAATAGCTTTGAGGAGAGGCAGCTGAAAAAACTGGGACAGTTCAGCAATAGAGAAGGGCTAGCTGAGATTAATCACCATGTATATGTGTATATGTACTGAATAAACTATTGTAAACTGTTTATAAACTTAAACTATAACATGTATTAAAGTCACTGATGAGCATTTAAGCAAGCGTTAGGATTTAACATAGACAGATGGAAAGGTAAAGCCAAAGTGGGTAAAGCCAACTGGTAAATACAATTGGGTAATTTAATGGTGTCACAGCTTTATAATAAAAACAATTCCCTTTTCAGGCATTCCAAAGTTCTGGCAACTAGCGCTAAACAGTTAAAATATTCCATCTTTTTTTCCTGCTCAAAGGCTTTTTGAATTCCTTTTTTTCTTTGATACCACACTAATGAGTTTTGCATCCCCACACACTGCAAAATTATGCTACATCTGCAAGCTTGAATTTTAATACCAAATATGCCACGTTCACTGTTAACCCACAAACCCAGCCAAACTTCTTTTGCATTCCTGAAACCACCACATTTAGTATTTGCTCCTACTGACCACTCCAATTTTATTTATGTGTATATTATTGAAGTGCAATACTGACTCTTACCTGTAGTCAGTTATAGGTTGATAAGACCTAAAATAGATGAGACCAAAGATTTAAAACACTAAAAATTGAAGACTTTTCCTAAGTTTTATAGCAGTAATACGCATCTATTTAAAAGTACTCCATCATAAAGCTGAAGGTCAGACAAAAGAATTCTCCACTCTGTAAAAAGAAAAATCACTGGAGAAGACTTCACCAACAGTTCAAACATAGTTATTAGAAATATGAACTTGCTTTTCATATTGACTATGATATTCTTCTGTTTGAATTCATTTTCCAGAATTTTCCCCCTAAATGAGAAAAGGTGAGAGACATTCCTTGATTCTTCTGTTCAATCTAGCTTCTTTCCCATGTGATTCCTCCCCTTCTCTGCTAACCTTCTTCAAAAAGTCATCAATCTACTTCCTTACCACTGGCTGACTTGTTTCCGTAAAGCAGAACAAATAAAAAGACTTCAAATGTTTATTGAAAAATTTAAATTCATAAAAATATATATATAAACCCTACAAAAGTTTCAAAGAAAGGTCTTAGATTACTATCTTAAAGACGTCAATAGGCCAAACTATCAGCCTATTAGCTAACAACGGGAACTTGTACCACCACTACAGATTGCAACCTGTACAGAACATACTAGATAAGTTTAAGAGAGTTGTCTGAGGCTCAGAGAGGTTAACAGACTTAATTGTGAGTCACAGAGGCAGAATTTGAATCCAAGTCCCCCTGTCTGCAAGGCCAGTATTCTTCTAGGATACAATGACTAACCTTTCAGGCTAGATAGAGAACTTAAGAGATTTCCAGGTTACTATAACCAGACTGATTTGTTGATGATTTGCCACAGTAAATAAATAATATCAAATTAGTCCTAACAAGCTTATAAGATTCTATAGAATTCCAATTCTTCACAAATTAAACTTTTAAATATATTAAAATCTATTTTACTGATTCTCACTATCAAACTTGATTTTATGAAAAAAAATTTCAAGTTCATATATACTTGAATAAGAAATTTTTGTGTTTAAAGACACAAAAGCTGTAGGCAAATGGTACATTTGGAAAGCATGTTGGATTTGTAGAGAAGGGCTCTGCTCCTTCTAGATGAGTAAGACGCAATCCCTCTGAGCTTCAGTTCTCTCATCTGCAAAACGAAGAGGTTGGCCTCTAAGACTCATTTCAGCACTAAATCTATGCTTCCATGATTATTCATGGAGAAAAATATGAAAATAATCAGCAGGATCAAAATTTAATTCCTATGCCAGAAAGAGTTTCAGACATTAAAAATAATTTATTTTTTCAATTTAGGAGAATGCATTTAGGATGTACCAAAATAAACAAGTTATTTGACTTTCTGTTTTTTCCTTGCTTGAAACTCCTGTGTTTTGTTTTTGACAGATTTAATTAGCATTGACAAAGCAGGATCTAGGGATTTCTCTGCTGTCTCCTTTTGCAGGTCATTCTCTTTTCTCTTTATTGCCTTTGTAAGTTCTTCTTGTTTTTGCTCTCTCTGTCGAGCCTTCTCCTCTAGGATTTTTTCTACAGCTTTTGTTTTCTTGAAATTAGGATCAGAAGGATCTAAGTTGAACAAGTGGGAAGTATACATTGCTTGGAACCGAGTATCTGAAACATCCACCTGCAAGTTCAAACAGAATAAAATCAATCCAAAGGATCCAGGAATAACAAATGTCAAGGGTCAAATCTTAATAGACGGAAAGCTCTCTGAGAGTAGGAACTACATAATTATTCATTTTCTTCTCCCCTACACTACCTATGTCAGGGATAAAGAGAAGGTATTAAAATAAATTATCTTTCTTTTCCTGGCATCTATAATCTTTTAAAACATTTCTTTAATGGGGTTTGATTAAAGAGTAAAACTAAGCACATTAAATCTGTATTTTTTTGGTTGATTGAGTTTGGTGTCAGTAAAAAGGAATAAAAGATTAAAAAGATATGAACCACAACTTAATACATAATGTTACTGAGGTCAAGGTAATAAGTGGATAAATTCCTCAAGTGGGTTATTAATCTTCACAAGAGAAACTCACTCTTCCACATCCACAGATTGCCCTCTCACTCTAATAAACAACTTTAAAAATGTATGCTGTAGGCTGCATGCCTGCACATGCACACGCACATACACACGCAGAGGAAAAAACTGTAGACAGCTTACAGCAACATTACTACTAATAGAAAAATAAATAAAAATAATCCCTCTACTAATTATGGGGCAGTGGCACTGCCTTTTTTAAAAAAAATATGGAGGGCAATAAAAAGTAACATCGTGTTTTATGGACAATTGAATTTGATCATGAGGTGTTTTAGACATGACTATTAACCTATCAAGGGAGCTCTACTACTGAACATTTTGTCCACAAATCTACCCTTGTTTTAATTTTTTCTTAAAAAACAATGTATTCACATACATAAGTAGTGCTGACCTACTGAAGAACGATTTAACCCACATGTCCCTTAAATTACCTCAAAATCATCTTCCAATAGTTCATTCTTTTTCATGAGTTTTTTCTTCTTCTTTTTGCTCAGGTTCTGTTGCTCTACAATCTTGTTGTAATTGAAGTGTCTCCTGCCATCCTCTTCATCATCCATCACAAGCAAAGCCATTTCAGCCTGTTGCAAGAACAAATAGTTCACATAGACAACATTTCTTTCTAATAGAGTATGGGACACAGATGTCCCCTCTCTAAGCAGAGAACTCAATCATTAGAGCTCCAGGGTAACATTTGTCATTTGTAAACAGATTACAGACGATCATAAACAAAACCAGAAGTCTTCAAACTGCAACAATGTAAAAAGTCTTTCGAAGCCACTACAGCATTGAGAACAGGTGAGGGGGCGAAATTTGGATTTCTAAACACACACACACACACACACACACACACACACACACACACACACACACACACACACACACACACACACACACACACACACACACACACACACACACACACACACACACACACACACACACACACACACACACACACACACACTCTCTCTCTCTCTCTCTCTCTCTCTCTCTCTCTCTCTCTCTCTCTCTCTCTCTCTCTCTCTCTCTCTCTCTCTCTCTCTCTCACACTCTTTTAAAACCTGTCATAGGTAGGATGCTGTGCTGTGAACTAGGAAATGTGACCTGATACCACAAGGTATTTTATTGTTGCTAATAACTTCTGTCATATTCCTAATTTTCTGAATAACGGGAGATTTAAAATATATTTCTTTAACATAGTACCTGTTTGCTGTTAACTGAAATGTATTAATATTCCACTCTTACATTTCAATGACAAAAACAGAAAAAAAAATTCATGAGCCCCCCCAAAACTAAAACCAAACAAAAAAAAAAACCAAAAAAAAGAAAAAACCCCAAAAAACAGAAACAAAAAAACCAGGGAGAAGCTTATAAAACTAAATATGGTTCTTAGCATTAATGGCTGAACAGATAAAGGAATTAAAATGCTGTAATTAAAAAAATCATGAGTGGATGATAAAGTTGTGTTGAAACTGAAAATTTGAGGGGCAGCTAGGTGGCGCCTTGAGTAGAGCACTAGGACCTGAGTTCAAATTTGGCCTCAGGCACTTGACACACTTACTAGCTGTGTGACCTTGGGCAAGTCACTTAACCCCAATTGCCCTGCCTTCCCTCCTCCAAAAAAATAAAAAAAAAAACAAACTGAAAATTTACACTGGATGACCTTGGAGTATTCAGTGTCTAATCAAGCTCTAGGTGCTCCATATCCCCTGCTTCAGCTGCCTTCATGGACACTGGAACAAACTGTTCTTACCTGATTATTACACTGGGGGAAGTCTTCAAATGCTTGGGTAAACACCCCCTTAACTCACCAAGAGGTTTAAGGCCTCTGGGTTGGAGCCACAGTTGAGAATGGGATGGCAGATGGACACCAAAGGTGAAAACAAGCCCTAAAAAGGTGTGGCAGCTCTCACACCAGATTTACTAGTCTTCCCTTAACACCCTGTACACTCTGGGAGATTGAATTGAATGTACAAAAAATAGCAAGATGGCCAGTAACCTATGAAAATATCCAATAATTTCAAAATGGACATGGGTGTACTGTTATATATGAGTAAGAATCAAATCTTCCCTTTCACATAAGAGATAGAGCTAAATATGTATTTATTAGCATTTATATTTAGATGCACTGCTGAAATATGCACACACAGCAACTATTTTATTGAAACGTGTTGATTGCCCATTGGGTGTGGTATCTCCAAATTCTTACATTTTGTCTTTCAACCTCAGCTTCTTCTTCTGGAGACTTTCCATCCTTGGAGATTTGTTTGGATTTTTTCTTTGTACCTGAAATAATAATCAGATATGTGTGAATTTTAAAGAATTCAAGGTTAAGAATACCAAAGCTTTGCTGTCAGGAAAATAGAAGTTAATTTCAATGGCATTTTACCATATTTCCCCAAAGTCTTCCCTTTCTACTTCTTGCCCCAAGGTCTTTTGAAGCTAGTATGGTCACTTAAGTATTGACTTTAAAACAAATTACTGGAAAAGAACCACATTTTCTTTAAATGACAGTAATGATTTCAAGTAAATAAATAAGTGTTTTCACAATGTTAACCACTATTAGTTGCATTTGACTCAAAAAAATTCTTCCTGGGACTTTTGGAAGTCATTGTGCTAGGACTACAAAGATAAAAATGAAAAGTGTCTGTTTCAAAAGTTTACAAGATACACTCGAGTAAATAAATTCAAAATATTAACAAAATGAGAGGCACTGTGGTGTAGTAAATAGAGTTGGCCTCAGAGTCCGAAGACCAAATTTAAGTCTTGACTCTGACTCTGTCTTACAGTGGATAAGTCTTTAAACTTTTCAGTGAAAGCCTGAAAAAGTGGAAAAGCTGTGTGAATGCAGAGAAGGAGAATGATCTAATAGATGCCAAGAAGACAGGTTTGGCAAATGAATGGACATGTGGATTGAGGTAGATGGAAGAGGGTCAAGAATAGCTTCAAGGTTTCAAACCCAGGTGAGTGGCAGGAAGGCAGTTTTATCAAAAGGAATGATGAAGTGTGAAGAAGTTTTGGGGAGAAATAAAAATTCCATTTTGGATTTAGATGAGGGAGCCACCTACATAGAGATGATAATTCAATCTATAGATAGGAGTTAATAAAATCACTAAGGGAGAGGGTATAGAGGAAAGAGTCCAGGGCTGAGCTTTTCAGGACACTCATACTAGGTAGGTGGGAATAAGATGATGATTCAGTAAAGGTGACTAGAAGAAGCTGTCAGATAGGTCAGATGAAAACACTATTGCCAACGCCCTCTTCCAGGGTACTCTCTCCTACCTTGGCTTCTGTGATACTACTCAACTCTCTTGACCTTTACAGAGCTGCCTGGAGTTGACAGATTAAATGACTTGTCCATGGTCAGATGTACAGTATCTGTCAAAGGAAGCAGCTCTATTCATATGGCATGTGTTACACCAAGCTAGGAGCTATGGATAGAAAGAAAACAAAAATAGTCCCTTCCCTCAATGAACTCTCAATCTAATGGGAGAGACAACATGCAAATAACTGTGTACTAACAACATATAAACAAGATAAACTGAAGATAATCTCAGACAGATGGCAGTACCATTAACAGGGATCCAAAAAGGGTTCTAGCAGAAGGATTTCGGCTGTGTGTATGTATGTGTAGGAAGTTCATATGTGTTTCTGTAGCGCTTATCATTAAGAGAAATGTAAACCTACAGCCTAATGATAACTAATAATGAAATCTTTGTCATATATTCCTCAGGTTCAAGACACAGAATAACAAATCTACATTAAAAAGCCCTTTTCTTTTATCTATATTACATTTGTCTCTATTATCTAGCACAGTTCCTGGCACATAGTAGGCACTTAATAAATGCTTGTTGATTGATTACCCTTCCTATAAGTGTCTATAGTTGAAACTTCATTTTACTTTCGACTTTGTAACACAGCTGCCTATTTTTTTTTTTAAGGCAACAATTTCTTTTGAAGTCAGGGAGAGTGCTACATGTGCAGAGATAGTTCTGTGGCAGGGAAGAAAATCAGGCTGTATATGATTAATACAAAAAAAGAGATAAAGATCTTCATATACAGCTGTGGGAAATAATTTCAAAGTGCCCATAATGAGCTGTTCCAGGTTTTATAACAACCTGGTGAAAAGTCATAAAAATAAACTTGAAAGACTATAGAATGGGCAAGTGGAAAAGGTATCTCAAGGACTGCCAGGGCTAAAGATTACATTCAATTTTACTATGATCAATTTTTGGGGGCAAGGGACTAAAAAAAAAACTTACCATACACCATGATAGGCAGTTGTCAGAAAACAACATATAAATTCCTGTTCTAGATCTTAAATGAGATCTTATTAACAGATCTTAATTTATAAAAATCAACCAGCTTTTTCTCTCTTTTGGAAAGTATTCAGGCTTAAGGTTGGATATAGGAGTATAAGGGAAATTAATATTGCCTGCTCTGAAATTCTATCCCTATACTTTAATGATTCCATTGGCATGTAATGAACCAGATCTACTAGGATCACTAAAAAGAAGTATGTCTAGAATGATTACACTAAGTCAAAAATTTTGTAGATTTGAAAGTATGAAATTCAATTAAATACGGTAAACTCTGAATAATTTTTACTAAAATACCTATTACTCTTTTTGGAAAAATGACAAAAACAATAATATTAACTGTCTCTTCCTCACTGAGTAGATTTTCTTCAGGAATCTCATGTGCAAATAGGATTTCTGCAAATGAAATACCTGTAGCCCTGCCTCTGACTTCCATTATAAAAATGGAATTTTTCTCATAGGAAAGAAATTTGCTAAACTGGGAACTTCTAAAAGTTAAAAAATTAAAAAAATTGGGAACTTCTTTTGAAAAAGGGCAACTAATAATCATAATAAGTGACATATAAGTTTTAAAATTTGCAAACCACTTTACACACATATGGGTAAGAATTCTTGTCCAGCTGGTAACTGTAGCTCCTATCTAGCAATTCATTTTGTTCTACTTCAATATTCTTGTCTCATGACCTTCTCTGAAATATTTCAAAAAGGAAAAACTCCCTGACTATCCTATTATCACGCACTTTCAGTTCCTAGATTTTCCGTTCTTTATCTTTTATTCTGAATATTCAGAGCTCAGGAATACAAATACATGACCAGTGAAAGCCAGTTTTCATCAACAGAAAACATTACTGTGGCTACAGTGAAGGGTGTGACAATGTAGTGCCTTTATAAGTCCCTCTGGAATCCCAGTGATTTAATCTATTGGACACAAAGCCTAAGTGCCAATCTCCACTACTAGGTACCATCTGTGTCAGTCTCTATCCCTTTCAATATCCTATCCTACCCTTTTCTACCCCCACCACTGTACACGCTGGTATCCGTGTTTTACTGGCAAACTGCTTTTCATATTAGACCTGTGCCCTTTTCCACAGGAAACTACTTTGTACTTATTTATCTCTGCATAGGCTGTTTTCCCCCATTGGGATGGAAATTCTTTAAGCTCTTTGTTTTATCTTGTTTTGTCTCCCTAGTGCTTAGCATATTGCAATAGCCTCACAAATTCTAGTTGAATTACAACTAATGCATGATTCAGATCATTCTGAGCTACCTGAGATGGAAAAACCATTTGTCCTTACCAAATAACAGCTTATTAAATATATAAAATGGTTAGGACAGAACAAAGTGCATTAAAATAAAGTTAGAAACTTAGTTCTATTTGTTTAAAAATAATATTTAATTTAATTAATAGACTTATTTGCTCTTTACAGGAAATAAGAAATATTCTCAAGTAATTGTGAAAAAATACCAAAGCCATTAGTGTTTCTGAAACCATATTAAGTATATTTTTAAAAATCCTATTTGGTATGCATTTTATAGGAAATTTAGAAAAAAAATCACAAAGCTCACTATTGAAGAAAAAAAATTTGTTAAATCTACTGTTAACATTAGATTATAATCTAATGAGTGTCAAACATCAAATCTGGTATCAATGAGTTTAATTGTCCTAGGTTTTGGAGGTGATGTCTAACTATCTGGCTTGATAAAGTAGCTTTGGGCAAAGAAAGGTATAGTAAATCCCAATGGTTTATAATGCCTTTGCCCCACATAATGGAAGGACTTAAAATAGATACCCATCTAAACACTGAAGTAAGTTCATCACGTAGAGTATTTTTGAAAATAAAATGTTTAGTTAACGTGTCAAGCATGCTCATTTTCTAAATGTACTTCTATACATATGACTTGTAGTTAGTTATGATAATTAAGGGAGTATATTATATAGATAACCCCCCAAATTTGCTGTAGTGATTTATTTCACTTAACATACCAATATTTTCAAGAGAACTGTTATCAATTAACTGCCCTGAGTGTGACTTTATCTTCTGACCAGTGGAAAGTTTTAAGCAATGAAGTGGCCCAAAGAGAAAACAGCAAAAGGGAGAAGTAAAAGAAAAAAAAGGCTAATCCAAAAAGTGTACTACTGGTTTTCGTAAATGAGAACTGGTTCAATATCTTTTATTTTTTAAGTACTAAAAAGCAAAATTTGTCTTTGCAATAAACAATTTATAATGAGCACTAAAAATGTACCTATGCAACCCACCAGGGCAATTTTATTTGAACATCATAAAAACAAATCTGTGCTACAAAGTGGTGACATAAACCCAAATTCCAACTCTTTATAGTAATTGTCTACTCTGGTGCCCTAAACCCTGTTGGTCTACTACAAATTTTGTCAAATGATTACATTCCTCTCTAAGCATCACTATCCTGGTTCAGGAATTTAAAACACCACTTCATAATTCTCCATTTATTCTTCCTCATAGCTTATAGATATTGATAAGTATATATTTAAATCTTTCTGGGGATTCCTCAAGGATTACAAAGTTACTAAAGGCTGTCCCCAACTAAATCCATGTGACTACCAGTAAATCTTGTTATGCTTCATACTGCACACTTCTCAGATAATTACAAAACACAGTTATGAAGGGAGACATACATTTATCTGCTATCTCTTTGATCTGGACCACGAGAGGAAAAATTTGGGGATATGAAAAAAGAAGTAAAGGGGATTTTAGAATTCTAAGACTCTAGAGTTTTGAGATTAATGTTTGAGAGAAAAGGCTTTAATACTACTTTATAGAAAGCTATTTAAATATAGGACAAGGTAGATCTCAACAAGATAGAAAAGATAGTTGATATCCATTTTTCAAATCAAAGAGATAGCAGATAAAAATCTTGTATGCAATTTGAAGACACTGATTCTAAGAATCCTAATACATAAAAAGGTACAAAATCATTGAAATTATCTTACTACCTTTACTCTAAGCTTTATAACCCAACCAGAATAACTATGCCAATGAAAGAAAACTTTGGAACTAGAACAAGGAAAACTACAATCTTTTATATATCTCCAATGCAAACTTGGTTTTCTGAAATCAGAGGATGAGGCTCAAATCCATCATCTCTTGAAAATAACTGCTCAGGTATGATAAAAAGCAGAGTATGCAAAGTTTCCACTTCCCGTTCCAGTTTACAAGAATCTCACATATTATATTACCTTTCTTTACACACCTTAATCTAGTTTTCACCAGTATGATGTCAGTACTTAAAGATATAACCACCAGGAAATAATTTTAAGTAATTTAGATTTCCCTGTTGAGAGCCACTTTGGCCAACCAGTCACTAGGGTCAAAAAGTAGAGAAAATTCATAAAATAAATCTCTTTCCTGCGCCAGTTTGGCTCTGTTCCAGCATTGTAGCTTTTGGGGGGTATGTTTGTGGGAAGTATACAATTTTAGGGGAGGATGAGAAGTAGCAGGGGAGTATGGAAAAGAAAAATAGAACAGATCAGATTTATGTTGTTCTCCAAAATGATTTATCTCAATGCTCCTCTGTCTATTTCAAGTAACTAAAGCATGCATTTCAGCAAAGGATAAAAGAGTGGAAGAATATTAAGTGGCATAGTAATAGAGGTTGGCAGTTTGTAAGTTCACGGGTTTAGAAAAAGAAAGAGTGTGACAGAATTTATGTGCTAAGACCTATGAGAAAGGAAGGCCTCAATATTTGACAGCTGTGTGACCGCCAGCATGTCCCAACCTTTCAGCCTCAGTTTCTTTATCTGAGAGTAATGAAGGGGTAATGAGATCTACAGTATCTACCTCACAGGGTTTTCAGGCTCAAGTGAGAGAACACTTTGCAAAGTTGAAATCATTACATAAAAGTCAGTTATTGTTCTTATTACTACCTTAAATGTACTTTTGACTTTAAAGACTTTATACCACATGATTTAGTTGCCCTCTTGCCTTGCATTGTTTTGCTATTATGACAGAGCCTTTCTTCCATGGGTGAATTACTTTTGGGGCCTCTACTTTGGGGAATGGGCACAGAAAGCAATGCTTTATACCTCTCTCACTTCTGGCTTCTCAATCCATGCCTTTTGTCACCATACTCCACCTAGGTATCTCACATCCCACCCTCTCCTCCACCCCATTAATGTGCTATCTTCCCCATCAGCACATGAGTATTGTAAGGCCAAGAGACTACCTTTCTTCTATCTGTATACTTGGTGCTTAGCAGAATCCCTGACAAATAATAAGAACTTAATAAATTACCCATATAGTGCTGGCAGAGATTTTGAGATCATCAAACCCCACCTGTTCATTTTACATAAAAGGAAATAAACCCAAAAAGGCTGAATGACTTGCCCAGGTCACAAAGGAGCAGGGCTGAGATGGATATTCAGGTCTTCTTCTGCTTTCCAATACTATTACACAAGACCAGGTTGCCTCTATAAACATACTTTATTTTAATAACTACAAATACACACACACACACACACACCTTCTAAAGCATTTCTAATTCTTTAGATATGTCAGGCTATGTAGCAATTGACATATCTCAGATTTGCAGATTTCATAGACAGAAGAACCATACTTACAATCTAAACCATAGCTGAAAGAATATCCCTATACTAACATACTTGACAGTCACTGGTCTCTGCTGAAAGACTTCTATTACCTCCTGAGATAGCCAATTTCACTTTTGGACACCTCTAATTATTAGAAAGTTTTTCCTGATATCAAGTCTACGTTTGTTTCTTTGCAATCTACTCAATGCTCCAAATTCCATGATATAGACCAAAGTCAAGTCTAATCCTTCTTCGTAGATAGTCATTCAAATACTTAAAGACAGCCTTCATGTCTCTACTGAGTCTCCTCTTCTTAAGACTGAACATCCCCTCTCCAAGTGATTCTCATATAATGTGGACTCAAGTCTTTTCACCATTCTGGCTGTTTCTTTTCTGAAGAGATTCTCCAGGTTATCAATGTCCTTCCTAAAATGTGGTTCCCAGAACTCAAGAATAGCACTCCAGATGTGTTCTGAACGATGTTGTAAGACATCAAATAGCCAAGCTAACTAGGTTGACCATCTGCCCTGCAGCTGAACTTTCTTTCATGTGTTATCTCACTTAATTGAAATGTGAGCTCCTAGAGAGCAGGGATTGTCTTCACTTTTTCTATTTGTTTCTCTAGGGCTTAGCAGAATGCCTGGCACATAAGCATTTAATAAATGCCTTTTCATTCATTCACTTCACCACAAATTTCTGTTAGCTAACTAGTCCACAAACACTTATTAAGTGCTTACCAAGGATCGTGCTAAGTTCTAGGGATACAAATAAAGGAAGAAACATGGTCACATTCTAATGGCAGAGAAAATATGCCAAAAACATTTATTTTAATAACTATAAATAAACATACACACACACCTTCTAAAGCATTTCTAATTCTTTAGATATGTCAGGCTATGTAGCAAAGATATACACAGTATAAATGCAAGGTAATCTTACAGGGAAGGCATTAGCAGAGGCAGAGAGAGAGAGAGAGAGAAGAGATAAAGAGAGTGTATGTATGTGTAGTAAAATCTTCCTGAAGAAAGTAGGATTTGAGTAGTCTTGAAGGAAACCAGGGAAGTCAGAAAACAGAGGTGAGCTGAGAGAACCTCCCAGGCATTGTTGTGTGTTGGTATTAGCAAGCAGGCTAGGGTCACTGGATCACAAAAAACATGGAGAAGAGTAAAATATAACACTGGAAAGGTAGGAAGGGGCCATATTGTGAAGGAACTTAAGAAATACAGTCTTTCTGCCTTAAATGATTCTCTAGCCCTCTCTACAGAGGCTTTTCCAAACCCCCTTTCTCCTCAAGACTCTCCTATCACCCCCATTTTCTCAGCCTCATACTTTAATGGAAAAAAAAATAACAGAAGCCCTTTTTCCTCTCCTTAGCAACTCAAAATTCCTTTACACCATCCCCTTAGCACAGTCCCTGGGGCATAGTAAGTGCTTAATAAATGTTTGTTTCCTTCCCTCCTTCTTCCTAATTCTCTCCTTTATTTCAGTCTCTGATGAAGAGGTAGCCAAAGCCAACTTCTCTATATGTACTCTGGATCTCATCCTCTACAGAAGATTGTTCCTTCCCTCTCCAATCTTCTGTCTCTCCCTTTGTATTGGCTTCTCTGCTGTCCACACATGTCCTGGTCTCTTAACGTAAAAAACCCACACAATCCTACTATATACTTAAGTTATTGCTCTGCATCTCCCTACCTTTCAAATATTCCTAGTAAAAGTTGTCTGTTCTAATACCTTTTATTTCCTCCTCCTCTCACTCATTTTGCAATCATTTGCAATTTGACTTCTCCTAATTTATCAGAAAACACTCTCCAAAGTTAACCATAATCTCTTAATCACCAAAACTGATGGCCCTTTCTCTGTTCTCTTCCTATTTGACCTTTCTTCATCATTTGACTCTGATAACTGAAACTTTCTTCGCTCTCTGTGATGCTATTGTCTCATGGTTCTCCTTACTTTGGTTTCTTCTCAATTCTTCTTCGCTGAATCATCATCCACACCAAGCCTTGCAAAGCTTTCTGGGGCCCTCTTGTTTTGTGTCTCTACACTGATCCATCAGTCATCTTATCAGCTCCCAAGGGCTAGCTACCATATTTTTGCATATAACGCTAAGATCTATATATCCTAGCTTTAGCCACTCTCCTGAGTTCCAGTTCTGTATCACCAATAGCCTACTGGACATTTTCAAGTGGAAAACCAACACGTTCAGAAAGTGGAACTCATCTTTATGCCAAATCATCTATCTTCATTCTAGAGATGCTACCCTCACAATATCTCTCACATCTGCTCCCCTTCTATGTGTAGAAGAAAAATATTAATACCATACTCTGCATTTGGGCACAAGTCTGTTAGAAATAGGGGCATTTAGATGGCACAGTGGATAGAGTGCAGTCCCTGGAGTCAGGAAGAGTTCAAATATGGTCTCAGACATGAGCTGTATGACCCTGGGCAACTCATCTGTTAACCTGTCTGCTTCAATTTCCTCATCTGTAAAATGAGCTGGGGAAGGAAACTGCAAACCACTCCAGTATCTTTGCCAAGAAAACCCCAAATGGGGTCACGAAGAGTTGGACATAACTGAAATGAAACAACAAAACGGCCAGAAATATAATGTAATAATCTAATGTCCAAGCCCTTTCTAGCTTAGAGAGAGATGGTCTCCCTGGCACAGTACCCCTCATGCCCATGTCTCTTCCCAAGGTTTGAGGTGACAATTAAAAGAATCTTAAAGAAAATGTCACAATATATTAAAACATGGCTTGGGTTAGCATTAAGTTAACACAATTGCCTAAATAACAGTCACTATCCTATTCGTTTCTGGACTATTCTCCTCAAGGATCAAAAACGAGCCTCCTCGTCAACCAATATCCCAATTTTTCCTGAACAGAGGATGGGTCACTAAGCCAATAGCTTCAGAGAGTGGGGAAAGGAGACTGCTCAGAGATCAATCAACAGCTCAATCACTTCAGAATTTGGTAAAAGCAACAAAATGAGAGGCATTTTGTTTTGTTTAAAGCTTAGATTCTACCCATAACCATCTCCCTGAAAAAGCCCTTTTGTTTTCAACCTATTACCATCTTTCTAAGAGGACGAGTGTGGGGAAAGGGTTTTTAGATCAGAGAAATATTTATTTCTTAACGTTTCTATTTGAACTATAAAGGAAATATATGGCCATTATCCTACTTCAGGTCTTCATACCCTCTGGCCTGGATCACTGCAACAGTGTTCTAATTGAATTTCCTGCATTCAGCCTTTCTACTCTTACATGGCATTCAATCTGCCATCTTCAGATTTTTGTACAGCTGTCTATTCCCTAGGCCTTTAAGTCCTTCACTCCTCAATCTTTCTTTCTTAGGTTCCCTAGTTTCTTTCAAAGCTCAGCTTAAAACTACTTCCTTCATGAGGCTTTTTCTGAACTCTGAGTGGCTAGTGTCTTGCTCCCCCATTATTTATACGTATTTTGTATATAATTCCAGTAGTATGTAAACCAAGTGACACAAAGTAAAATAACTAAATTTAATAAATTATACAGAAAACTTAGAACTTTTTACATCTGGGTAAAACCTAATATGCAACATGTCCTCTGTTGTAATTACTTCTTTTACACCAGGTGGCATTGAGTTCACAAGATATTAATAGTTAATATTTAATTTTTCATTGGGAAATATTTTATCATATTGGTTATTAAATGTGCCTTTAACAAATAGCCAATTTTTCCAACCCACAGGTTTTCAAAAGGGTTAAAATCAGACAAGTTCTCAGGCCATTAAAGCCCGTTTATCTTACTCTAAGGAATTTCTTAACCTTTCATGACTCACAGCAAGGTATAAGGTCATGTTGTAGTATTCCATCTCCATTTAGGAATTTCTGTGATTCCAGAACAATTCTCCTTCTCAGTATATCAAGAGATCATTATTCCCTCAAAGAGGAACAATGAGGACACACTGGACCCTTAGGTACAAAGATCCTTTGGACACAATGGATACTTTTAGATGCACTGAAAGTTAAAAAAATATTCTCTAAAATATTGTTTTGGGTGGATGTTTTAGAGTCTGAAGAAGATACTAATCTGTTTTCTTCAGTTTCCTCAATTACATAAAACTAAGATCCAGGATAGCTGTGAGGGTCTAATGGGATTATCATTGAAAAGTGCTTAGTACAATGCCTGGCACCCAGCAGGTATTCAATAAATCCTTTCTTCTTTCCTCCCTCCCCTAGACATTTTTCCCATAACAGTTTTGAAAAAGTGAGATTTGCCAACCCTCCACTCCACCCGAAAACAAAACAAAAACAAAAAAATCCCATGCTTTTCAGGCAGCAATCCTGACTCTTTGGACTCTTCTTATCCTGTTACAGAAACCTTTTCACTCTGGAGTGCTCTGCCTACATTGCTTCCATGGACTCTTCCTCTGATTGGCTAATTCCTTGATCAAGCCAGCTATGCCTGTGTTCCTCTCCAAGCTGTATTCTTGATTCTTTATATTCCTGTATTCCTGAACTTTCTTAACCATGAACCAGGTAGGGGTGCCCACCTGCCCTGCTCCCTTTCAGATTCCTTTTATATACTGTCTTCCTCCATTAGAATGTAAGCTCCTACAGGACAGATACTGTCTATTTCTACAGGGTGTCCCTAAAGTCTGGACACATAGGCCATGTGGAGTTACTGCACTGAGTTCATGTGAATCTTGCAAAGCGCATCAACCTTTGCATCACAAATGATAGAAATCATATTGAAGATGTTGTTTGTTAATATTCCAATTAAGTAAAACGTTGAAAGTTTCATTCATTTCATTTCTTGAAAATATGCATTTTTGCCTATCTGTCCAGGTTTTAGGAACACTCTACAGCATTATTTGTTTCCCCAGTGCTTAGCAT
Source organism: Phalanger gymnotis (assembly GCA_028646595.1). NCBI lineage: Eukaryota > Metazoa > Chordata > Mammalia > Diprotodontia > Phalangeridae > Phalanger > Phalanger gymnotis. Next base: position 215,886,943 of record CM053625.1, read on the forward strand.
GGTACCTGGCACAGAATAAGCACTTAATGCTTATTGGCCGACCAAAAATTTTCTTTTTCCAATCCTTGGGGCTAGCTCTAGCCTTTGCATTGTCTTTTATGTGATAAGCAGTGTTACTTAAATGTATGCTTTTGTTATATACACTATAGCCTAATCAGCAGGGCAAGGCCACTAATCACAAGGCTAATTTAACTAATTATAAAGAGGCACTATAGTCAAGTGGAAATATTGCTGATTTTGGCATCAGGGGATGTAGGTGACCTATGGCCTACTTTCCTTATTTTTAAAATATCTTTGATCCTATGACCCTGGGCTAGAGTCGGGAGCCAAAAAAGACCTTGTGAGCTAAAACAATGGACTGAATCTAATGAGATTAAATATGACAGGAATAAATATAAAGTCTTGAGTTCAATAAACCAAGATGATAACTTCAATTTATTTCAAAAAGATCTAGGAGTCTTAACAGATTTTTAAAAGTCCAATATGGATCAAAAGTATAATAGTATTTTCCTTACAACAACTCTTTGAAGTAGACAATGCAATTATTATTCTCTTTTTAAAGGTGAGGAAATGGAACCTCAAAGAGTTTAAGTGACTTGTTCATAGTCACAGAGATAGAATGTGTTACAATAGAGACTTGAGACCCAAACTCTGAATGCCATTTTTGGCACTCTTTCTATCATGCCAGCCATGCTGGTTCTGATATATATGTAAGGGAGCAAACTAGACCATCCCAATCAGGTTCATTTATTTCAGAAATGACAGAAATCCCTTTGAGACACCCAAGGAATTACAGAAATTTACTGCCTTTCTAAAAATTAAACTGTTCCAAATTATTCTTTTTTCATTTTGACCTAATTCTTAATCCAGTGGAAAAGTTAAGTACTGACTTACCTATTTTTCCAACTTCTTCAGCAAAGTAAGGATCATTCAAGTCAACATCAGATGGAAGTTCATCTTCACTGGTCTCTTTTTCATTATCAGACTGTAGCTGAACACAAACACAGTACTTGAGATGCTATAATGCCAAGTACAATTACACAAATACATGGAAATATACTAGTTACTGCTTGTTGATATAAGGCAAAGGAACTCAAATTCACATTGTTTTCTTATTTAAAAGAACTATTATGAATTTAACTTTTAGCATTAAAACTAGTCAGATTAAAATAAATGAGAATCATTTACATTTAAAAGTTTCGAAGTATAATTCTGACTGCCCATTCTGTACTCCCAACATTAGACCGTTCTTTTCAGCAGATTAATGCAGAGGATCTTTACCCAATTTCCACCTCACTCCATATCAGTCACAGTAAGAACGGTGAGCATTAGCAGTCTGAAGTATAATACTAGTGTTAGAGTTGCTCTTTTGATTTTCCTTCAAATTCTAACTTGCTCATAGGGTCTTCTGTGCTCCTCCCAGTCTCCAGGCCTAAAGTATCTAGTACTTAAATAGTGTAGTCAACGTCACAAAATCAACAACATAGACAAGCAAAGTGACATCTGGATAAATTGGGCTATTACGAAATAATTTCATCTTAGTGCAAAATTATTGTACCACAAAGCTCAGAAAATATATTATAAACTTCTATTTTTTAAATACTTAACAAAAACCTGGTAAGCGAGTTAAAGAAAATCCATTTGGATAAGGTATACAGACTTAAAAGAAAATTTTTTTTTCAACTCAATAAGATGAATCCAGGAGTAGCAATATCTTTTTGGCCAAGGGGACAGGTTGTACAAAGACACAGAGATGGGAGGGTTTGTGTGTGAGGAACGGCAAGAAGGTCGGTTCTTTTGGACCATGGAGTGAGTGGAGGGAAGTAATGTAGGCAAAGGTTGGAAGGGTAGAAGGGGGCCAGGTTATGACATTATTGAGTTTATTTATAAGGGGAGTATCATGGTGAGAATTAGGCTTCAGGAAAATTAATTTGGCGGCTGTGCTAAGGATGGATTAGAGTAGAGTGAGACTTGAACAAGTAGAGCAATTAGAAGGCTAATATAATAGTATAGGCAAAAACTGATGTAAGACTTAGCACAGTAGTCTATCAGGTTTTACTAATAATTAATCCAATCCTTAGACTAGGCAAGAATGTGCAACTCTATCTCTCTCTCAATTTCTTCCACCCGTACTACAGACTGCTAGAGTCTATTTTTGCTGATGGAATCTTCCAAACTTCTCTGTCTTTCCCTAGTTCCAGATAACAGTATAGTTTAGTAATTAACTTGGCCCCCAATTCTTTATCTACTGTATTCACATCCAAAGTACAAAATTCCTATCCTCAATTATCCCTGTCCCCTACTCCCCAACCCATTACCTATTTATTACTACCTTCTGTGAGATTTCCCATTTAGTTCTTGGTCACTGTTTCCTTAGTGTTCTAAGCATGTATGTGTATGTACATACAGCTGTTCACACACAAATCATCAGATTTATTCATTCCTTGTTTTAAAGTCTTGTTTATTTTATTAGGGCCTTGCTTTGTGGTTGTTTGGTATGCCAAAGACCCTGGATTCTTATGTAGAAAGGTTTGAATTCTTTGGTTGCATTAAGAAAAATTCTGCATTCATAAATGAATATCAGATTTCATATTTAGACAATTTTTTGGGCACTGTTGATTTCCATTGCTTTTTATGCACTGCAATCATCATTCCTTGTCATAAATGAGAAACCCTGTGTGATTACAATAGGGCACTTGCTCAGATGTGACTGTTTTAAGCTGATTATTACAGCTTCTGTCACTTAGCACAGTGCCTGGCACATAGTAGACTCTTTAGTAAATGTTCTGATTGATGCCGAATATGATATATGTGTTTCTCGGTAAGTTAGACTTGGAGTTCCTCTCTAAAGATGTTCTGTATATAAACTGATCTGAAATTAAGCTTTAACTAAATTAAGCTTTAACTTCAGCAAATTGTCAGGGAAATTTTCTTGGATGATTTCCTGAAAAATATTACTCTGATTCTATTCTTCATATTTTTCTGGGAGATCAATAATTTTCAGGTTCTTGAATTGAACTCTGTCTTTTAGGCATCTGATTTGTAAGGAATTCAAATTGCATCTACTTATGTTGCTTTATTTTTTCATTTCCTTACTCTTGAATTTTTGTCTTTTATATGAACTATACTTCTCAAGAGAACTGCCATATTACTAAAAATTTCCAGCTACAGCTCCAGTGTGTGTCTAGGTTCATCTTTGTTCTTTCCTTATTAATTTTATTCCGTCTTTGTTGGGTGCATCTTTATTTCTCTGATCTTATTAACCTCATTGAAGATTCTTGTGGTAGGTCTAGTTTTGATGGGGAGAGAGTACGTAACTATTGTATTATTCTTTCCCTCTGATGATTACTTTTCCTCAACTCCATAATATTTATTTATTTTGTTGGAGCTTTTTTTGTTTTGTTTTTATTTAACCATTTCTTCAGTTGCTCTTTTAGGAATTTCTTTCCTTTCCCCCCTGCTGTTGTTTTTTAAAACTTTATTTTGGGTATACGTTGTTATTCTAAATCGATGCTGTTAGGCTTTGTCACAAGGCCACTCACTCTGCAATCATGCTGAAACACTATCCCACAGCTACATTGATTAGGGCAAACACCCAATTTTTAATGAAAAAGATGAAAAGCACCATATTTAATCAAGTGAATGATATACTGTACAAATTTCTAATATGTGAATCAATGAAAATAGATAACAAAGCAAGTACACACAGAACTAACATAATTATAGTTTACTATATGAAATTCTTATCTTCTTTGTGATGACTGCCATGTTTTTACACTACAGCAAATTAGTAGCTGAAAAAATATTGTTATCAGAGTCTAGGAATCCAGAAAAGTTTCCTGGGGAGTAGGTTTTAAAAGATACCTTGAAGGAGACCTTTAGAAATATTTAGGGCCCATTAGAAACTACCCCCACTCCCCACCCCATAACAAGCATAGTCATTAGACATTAAGTTGTTGGGCTTTGGTAAGTGTCAAAGTACAACATCTTTCTGCTTTTTTGAGTTTCTATATTCTCAACTACTGTAGTTATACTTCCCACTAAGGTTATAAAGACATTTATATTTGCCATCAAACTGAGTTGTTATTTTTGTCCTGTATCTATCACCATGTTATTGCTTCACAGTGTCAAAAAGCCTCAAAACTTGCTTGAATGGCAGCAAAAGGAAAAGTTCCATCCCACATATACACAAAATTAAATATCTTTTCATTGAAACCATAGATGGGGCATACTGCTTTGTAATAGTGGTTTAAAAAGACTTAGAAATATTGCCTTTTTCCTCCAAACAGGATAAGATCATAAAGTGAGATTGGCTTCTTCTTTCCCCATTCACATACACTCGAATTTATAAACCCAAATGAATATTATGAATCAAAGTAAGTGCTTTTGGAGAATATATATTTATCCTAAAGGTATGACTACTGCTAATTATCTTTGCAAATTTTCTTTTATAATAGTCTACATTGCAAATCTGCCAATAACTAGAGGAAGTTATGCTTATTACTCTTAAGTCTCCTACTTTGTCTCTAACTGTTCTACAGCTGCTCCCAGTGGCTTGAGCCAATAATGGAGGACTTCCTGGACAAACAACTGTACAAATGAAAGGGTATATGGTCAACATGAAGCTGAGACACTGAGGAGGAGACAACTTAAGCAAATGCTGCTACTGCCATCCTGACAATGCATCTGTTATGGTGAGCTATAACTAGCTGAACACAGCAACAGAAGCATTGGAAGCTGAACTATTCCAAGCTGAAGGCTATCTTTATTTTGTGAACTACACATCTGCGGTAATGTTCCACTAAATCCAAACACAGATATACTTGGGCCTACACCTCCCTGACTACCCTACTGGCTAGCCTGATTGTGCCAATATTTTTACTTGTGAAAGAGGCATTTAGGTGGCATACTTAAATAATTACTAAATAATAAAGAATTTTATAATTTTGCAAAGCACTGAGTGTTCAAAATCTTGCATTTAATGAAACATTCTTAAACATACCTTCTGCTTCTTTTTCAGTTTTTTTTTCTCTTTCTTTTTTTCTAAAAATTGTTCCCAAGGAGTCAGTTTATCTTTTCCTTCCAACTTGTTTTTGACCATCTCTTCAGCACTTTCTTTAAGACCTGTAGAAAAATCCGAAGAATAAAATAATTTATGTTCTTACCACCATCTTGCTGTAGAAATGTAAAAAGCCTTCAAATTTTTGACAGCCTGTCAAAAGAAGAAGTTTGAGAGGGTTCAGACAGACAGAACTACAACAATATGCTGTCTTATAGTGTCTTTTATAAGTTCTCCCATCCTTACATCAAGATCACTAAGGACTCCTTGGAAGATGCAGCAACAGAAATGACCCTATTCAACAACCCTCTCATAATCTATGTCAGGTGAATCATAGCACAGTGAGAAGTATATCTGCCAAAGTTATTCGCCACTATGATGGAGGAGACCCAGCACAAAGTCTAAGTTGAGAGGGGATTATCTGTGGATGTTAAGGTCCTCTAGCTGCTGCTTTTTACAGGTGACTTTGTGTTGACTGCATCAGACTGTAAAATATTATAGAGCCTCCTCAATGATATATGCAATCAGGCAAAGGAATCTGGCTTGTCCACTCCCAGAGTAAGGAACAAATGGATGAGGAATATCTATTGCTCAGATCTTATATAGCTTGTCTAACAGTAGGCATTATCTGGGCCACATGGTAGAAAAGGACAATGAGCTGAGCCCAGGAATGAAAAAGGGAAGACTGTAGGCTGGATTGCTTTTGGGAAAATGCAAAGCTCTTTTATTGACTCCAAGCTTCCCATGAAAGCAGAAGTTCATCTTTTCAATACCAACATTCTACTGGTATTGCTATGTGGCAATAAGATATGGAATACTACTGCCTCTGAAGAGCTATTCAGATAAGTATTACAGAGGACAATAGAAAGCTACATGATGGTATGAGCTGTAACATACAACCAGTCTAAACTACAGAACAGGCAAAAAAGAAGAGTAAAGGATGATCACAGGCTAAACAAAATACTCCCCTGGCACTCTTAAAATATGGGACAATTAAGGAAGGCCTCCAGTACACTGGATGTACTGTGGACTGTGGAAAGTTTTTGGGAGAACAAGAATGAATTGTACAGGACTGTCAGGCATGGATAGTTTGCCATCTGCTCTGTTGGAAGGAATAACCAAATTAATGATACCACAGATCAATTTTAGCACCTATGTATAAGAACTAAAACTTAACAATTAGAACTTTCCAACAATGGAATGGGCTGCCTTGTTAAATAATATTAGGATCCCTATCATTGTAGGTTTCTCAGCAGAGGCTAGAAGACCGCTTGTTAGGGAAGCTGTATAGGTAATTCATGACTTGATGCTATTTATTGGGCCCTATGACATTTAAGGTTCTTTCCAACTCCAGGGTCACTGATAAACAAAAGACCCCAAAAGAGAGTAATAAATATCAATAATGACCCCAAGGTAAAGGATTCAGAGTTGACTTGGAGTGTTATCTGACAAAATCCAGTTTCCCTAATAAATATAAACTTATTACATGAAATTTATAGGGTAGCTTGAAGAAAAATACTTATACTCTTCCTTTAGTCCAACATATCTAAAGATTTTTAAGCCTTGTTACACGGTCAAACAGACAACATAATAAGCTTGACTCATGCCCGTGATTGCTCTTAACTCATGTGTAGTAGAAATTTGGGAAAGAAAGAGTACAAAACCTGGAATCCCAAGACATGAATTTGATGCCTGGCTCTGCAACATAAACTCAGCCTTAGTTTTCTTATGCATAAAACTTGGCTTTTATCACACTTGTACTATGTATAAAAACCCTAGGATAAAGGAAGAAGACAAAAAATAACAATTTCCTCAAGGAGATTACAGCTGAATGGAAGAGAAGGTGAGGGAGAAGAATATGACTAGCACAAAAATAAGTATTATGTAAGATAGAATATTGTAGGAGCAGGGGACAGTTGAGCAAAGGGCCACGAGAAATTGAAGGAGAAGTAATTTTTAGGGAGTAGTGTTATGGTAGTAAAGGGGGTCAAACATGGCAGAAGGTAATAGCAGCATTAAAAAGGGGGCACTCAGAGGAGATTGGGTAGTAGTTAGCTCATCAAGCCCTCTGACACCTCAACAAGCCCTCTGACATAACCTTCCTTACTTCAACTTTATTATTAAGGAATAAGTAGTCTCATTTTTTACAAGCATCTTGTTTCAAGGAATATGAGAGACAGGAGTGCCAAAATCAGAATGATAACAGTTTGAAGAGGAAGCACAGTAAAATTCAACAGACACCAAAAAGAAAAGTATGAGACACAGGCATGGAAATACCAAACAAAATCGAGGTAAACCAAATCATTAATTAACAAACACCACAGGATTTATGTCAGGATGATGGATGACAACTTGATTCCCTACATATCATCATGACATGTGGACAAGGAAAGAAAAGAACAAACATTTAAGAAGCATTTACCATATGCCAGGGACTAGCATTTTATAAATACTATAAAAGTACCCTTACAACAACCTGAGAGGTACGTACTATTACTATCCCCAGCTTATAGGTGAGGAAATTGAGGAAAAAAGAGGTTAAGTGATTTGCTCAGGGTCAAACAACTAGAAAGGATCTGAGGTCAAATTTGAACTCAAGTCTTTCTGCTTCTAGGCACAGTGCTCTGCCCAAGCCACCAGCTGCCTCTAAGACATGGACAATTTAAACAGATCTGTGATTTCATTAATATGGACATCCTTTCAATGACTGAGATGGCAACTCTTCCATGCCTGTCCATTTGTACAACTGGTCTACATCCTCAGATAAACGTGCAACAGATATTCTACCAAAAATGCTGAAGGCCTTTGCTTTCTCCTTGCATCAAGAAGATACCAGTGGACACTTCTATATACCAGGCAGCCCTAGTCCATGCCATGTAACCAGCCCATCTTATCACTTCTGTATAGCAGGTAGCCCTTGTCCATGCCATGCGACCAGCCCATCTTACCTTCCTATCATACATTTTCTTGATGATGTCTTTTACTTCAATTTTTCTTCCAAACTCCTCATTATATATTGTAGCCTGCTCATATCTACCACACACCTCTCTATCACCTTCTGGGAAATAAATTTTCAGTCCTTCAGAAATAATTTCATTTCATGTCTTGCTGTTATAAAGCAACACATCCAGAATGTTGTCATCAAAAAAAATTGGCCTCTGCCTTTAAGTGAAGTTCAGAATCATTAAAGGAGCTCTTCAGTTATCTGAAAAGTTCTCTCTTCCTCCATTTAAATCTGGGCCCAACTAATTGATCCAATTACAATGATCAAAAGTAGACAATAAAGCAAAACACTAAAGTAATTAAGAATCTTTTCAGTAGCCAATGCTATCCATATTCTGCATGGTTCACGGAGAAGAGTGACAGACTTGGAATCAGAAAACCTAAGTCTAAACTCTAACCCTGGGCAAGTCACTTCATCTTCTCTAGGCTTTAGTTCCTCACGTACAAAATGAAAGCAAAAGAATAGATGAACCTCCCTTCCAGCTCTAACAGTATGATCCTAAGCATAATATTATCCACAAACAGGAATTTCTCTACAACCTGGACTCTCTGCTGGAATCTCTCCATCAAAGTAGAAGCATCTTTAGTGATCACACATTTTCCTGATTTATGCCACTCTTGATCTTTATGATCGGAATGACTGAACAGGATTATTTTTGTTCTGTCTTTCAAAGACTCTTGAAAGATTTATGTGTGAATAAGATATACTTTGTTGAAAAACAACCTGTAAGATAGCATTTTATTTTATTGAATCAAATGCTCAACAAAAAATAAAACATACTGAGATCTCAAATCCTCTACAGCTTTCAATTAATTGTGAAATGGTCAAGATGTGATCCACTGTTGAATCAATTCTAACAGCTTTCATTCACTACACATAGCCAATCAATTACCAAGTATTGTCAATTCTACATTCACAATATTTCTTGCATAAGAACCTTTCTTTCTTTATGTGGTCACCACACCTTCGCTGGGCTGTTGCAAATAGGCCATTAGGGCTAGAGCACTTGAATGGGAGTAATACGAAAAAGCCTTGCAAAGTAGACTGGAACTAGAGGCAAGAGAGAGAGAGAGCTATTGAAAGCTCCCTGGGCAGTAACATAGTCAAACCTTAAAAAAAAAAATCTCTCTCCCTCTCTCTCTCTATCTGCTATGTAGAAGATGGATGGAAGAGGGAAAAGACCTGAAGAAGAGAGAACATTTTTTGTACTCAAAGAAAATTCTCACAATAGCCACGTCCTTCTCATCCCTCTCTGTCCTTCCTCCCTGCCCCCGAACAAATCATGCCTCCATTTGCATTCTGAGTTCATTATTTTTAAAAGCAACATGGATAGCATAGTTGATTATAAGTCTGGAATTATAGTTGGTTTTTGTGTGGATCAGAGTTCTTAAATCTTTCAAAGCTGTCTTTACGACATCACCATTACTGTAATATTTTAACATCAACATTCTTCGTGTGATTCTATGAGAAAATGAATCATCCAACACCACGATCTGACATATCAAAGTGGTTTTCTGGTTAACCCCGCTAATTACGCAATTCAATTAAAGTCCTTTCTCTATGCATTTTTATCAAACAAAATTTTATTATTTGTATATATATTAGAGGGAATACGTAACTTGAAAGGCATATTACATAATAAACTCTGCCCACTTTTCACTCAGGTCAATGAAAAACATTTGTTGACTACTGGTAGTGCTACTATACCTTTGGATCCCTCACTATTTGAAGAGTTTCAAGTAAACACATGGATGACTCAAAAGAGCTTATCTCAGTGTTAATTTCCATTCTTACCATCTTTCTGGGGAATTAGATGAGCCTAAACAATTCAAATTTAATGTTGAACTTTAGTACTTATCAGGATGCACAATTCAAAGAGGTGACATTTATTGTTTTTACAACATAATACATAATTATAGCCTGTCTTACTTGTAAACAGTCTGTCCTGAATCATTCTATACTGATAGAATTTTTTTTTTTTACTACTGGCTTCATGCATCATAATATCTTTTCTTTTCCAACAAGATAGGGATTCTTAACTTTTTTGTGTCATGGATATGTTTGGTAGTCTGGTGAGGTCTGCAGAGTCCTCAGAGTAAAGTTTTTAAATGAAGAGAAGTTTAAAGGAAACCAATTATACTGATTGTAAAATATTTAAAATCAAATTCATGGACTCTATGTAGAAATCTCTGAACTACATTAAGCTCTTTGAGGGCAGGAACTCATACTCCTGTATTACATAGTACTTATCACAGTATTAGGTACATAATAAATCTAATAAATATCTGATTCAAAACGGATCCAAAAACTCAACAACTAAAACAGACCTTGTTCTGAAAGTATCACAAAATATTTTGTTAATTTTAATAAAGTTACAACAACAAAGTTAATGTCTCCTTCAGCTAATATAGAATCTTATTTGCTTGCATCAATTTCACTAAAGACACTGAAATAGTAAAGAAACAAAAATGAATTAGAAATTAGGCAATTACACAACACCATGATAACTTAAGAATGCTATGTTCTCACTGTCACTATGAGATCTTTTAAATCTCTCTGTAGAACACAACTGTTTATATTCAAAGTTCTCAAAAAGACACCCATCCTAGAATAATCTTGGCATATATTGAGGAAAATTTTTTAGGAGATGGTTATAAGTCCATCTGATTTTAATCACTATTTTGACTGCTTAAAAAAATAACTATCATAAGTGTTTTCAGTTTCACACAAATTTTATTTTTAGATGCTAAAACAATTATTTTTACTTCTTGGGACCACCCAACTTCAGAAAAACAGCATCAATAATCCTAAAGTTGAGGAACTAAAAATCTTTAAAATTGGATGACCCAATTATGACAACAATAATTAAATAGCAATCCACTCAGAACCCTTTTGGAAATAACTTACACACAAGAAATCCTCTTCCTGACTTTCTTCATTTAAAATACTTGGAAGTATACTTCAAAGAGTACAAGAACTTGGAGTAATTTAACTTGGGGATCGTCACTGGGTTTTGTAAAATTCAAGTATTTTCAAAATCTTACTTCTGGTCTAAATATATTATCTTTCAACAAATACTTAAGAAGACAATAGGGAATATTTATAGATTTTGTTTTTTGGTTTCAAAGGTTAGGGAGGGCTATTATGTGAGATAAAACAACCTCATCTATGGAAAAACCTACCCAGGTAATTAAGACTGAAGGATCTCAGGCATCAAAAGGCCAAGTGTCCTCAGGTTAAATCTTTGTCTTATAAAATCCAGTTCATCCTAACTTTTCTTTCTCTATTTCTCCCTGCAATGTTGCTTTCTTTACCCTGTGAGATTTCACTAGGGAAAAGACACCTTCATCCCAATCCTAACTACATTTAGTACTGTCCTTTCTATTTACTTTTTTGTTTTATCTAATTCCTTTTCTTTCACTCTCTTCAATGGACACATAATGTCATTCATACAGGTAGGCTTTTCAATAATGGAGATATGACCTACTTATACCAAGAGATTCTGAAACATGTCCTCCCACAAATTCATCAAAAGATGAAGAAGTGCAAAAAAAGTAGATAATCATTTACTAGGGAATGGCTAAATGAAATGTGATGTGTGAAAAGTAATGGAACATTATTTTGCTGTAAAAACTCATACAAAGAATTCAAGGAAGTGTGGGAAATGATACAAAGTGAAGAAATTGGAACCAGGAAAACAATATATATGAATATATGCTACTAATTAATGTAACGTAAACTGAAAGAACAACAACAATAAGAAGCCAAGTACTAAATAGTTTTATAACGCACATGGCACAGGCTGTGATGAACTAGGTAGGGGAAGAGAGTATGAAATATTAGGAAATAGTGATGCAAAAATAAAAAAGGTAGGAATAACATAAAAATTAAAACAAATTCACAAGAGGTTAATATGTCAAGGCCTTTCTAACATTCTCCTGACATTGCTGATAGCAATAGAGCGCATGGACTCTCTGTCCATTTATTCCTTGCTTCTGCTATTTGACTAGTCCATTTTTTTTTTTGCAATTTTTTAACAAACTTTTTAAGTTGAAATATCAAATCTGCACAGTGCTGTCCCTTCACAGAAGGCAAGGAACTGCTAGTTCATGTAAGAGGTTGTCCTCAGTGCTGTAGGCTATAAAAGTGTGCTTCTTTCAGAATCTGGCTGATGTGGAAGTAAGGGCCTTGGCATAGTGCAGACTGCTCCTGTAAGGACTGAGGGGTATTAGGGCTGGATCCAGTAATTATCTAGTTTAAGCTGCTTTCTTGAACACTTCCCCTGTCTGGGCTATTGATGCTGCTGCTGCTGCTACCACCACTGTCACTGCTTGAAGACTTTGTATCCCAGGAGTCTTGAAAAACAGGGTTTCTGCTGCTCTGTTTGGTCTGGGGGAGATGACTGTCTTCTTCATTGCCATTCTTTCTCCTTTTCCTGGGGCAGAGGTGTTCGCTCATGGCAGCTGACGGAGGGGAGCGACGGCATGTCGCCAGCCAGGGGAGATCGGTGGGGAGGTCTTCGGTTCAGGGGGCGGTAGCGGCAACTGCAACTGCTGCCCCCACGCCCTCCCCCTCCAGTCTTGTCCCTTACTACTGTCCTAGTCTATTTTTAAAAAATACATTTCTCTGATATTCCTTATACCATTTCTTCAGCATATTTCTTCATTTGTAATGTACAGAAATGTACTCAGTCCCACGATGCATTTCCCTCCCTATTAGCCTTTGAACGATTAGTTTTAATTTTTCAAAAATATGGTATTCTATGTCTCTCTTTGCAATTCAACATTACTGGAAGAATACCAGCATCAAAAAGATGGGCCTTTACTTCAGGAGAAATCATGGGGGCATTAAGTGAGCTGCAATTTTCCAAAGGAAATCCTGTTTGGTGAAACCTAATTAATTTCACCTTTTTATTATATTACTGGTGTCTGTTATGTCCAGTGCCTCCTGATTACTTTCTTTTAATCATCCTGCATCAATTCATATTCTTCCTGTTTCTTGGAATTTGTTATGTTTGTCATTCTTCAGTGTACAACACCCCATCACATCCACACACTAGTCTGTTTAGCCAACCCAGATGACGGACATTACTTGTCCACCGTGGAGTTAAAGAGTGTCAAGGTAGAGCTGGAAGTAACTTTAGAGATCATCTACTCCGAATTTCTCATTTGAGGTGAAGAAACCAGAGAGAGTTTAAGAGACTTTCCTATGGTTGCACAGATGGTAATTGGCATGGTGAGAATTCAAACCCAGATCATCTGACTACAAATTCAACTCTTTCCACTCGCAAACATTCTTTCTCACATAATACTTGGTAGTTTCCTGAATAGGTGGAACAACTCACCATTCCACAGATTTTTTCCCTACATATTCCCATATTCCCTACAAATAACCATTTTTACTTTTGGGGTTATCCTTGCTAATTTGTTAGATATAAATGAACCTACAGACTTCTTTTAACAAATGCTTATTATTAATGATTTGGAACATGATTCCATATGGTCACTGATACTTTACTTTTTATTCTTTTGAAAACCTTTCATATCCTTTAACCACTTGCATCTGACTTTTCTCTTGATAAAAGTGTTCATGATGTACAGCCATGAGGCTTCTGTGTAGTTTGTTCAAAACATGACTTGTTTTTAAAAGATATTTGGGGTCAAAAATTCCCCTCTGACCTACACTTTTGTGGCTATATTTTTCTAATTTGCCACAAAGCCATTTTATACTGGCTTTCAGCATTTTTCTATCTTTAATTTGAACTTTATAGCCTCCATTTCAGTTTTATTCCAATTCCACCCTTACTGAGGTTTCTTCTGACACCCCTTAAAGTTACTATTCCTTCACTTCTCAGGTCTTCTGCTTACCATGAAATCAAGCTGTCTCTCCTAGAAACCCTATTTTCTTAAGTAGTTGACTTCAAACATGAAACACCATTTGGGGCTCATTAGTGAACTATTGTATTATGAATTTTCCTGAATTTTGTGTTGGTTCTCTTTTTGCCTTTCATGACGCCTGCTCGTCACAACTGCCAGACCAAGCTCTCTTGGAACTCATGTGGTTTAAAATTGTGGCAAAATGTGATGAAGGTATGCCTCTATCTAACAATATGACATGGATAAACAAAGAAAAGGTCTGTGAACTTGATGCTCAATGCTCAAATATGATCTATTCATGTATGTCTATTAATATTATCATAAAGAAAAATATCCTCAATTATCTTTTATTCACAAAAATAGCTATACTTTCATCCTAATTTTAGAAATTCTCTCTCTCTCTCTCTCGTAAGCCTTTCATACTAACCAAATTACAGAGTAGGCAACTCCCAATTTAAGACAGGCTGTGTTCCAAAAGTTCATTTATAAATATGTTGCTTGGAACTCTCAGAACACATTTTCCCCAAAGAAATATTGTTATAAAAAGTGGTTAGGTTTCCAGCTGGCCTATTTTAACTTACAATGCAGATCAACTATAATGTGAATTTTTTCAAGGAGGAACAAATACCCCGTAGGTACAACCCAAACTTCTCTGGAGGTTTTACTACAGTCTAGTGGGAAATCTTTGTTTCCTGCTCCTTCCTATCTTAGGAGACAAAGGAGAAGGTTGGGAGAGGAGAGGTTTAGAAGAATGTAAATTGGGAGACTGTTTATATCGTATTTCTTAGTTAATTTTCAGGAAATTAAAATTCTCTAAGAAAAAGCCCTGCCTCTTTAAGTACACAAAACAATAAGACTAAAGCGAACTTAAGAAGTGACTGAAATTATTCCCCAACTCTAAGAATATGTATTCTTAAATAATCTCAAAAGATAATTGTGTCTTCTGTTGAAAATTCCTCAAAGAAAAATAAATCTTTAAATTTTAGAATTCCTATATCTTACAGCTTTTAAAATTACAAAGGTCTTAGGATCATGGAAATTAGTCAAAAGTGACTTTCACTTTTGGTAGGATTTCAAACCAACTCTCCTGAATCCAAGTCCAGTCTTCTTTCTAGTACACCATTCTACTTCTCTTTAGTTTTTCTCTAAGTAAACAATTATATCACCTACAAAATCTTGTTTGACTGATTTTTGCTTTGCACAGTCCCACAATTTCATTCTCTTGTCTTAAGGTTATACCAAGAATTTCTCGCCCTTTATTAAATAGCAATAGTGATAATAGATATTATTGCTTTACTCCTGATAGTACTGGAAAGGCCTCTAGTTTACCACCATTAGAGAGAATGCTGGCTCTATCCTTATATTGTCAATCCTTATATTGAGGAAAGCTCCATTTATTACTATGTTTCTATTGTTTTCCAAAGGAAAGGGTGTTTGTTGTGTCGTCAAAAGCCTTTTCTGCATCTACTGAAATTATTTATTATTATTTTTTTAATTAATGTGGTCAATTATATTTAGAGTTTTCCCAATAATAATAATGGCAAGCCATGCAATCTTGGCATAAATTCAGCCTAGTCACAGTATAGAGTCTTTGCAATATGTTGCTGTACCTTTATTACTAATATTTCTCTGAAATATTTTTGTAGCAATATTTACTAGGGGCATTAGGGTATAGTTTTCTTTTTGTTTTGAGTCTCCGTGGTTTAGGTATCAAGACTATATTTGATAGAATAAATATTATAGAACTTCTTTTTTGTTTTTATTTTTTTAAATGGATGATTATTGGAATTGTTCTTTAAATGTTTGATAGAATTTGCTTGAAATTCCATCTGGCCCTATTTTACCTCCTCTTTTAGGAATTCATTTATGGTTTGTTCAGTTTCTTTTTCTAAGATAAGGTTACTACAGTTCTCTATTTCCTATTCTACCACCTGGGAAACATTTTTGTAAATATTCATTTCATCTGGATGGTCAGTTTTATTAGCATATAGCAAGAAATAGTTCCTAATAATTTATTTCTTTTTATATGAGTTATAAATTAATCTTTTTATTTTTGATAGGGATAATTTGTCTTTATTCTTTTTGAAAATCAAGATAGCTAATAGATTTTCTATTTTATTTTTAAACAGCTCATAGTTTTGTTTATTAATTCAATGTTTTTTGAGGGACTCTCCATTTTGTTAATTTCTTTTTTGATTTTTAGGATTTTTGTTTTGATGTTTAATTGTGAGTTTTTCATTGACTGCTTTTCTAGGATTTTTTTAGCTGCATGCTTGGCTTGATTCATTTATTTGCTTTTATTGCTGAAAACATTCAGAGATATAAATTTCCCTCATTTCACAAATATTGATATGTTGTTTCATTGTTGCCAATATCCTTTATGAAATTAATAACTATTCTTACAATTTGTTCTTTGATCCATTCGTTAGGTTTTAGTCTCCAATTAATTTTTAAATATTTGCTTCAAAGGCCCTATACTGAATATAATTTTTATTGCATTATGGTCTGTAAAAAGATGCATTTTATATTCCTATATATTTTAACCAAAAAGTACCCGTTTTATACACCTAGTTCCAGAGGACTAGCACCTCTGGTGTTAGGGCTTGCTGAGCCCCTTTCAGGGCTGTTCGTTTACCTTTGGTGTCTACCTCATTCACTGTACTCTTACCTGTGTCTCTAAGAAGCTGTAGCATGTGGAGCAGCCACACCCCAGTAAAACCATCTTGGCAGATGGGCTAAACCAGGTTGAGTGTAAATGACAAGTCTGTTGGTGAGTTGGGCGGATTTCTACCCTAAGCATGTGAAGACTTTCTCTGGCGGAACAGGCAGATAAGAACAATTTGTTCCAATGGCCACGAAGGAGGTTGAAATTGGTTACGTATTGAAGACATAAAGGCTGTCTACTGTATCCCAGGCCATAGCTAGTTGTCTTGACTTCTGTCCTGCCACTAAACTTCAGTTACTCAGGAAGAGAGCTAGTGAGGCTGAGGACTTTGTGTAACTCTGACTCACTAAAATTCAATTCACACACAGATCAAGACCGATAATGTCTAATTATCTTCTAATTTCTGTCTAATTTCTTCCTTTATTTACTTTCCCTATTTCACTCTTTTCCTTAACCCCTTTTCTGCCTGTTTCCCTGATGGGTGAAATGTATTCCTATATTGAACTCTGTGTGTGTGTTTATTCTTCCCTTCTCAGACCAGTTCAGATGAGAGTGAAGTTCTAATACAATCCACTTCCTTCCCTCCAACGTCCCTCCTCATCCTTCTCATTGAACAGACTTCTATTTATGCATACCAAATATATGATCTCCTGTGCTCTTCCTCTCGGCTTCTCCCTCCATCCTCCCCAGTGTTTCTCTTCTCTTACCTTTCCATTCTTCCTTTAAGATCATCAAAACATAACAGAACCACTCCTTGGCCCGCTATCTAATTAGACTTCCTCTATGGCCCCTGATGATAGAATTCTGAGGGGATACATGTCTTAGCTTCCCATATGAGAATGGAAATGGTTTATCCTTGTTCAGTCCCTTACAATTTTCCATTCATATTTACTCTTATATGTTTCTCTTGAGTCTTTGTGCTTGTGCTTCAGTTTTTATGTGGCTCTGGTCTTTTCATTAGGAATGCTTAAAAAAGTACTCTTGTATTAAAAGTTATTTTTCCAACCTGGAAAGACTTAAACTGATGCTAATGCTAAGTGAAGTGAGCAGAACCAGAGAACATTGCACACAGTAACAGCAATATTGTGTGATGATGATCTATAATAGACTTAACTCTTCTCAGTAATACAATGTTCTAAGACAATTCCAAAAGACTCATGACAGAAAGTGTTATCCGCATCCCGAGAAATAACTATGAAGTCTGATTCCAGATTGAAGCATATTATTTTCTTTTTCTTTAGTTTTTTTGTTTGGTTCTGATTCTTCTTTCACAACATGATTAACATGGAAATATGTTTAATATGATTGTACATGTATAGCCTATATAAGATTGCATGTCCCCCCCCCCATAGGATTATCTTCAGTTTTGCTATGTTATTCTTAGTTGTAAGCCTAATGTTTTGTCTTCTGCAATATTCCAAGCTCTCTGCTCGTTTCTAATCATGGCTGCGAAATTTTGTATGATCTTGTCAGTCCTTGGTATTGGAATTCATTCTTTCTGACTGCATGAAGTATTTCTTCTTTGACCTGAAATCTTTGGATTTAATGTCCCTAGGAGTTTTCATTTGGGTTTTTTTTTTCAGGAAGTGAACAATGGGTTCTTTCTATTTCTACTTTGAACTCAGGTTCAAAGACATCTGAGAAGTTTTCTTTTATGATTTTTTGAGGTAAAATGTCTAGGCTATTTAAAAAAAAACAAAACATTTTTTTGGTTTATGGTGGTAGGGTCATGGTTTTCAAGTGGTCCAGTGATTCCTAAATTATCTCTCCTGATCTGTTTTCTAGGTCAATTATTTTTACTATGAAATTACACTTTCTTCTATTTTTTCAATCTTTTGACTTTGTTTTAATATTTCTTATCGTTTCATGGGGCCATTAGCTTCTATTTGGTCAATTCAACTTTCAGGAAGTTATTTTCTTAGGTAAAATCTTCTGCTCTAAGGTGTTAACTCTCTTTCCATATCTTTCTTCCATAGTTCACATTTCTTTCCTCAC
Source organism: Phalanger gymnotis (assembly GCA_028646595.1). Classification (NCBI taxonomy): domain Eukaryota; kingdom Metazoa; phylum Chordata; class Mammalia; order Diprotodontia; family Phalangeridae; genus Phalanger; species Phalanger gymnotis. Next base: position 215,905,542 of record CM053625.1, read on the forward strand.
CTTTTCCTCTATCATTTTTATTTGGCTTTTAAATTTATGTATGGCTCTTAAAAAGCAAAACAAACTCTTGTTTTATCTCATCTAAGAATTCTAGTTTGATTGGTACCTAGGTTATGTTTTGATTTGAGGCTTTGTTTATAGATATTCTGGAGTAATTTTTTCCCTCTTGGTTTGTATCTTGAACTTCCTTGTCACCATTAAGATTTATGGTGGGATTTTTTTTTTGGTTGCTCATTTTTACCAATCTATGTTCTTGACTTTGGACTTGATGTTAGGACAAGGCTCTGCACACTTCTAGAGAGAATGCCTGGGTTAGTCCTGTTGCTGTTTTCTTGCGGTATTTTGAGTGTTAAATTATTTCATGATCTCAGGGACAGGAGACACTGGAAACATACAAGCTTTCAATACTTCCCAGTCCTTACCTCAGTCCTAGCTGATCAGTAAGGGGAAAAGTCATCTTTTCTTTAGCGACTGGAGTAGAGGAGGGGAGAACAAGGGACAATGTATAGGAGTTTCAAGGACTGGAACGGTGGAGAAAAAGAAGCTTATGAGGGATGGTCTTTTTTTTTTTCAAAGTAGGAAGTCCTTTTTTGAGAGGAAGGAAAGATCTGGCAACAAGTAGCTTAAGAAAAGGTGTAGTATGCATGGGAAAGAGTAAAAAGGATGCCATTTAGTAGTGAGAGACCTGTAAAAGTTAAAGAACATTAATTTATAGTAGAACTAAACAGAATAATTCATTGCATCTGAATAACATACAAGAAATAGTTGAATGTGTTCAAGTAGTAGTTGAAAAGATAGATGGTGAGGTAACTCAGTGTTGGGTTTGGGAAAAGTGAGAGTAGTAATGCAAGGATAGAAAAAAGTGTATACTTGAGCTGGTCAATCATATAGTTAAAACTACAGTAGGAAAGTGAGACCTGGATAGGGGTGATAGACTATGAGAGCATGCAAAGGAAAAATAACTGGTCATAGTAAGGTAGAAGAGATTTAAAAGGAATGAGGCAAAGAGGGAAAGATGGAAGGATACAAAGATGTCAAAGAGTAGAATTTCAGAGTTGAAGGTCACAGAGTTTCAGAGTGATAGCAATATTCAATCTGCAAAGGAGCTGACATGAACTGGGCACGAAGGGTACTCGAGGGAACATCAACAAGTATGCTAAAGTCCCTATGTAGGAAATAAGACATTGGGTTGCAGAAGAAGACTATGATCCAGGTTCTAAAGCTCTTTGGGAAAGGAAGTAATCCCTTTTCTCCTTCACCTCTCATATGAAGCCTCTCCCAATGCCCCTAGCTGCAACTGCTTTCCTTTCCATCCCCACCAATTACCTTGTATTTACTGTGTCTATGTTTACAATGTACATTTCCTCACTCAACAGAATGTAAATTCCTTAAGGTCTGGGAATTTAATATTTTCTTTGTATCCCCAACACTTAAGACAATTGCCTGGCAAGAAGAAGGGACTTAATAAATGCTTCTTGGTTGATAGAAGGAACTGGACTGGTTAATAAAGATAAAAGGGAAGAGAGGTTTCTGGTGATGATGCTATTTGGATAGGCTGGCAGTGGTAATGAATAGCAAGGAATATAACAGTTTCTCCTCCTGACCATATGTGTTAGACTTGGGTTCAAATCCCATCTCTGCTGCTTCTATGTTGTGAGACACTTGAAGAAGTGACTCAATCTCAATAGGTCCCAGTTTCTTCATCTTTAACATGAAAGGGCTGAGGGAGAAGCTCTCTAAACCCCTCTCCAGTTCTGAACTACTATTCCATGTAGTATGGCCGCAATATGGTATAAGCTCCATACAAATACTAGGGAAACCTAACTTCCTACCCTTTCATCTAGCTATCACTGATATCACAAGATCATCATTTAGAAACCAAAATTAGCATTTAAAAAAGAGATAATCAATGATGATCTTGGAATATACCCTATCCCATTACTAAAATGATACTTGCCATGATAATATTCTACTGTGTGGAACATGTGGAGAGAATGGCAGTTCAAGCAGCTAATGTATGGAGATTAAACGAGGCAACCACAAACAAGATGAACAGAAAGATATGCTTTAAAGGAAAAATGAAATGTAACTTCAAAGAATTCAACATAGTTGTGGGCTGCTGGAAAGCAAGAGTTGCCAAAAACCAGCTGAGTATGCCAACAAACAAAGATGGGGAAATCTCTTTTTGAGTAGAGGCTACAAGTCTAAAAGTCAGTCACAAAGAAAAGTTCATCATCAACTACATAAAAAAAAAAAAACCTAGGATAAAAATATGCAGTACCAGTGTTTTTCAGGAGACTCCAGATGTTTCTCATTGTGCTTATTTATCCTGCAGATGTCATTTTTGCAGCCTGAATTTCCAGTTTGTTTCCTAATGATGTCATAATATCATTGTACTATCAACATTTTGATTCGTGGCCTCCAATCATGAATCAACCGAAAGACTAATGTGAGAGACTTTAAAATGAGAAGATTGAACTAGGATGGACCTCTAAAGTCTCTTCCAGATATATAGCCTTCTGGGTCTATGACTTACTATGATTTTATGTTTCAACCACTAATCCTTCCAGTTTAAAAAAAATGCAGAATTTCCATGTTATTCCCTATGCAAAAGTTCACATGAATTAAATGAAAAATATATTTACAAATTTAGTTGGTTCTCATGGTCTTAAAATCTTTATCTATCTTACTCACAAAATGCTACTAACATTTTAAAACAACAGAAAATATCCAACAGAAGTTCGCGATATTATTTTTGAGCAATGAATCCTTTAGACACACGTCACTGTTATGTCTACATAACATACATAATTCTAAAAGAATTATATAAAGTTTTCAGACTGTTTTCATTAAAACCATGTGGGAGTATCTCTCCAAACTTCCTATAATGTTATTTTCTGGGGAATTTTTAAAATGTCAGTTGTAACTTTAGGGACAAAAGGTCACCAATCTCACATCTCTACAAAACACACTAATTCAAAAAAATTGCAAAAAAACATGTAGTCTCTTTGGGAATTATAAGTTTGTATTTATGAGTATAGTTCTAATATTTCATTAATATAAGACTTTAAAAATGGACCAAATTTTCATCTGGTCACAGAGAATAATTTCTAAGCAATTCCTTGCCAAACTCTAACCTGGGTTACCTTTGCCTTCTTTCCTACTCAGGTGCTGATGAACATTCCCTGTGCCAAATGGATTCACTACCATTTTGTCATCTACTCTCAAACTAGAGCATTATTTCAATTATTCTTTCTCAATAAATTTTATCATACTCTCCACAATACCTATTCCAAACTTTTTTCTCAATACTATATGATGCCTCTTCTTTACTCCCTCTCTCATGAGAGGACTTATTCTCTCAGTTCATGAAAAACATAGGAGACAGGAGCAACAGCAGCTACTTTTACTTTCCTACTTCATCTTGTCTTCCTTCCTCCTTTGCTCTGGTCTTAGTGAAAAAGGTTGGCCTTTTTCTTTGTCAAGGCTAATCCCTCCATTTGTGCCCCTGATCCCTTCCCCACTCATTTCCCCCATCTATCCTCAATCCTCCTCTCCTCTTTAATTTCTTCACATTTTCTGGCTTCCTCCCCACCAACTACAGACATGCTCTATACAGTAAAAAACAAAGACAGACACCTCTTGTAATCTTCTCCTGGCATACTGGATAGGAAGCTATACATGAGCAGTCAGGAGGACCTGGGTTCACATTATTCCTCATGAAATTAGTAGTTGTGTAACTCTACACAAGTAACTTCACCTCTCTGACCCTATTTCCTCATTTGTAAAATGAGGAGGAAGTACTCAATGACCTCTGGGTTCCCTTTCAACTTTAACCTATGATCCTAGAAAGGGTTATCTATACTCATAATGCTTCATTTTTCTTCTCTTCTGTTGTTCTTCAGTTGTGTCTGACTCTTCATGGATCCATCTGGGGTTTTCTTGGCAAAGATATAGAAGTGGTCTGCCATTTCCTACTCCAGCTCATTTTGCAGATGAGGAAACAGGCAAATACGGTTAAGTGACTTACCTAGGGTCACACAGCCAGTAAATGTCTGAGACTGCCTCATTCTTTAACCTCTGGCAATTTGGCTTCTGACATCACCCCTTAGAACATTTTCTTCTAGAGTTACCAATGATTTTTCAACTGCTGAAACTAATGAATTTTTTGGTTCCATTTGACCTCTGCAGCTTTTAACACTGAACAACCCTGCCTCAAGGAAATTCCTCCTTCCTTGGCTCCTATGACACTAGTCTCTCTATTTTTCTTCTACTTGAACAGTTCTTCTCACTCTTTACTGCACAATATATTTACCTGGAATGCATTCTCTTCTTCACTTCTGCCTTGTAGAATCCCTGCCTATCTTGAAAGGAAGGTTCTGGTGCTACCTCCTACATGAAGACTTTTCAGATCATCAAAGTTACTAGTACTTTCTCTCTCCAGAAAATACTTTGTATTATTTTGCATATACTTTTGCTTATTTTCTTGTATACACATTAGGTCCTGCTCTTCCTCCTACCAATAAAATGTAAGCTTTTAGATGTCAGGGCCTTTTTTCCTGCTATCATCAGCACCTAGCAATCATCTTTGTACATAGGCTCTGAATATGTTTGGTGAACTTGAGCAAAATTCTTTCTTTCGTTAATCAACAAGCATTAATTAAATGTGTATTATGTACCAGGCACTGGTGTTATATGCTAGAGATAAAATATGTAATAAATTAAACAATCCCTACTCTTAAGGTACTTATATTTCAGCAGGGGAAACAAGAGCATAAAATATATAGACAAAATAAAGAGAATAGTTGCAAAGTAGTTGGGTAGATCAGGAAAGGCTTCCCATAAAAAGTGGGTGAGCTTCAGTTTATTTTTGAAGGAAGAAAGGTATTCAGTGAGTTAGAAGGAGGGAATGAATTCCAGGCATGAAGTAAGGCCAATGCAATGGCCCAGAGATGTCTACATGGGAGGGAGAATAATGTACAATAAATCTGGAAAGATAGGTTATAGCACGGTTGTGAAAGGCTTTGAAAGGTAAACATTAAGAGCAATTCCCCTTACAATTACCAGAAAGTGAGTGATGTATGGGTCTAAATACTAATTTGGATTCCTACTTAATATAGGCATAAAAAATGTGACACAACTAAAAATTTGATAAAATATATCATCTTCACATTACTGAATCTTGGTAGTCATAGTCATTGAATCTTGCTGTCATAGCAACCACTGCAATCATTAGCACCAGGAAAAAGGCCTGGGGGCTCAAAACCAGGAGACAGGTTAGTAAGAATTTTAATTCAGAAAAAAAGTATTTTTTAGGTTACTGATATTCATAGGCATTATGGTTACCATTTCTATGACATTGCTGAAGGCAAGCTAACAGAATTTTTTTGAAAAATAAAATGTTTTCTATAGTCAAACTATCATGGCAATAAAAATGAATACACTTTAGTTTGGTAAAGTATCTAGGAGGGAGGTCTCAAATATTTAAGTATGAATAATAACTATCTCCATTTGGGAGAAATTTCCAAGTCCAGGAATAATTAACAGTGGTCTCCTACATTTTTCAAAAATTATTGTTCTAAGCCTCATAGGTCTAAAACATGGTTAATATAGTTACTAAACTACCTCATTGTATCTGGCTTATAATGACCAAAGAATAAATTTTTTGAGGGATGGCATTAAATCACCCAGAAAGTCATTCTTTGGAATGGATTAAGTACAAATTTATGGCCATACTTCTTTTGTTCTTGCTATATATCATTAACACAGATAGGATGTTTACTTTCACTTTGGTAAAAATTCCATTTTCCTCTTCCATGTTTAACAGTCTGGGGAGATTTTTAAGAAATCCCTAAGACTCATTTCCTACAACTTATTAATTCCCTAAATGGCCTGAGACAAAATTATTTTTAAAAACATCATATTTATTTGATGATACTCCAGATAAAAAATGTCAAATTCATTCTGTAACTATTTTTATCTATTAATCTCAGTTTAGCATTCCTGTTTTACATCCCCTAAGGAGTATAAGTTTCAAGCTAAAATAACTGTGATGTACTTACATTAAAAATGCCACTATGAAAATTAATGATGGTGATAGCCCACATGTATACAAAATGATGTATACGTGATTTTTCTCTGAAATATTATACAAAACACCAAAAGAAGTAGTCAGGACTGGCTCAGGAAATTATTGCTTTAAACAAAGTTGAAATTTCTTTTGTAAACCTAGTCAAACCAGAAGTATGCTTATTACATCTAAACATAACCTTCACACCCCCAAAGTTGAAAATGAAATGGCCATTCAAATTAATTTTTTTCTTAAATGATTTGATTCCATGGAAACAAAAATCTTGAAATTAAGTTTCTCATAACTTGGTGTTTAAAATGAACACTTTGGCAATCAAGAGAAATGCAAAAATAACAAAAACTGAAGAGGGTGGAGATGCATGGAAATTAGAATTCGTGAATATTGGAGTTCCTCAAAGATACAGAAACATTTGATTTGTATAATTTCTGGAGAAATTATGGATCTTTAAAAAAATAACTCATATTCTTCCTCCTATAAAATATTAGAAGATTTCCAATATTTTAAAGATATCTGTATACTTTTTTTCCCCCCTCATAAAGGTAATCCAAGTAGAGCAAAGCATTGTGTTGAAATGGGAAAAGTACTGGAATCAAAAGGCTTAAGTCTGAGTCTTAGCTGGTCTATAAACTGGCTCTGTGATCAAGGCCTGATGTGTTGTTAACTGTAAAATGAAAGGGTTGAACTAGCTAAACTCTAAGGTTATTTCCAGTGATAAAATTCTATGTGATTTCAGTGATAAAATTTCAATGGCCTTTCTAAAATACATTTCTGAAGGACATATAGAAAAAATACATTTCTTTCATTACTTAAATAAATGTGAGGGAGCTAATACAACTGTCCTTTGGTGCTGTACACATCAAGGAAAACAATGCTACCTAAGTGAAGAGTGGTCAGGCAACACCATCTCACACGGGCAAGAGCTAGGAGTTTCAGTTTTGCGGAACTGGCTTTAATGAGGTGAAGGGTGGCATCCATAGCAGGTAAGATGTTCACCCTGCTGCTTGAACATCACCTCTTAGGAGGAATGCTCTGGACTATTCTGATGTACAAAGTCAAGCCGCTATAGATTAAATTTGTCTCTCCCTTTCTGCATCCACCCTCCTTCCCCTGAGAAAGGACATCATGAAGGTATTAGGTAAAAGCTGAGGTGTAAGGTGCTGCATTTTTGGGAAACAAATTCATCTTACCTAAGAACAATATGAAATCAGTATACCTCTTCAATGAAAAATAACATTTCTTACGTGCTAACATCAATGTTGAAAAAATAAATGTGAACAATCTATTTTTAAAGGCTTTCTGGTACAAAAGCCATTAAGTCCAATATCCTTCTTTTCTATTAAAAATCGTTATTCTACAAGAATGAAAATGACATGTGCTCTCATATCATTTCACCCTTAATAGGCAATTCTGCTTAACCCAGAATGTACTATGAAGGGATTTCTTTAGATGTTTGTTGAAAAATGCCTAGTGTCAAAAATAAAACATTGATTTTAAGAATGTTACAACAGAAGAAAACAAAAAACTTCTTGATGGAGCGCAGAAACAAACAGGGTAATTTAGATACTACCTTGTTAAAGTTTATGCAAGCTTCTGAGAGCAAACTATAAAGTTCACAATCTAACATGCAATTTTTTTGTTCTTTATGCATTTGAAAATTTAATTTCATAAAAAGGGAAAAATAAGAAAAATTTTAAAATAAAATGGAAGGCCAGGTAACAAAGGAGAAAAAATAAATGTGTGACACGAGTCTTGTAAAAATAGTGTCAGGAATGCTAAAGGTCAGAATAAGTTGAGTCCATCAAGGAAAGCTGATGACAACAAAAAGTCTATTTTATTTTTTTAAAAGTTATATCAGGAGAAAAAGGAGGGTCAAAGAGAGATCTTTGGGACAGTTTCGATAGAAAAGAAAGAAAAGGGAGAGCTGATCTTTGCACTGGAAAGGAGAGAACAAAAATCACTAAAGAGAGTTGATATCCAAGAAATGTAAAGAAATATTTAGAAAACCTAGTTGCCATTGATGAATTCCAGTCACCTGGCCCAAAGGAGCTACATCTGCAGGCCCTACAAAAACTGGTAGATCTGACTGCTGAGTCATCATCAGTGATATCTGACAGACTACAGAAAACAAGAAAAGTACTACCAGACAGAAGAAAGGCAAATGTTAGGTTGATTTTAAAAAAAAAATTATTTACAGTGATCAGGTACTGTCTGTGATAGCTGAAAGATCATGGAAAATGTGAGAGATATCCAAAAATAGAGAAGGGAAGTATCTTGATTTTCAAAAACAAAACAAAAAACCAGAGTGAAAACTTTAGGCTAGTAAGCTTGACTTTGATTCCTGGGAAAATTATAGAATGGATAATCAAAGAAATTATTGGTCTAGCTCTGTGATACTGACCAAGTCACTTAATCCCCACCTTGCAAAGAGAGGAAGGAATGGAGGGGGACAGAGAGGGAGAGGGAGGGAGGGAGAGAGGGAGACAGGGGGGAAGAGGGAGAAAGAGAGTGAGAGAGAGAGAGACTGAGATTGATTATTGGTGAACATCTATAAAGGTGGTCATAAAGAGCCAGTGTGATTTTCTCAATAGGGAATGCCAAGATAACCTAATTTCCTTTTCTAATAGGATTTCTAAACTAGTAGATAAAGGATATGAAAGATAGTTTACCTAGGCTTTAGCAAAGCTTTTGATATGAATATTTAACTTACTCTTGTGGAGAAGAGAGACATGTAGTTTAAACTAAATGAAATCAGAATTAGTTAGCTGGCTAGACAGAAAGACGATTTGATAATGGCTCAATGTCAACATGACAATAGGTGCATAATGGAACGCATAATAATAATGATAATCTTGAAAAAGTCACACAAATAGTATGCTCATGAAATCTCCATATGACACAAAACTGGAAGGGATAGGAAGTATCCTAGATGGCAGAATTAGGACCCAAAATGACTTTGATAAGCTACAGTATTAGACTGAATCAAGTAAGATGAAAATCAATTAGGATAAATATAAAGTCTTACACTCGTGAACAAAAAGACAACTTTGCAAATATATGACGGGAGATTCATAGACAGACAGATGTTCTAAAAAGGAACTAGGAATTTTAGTGTAGTACAAGCTCAACATGGATCAGGTGTGTGATGTGGCAGGCAAAAGAGTTATTATCATCTTGGGGTGCATTGAGAGGCAAGCTTCAAAGAATAAGGAGGTGATAGTTTCACTGTATTCTGTCCTCTTTAGGGTTCCCTATGTACCATGGTTTAAAGACACTGATAAAACAGAAAAGTGTTCAGAGAAGGGTACTGAGTCTATGTCTTATGAGGATTGTTTGAAGGAACTATGCATGTTTACATCAGAAAAGACTCAGGGGGTATTATTATATGTTAGCTGTTTTTGAGTATTTGAAAGACTATCATGCAAGACCCTTTTATCGACCTAATCTGTTTTGCTCCAGAGGATAGAACTAAGAGGAATAAGCTGAAGCTGAAAAGAACCAATGTAGGCTTGATGTCAAGAAAAGCTTCCTAACAATAAGAACAGTTCTGGAGGGAAATGGGCTGCCACCCGGGGGGGGGGGGGTTCCTCCTCCCTGGGGGTCTTCATGAAGAGGCGGGAAGCTACTTGTCAAGTATGTTATAATGTAGATCCCTTTTGTTTAGTATTTTCAAATCTTAAACTCTGTGATAATAATAACAATACTTAAGGAAAAGAAAATTTAGACAAAATTACTATAGATAATTATATTCATATTTCAGTGACAAGTGAATTATGGAATAAAACTAAATTGTCTCTTTTCTTGAAAAGTTTTCAAAGTCTTGACTACTTTATCTCTGAATGGTCCTTTGCCTCCATTTCCTTTACATACCTATTTCCCACCATTATGGTTTTGCATCACACCATGTATCATTAGTACTGCTTTGATTATCTAGTGTCCCTATCTCCAGTCTCTTCCCTTTAAGAGTTAGCTAATTTAATGCTAAACTTGTCAGACTAGCATTCAGGGTTATGATCTGGCCCCAACTATACTTCTAGGTTTCATTTTCCTGTACTTTCTTTAATGAGCTCTACGACATATCTAAGCTGAGCTACTTGCTATTCCTGAACACTTCCCACTTTGTACTTTTGTTCACACCAAGTTCTTTGAACGAAATACCCTTTCTACCCACCTCTGTATAGGAAAATCCTACCCCCATCTTTAAAGCCAGGCTAAAATGTGCTATCTCTTCCAAGAAGCCTTCTCTTATTTCCCCCATCCAGAATTATTATTCTCTCTACAATCCCACATTACTTTGTCATAGAACTTGGCATATAACAGGCATTTTTGATCCTCAATTGATGATTATACTATACCTTATATTTGTGTAGTTTGCCGATACTGTCAAATATTTGAGGGTTAGGACTGTATCTTATTGCTATTTGCAATCCCTATGGTGCCTAGCAGTGTGTTCTGTACATAAAACACATTCGATGATGTCTAAATTGAGGGCTTGTAGGACCTCTATTTGATGATCCTTTATTACTCTATAATTCAATTCAATAAGCACTCATTAAGTGCCTACTATGTGCCAACCACTGTGAGAGGCACTGGGGACAGAAGTGAAAAATATCTAAAAGAATACCTACTTTTTTAGGAACTTACTATTTTACCAGCTACAGTGTACTTGTTCTATAGGTGAACATTTTAAACCAACATATTTTAAAAAATATCCTTTAACTCAAACTTTTCAATAACCCAGAGTCTGCTTTACTCCTTCTCTGAATTAGTTCAAATCAGTGGAACTGTGCTGTGATGTTTACATATGAAATTTCAAATATAATTCACTGTTTAGTTCTATACAAAATGACATGCTAATTTAGGAGTTACCTTTCTACAGAAACTTCTATTGTACCTTTAGTTATCCATCCTTTCTAATAATACTTTGGATTCATAAATTTTGTCCACATGAATTTATAATCTGATTTCAAAATTTATGAAAAGTTCAAAATTGTGTGTTTTAAAAAATAACAAAAAGCCAAGTCTCAATGTTAAGATTTATTTAGGATACTTAATGCATTCTTACACTGACACTCTGTGGGTAACCGAAGTATAGCATCATAAACTATCTCTTAAAAGCAGAAAATGTTCTAATGGGTCAATTTTTTTTTAAAGTAACATCCTACAAAGGATTAAGAGAACAAAATGCCAAATTTATAGAATTAAATAAGTAATCAGGTGACTATATAAAATGTATCATATCCTGTAATGTTATGTGCATTTAATGTAAATATGTATGTCTGTAAAATCAGGAGAACTTTCTTGAGTAACAATTAAATGAATTGTATCAGCCCCATACAACTATGCTCCTGATTTCTGAGATACCTCTCAGGGGTTTAGTTACTGTAGTGACAGGAAATACTTCTATCTCGGGCCACTAACATAGGGAAAAAAAAAGAAATCAAACAAGGGTTGTATAAGTTAAGAGTAAAAAAGTAAAAATATTCCATTGAACTAGTTATAGAGAACAAAAAAATGTAGCAGAGACACAGAGCAAGGAAGGAAGTGAAGAGCTAAAATAAACTAGGGTAGCTGTTATTCAACAAAGAAATATGGACTGTTAGAAAAAGACACATATTGACCCAAAAAAAGAAAAAGACAGATACAAAGACATCCATGGGGTTGCACCCCCTTTTGTGACCTTTTCGGATTATTTGGCTAAAGACTTTACAGGATCATAAAGTCTGAAACCTAAAGGTGGGCAGGCCCTTAGAAATCATCTAATCTTACCCCCTGACATTTTACAAATAAAGAAAATCTGAGGCCTAGAGGCTAATAAATTTTCTAAATTCATTCAAATAGTTAAGTAGCACAGGCAGGATTTGAACACATGACTTTAGATGCTAAATTCATCTCTTTTTCACTACATCCTTTAGTTATATCATGTTTTAACAACTGCTAGATGAAGGAAAATGAGGGGGAGATCTCCAAGAAGGGAAGGACCTGTGACATACCTTTGTATATCTTGTATAACTCTGAATATATGACAAAAAATATTTCTGAAAAATTCATTTTGAATTTAAGTTTATTTTAAATTTACTACTTCAACTCAAAATAAATACTAATTCAAAAGAATATATTCCACCTATGATTAAACTTAACAGTAACACTTATGATCTGATTGAAAACTTGACATATCATGAATCCAGCATTGCAAGTGTCTTAAGAGTCCATTTTCATCAGCTACCAACAGTACAAAAATCATATCCCATCTCTGTATTTTTGCACAGGAGTCATTCCTCACCTTCTGCTTTTAAAATTCCTAGCTTCCTTCAACACTCAGTTCAGATATCTCCAATGCAAAAATTCTCCTACACAATGCCTATCCTGCTCATTATTAGTAATCCATCTCTGCTGAAATTCTCTTAAAGGCAGCATGGCATAGTGAATATAGTGGAATCAAAAGGACCTGGGTTAAATTCTACCTTTGTACATCCTATATTTATAGCCACAGAGAAATCATTTACCCTTTTGGTCTCAGTTTCCTGACCTATAAAATAGAGATAATAATACCTGGAACATCTGCTCTATATGGTTGTGGGGTTCCAATGAGATTACATAAATAAAGGTTTTTTCTTTCAATTGAACAACATCAGTTATTATTACATATGATATGTTCCCTTGTGGAACGTAAGCTACTTTTTGACTTCATAAAGCAAGTCAAGCTGCAATTAGCACAGTTCTTAATCATAAAAGGGGCTTAATAATATATCTAACCTTTGAACAATATAAGAAGGTATAATAGAATAAGTAACAAATTGGGTATCAGGGGCACTGGATTCCAGTCACTAACAAGTTTCTCATTTATAAATTGAGGTGACTGGCCTGGATAATTTCTATGGTCTCTTGGGCATTCTGTGCTCTTTGAGCATGAATATAAGGACTCTGACTTTTATCCAGCAAGAGAATATGTTGATTTTTACAAAGTTCTTTCTTATGTAGGGAGAGGTAGTATGGTTTAGTGGATAGAAAGCTGCCTTCCTGAAGGTAGGAAGAATTGGGTTCAAGACTTGCCTTTGATACATACTGGCTGTGTGGCCCTAAGAAAGTTAGTTAACTTTTGTTGCAGAGAAGGTGATGACTTATGTTGCTAGAGGGAACTTCCTCACCTACCTAGGAGTTCCCTGTATCAAAGAAACCACAGGTCTAGTTCTCCTATTGCTTTTTTTATGTAAAGCTGAAATCTATCTTCTTGTAATTTTCATTTATTGGTACTGGCTGTTCCTTTTCAAACAAAAAAGAACAAATTTCCTTTCTCTTCTACTATGACGGTACTCAAATATTTTAAAACTATCATGTTTTCCTTTACTTTTCTTTTTTCTAGATTTCAGTTAATTCGTATACCACACAGTACTATATTTCATTTTTTTAGCCTTGCATTTATTTCCCCAAAGTACAAAACATTAAATTATCCTAATATCCTAAGTCCTCAATGATACACAGAATAACAATTTTGGTACAATTACCATAATTAATATTTGCTAATTCTAATATATACATGCTAAAATAAATATTAACCTACTTATTCCCAGAACAAAAATTACCAAAGCAAAAGCTTTGTTTTTATTATAAAAATATTATGAAGTTATATGATATAATCTAAAGAGAACACAATTATCCTTCTATAAACTAGACAGTACTGAGGAAATATGTGCTTATTTTTTTAAAAAAGCATATATCTACTAAAGCAGGGTTGCTGATTGGTTAGAAATATACTTCCTGACTTGCTTATGCTAAGAAAACTATATAACATAAATCAAGAACATACTACAGGGTTTTACTTCTGCACTCCTCCTTTTAACCTAAGCATGTTTTTCTTTGTATAAGAATAGTATTAATTTTATAGAACTACAGATTTAGAGCTATAAAGCATCCTAGGTTATTCAGTTTAGTAATCTCATTTTATAGATGAGGAAACTAAATCCAGGCTATGGTACTGCCTGTGTAACCTTGACAAGTCAATCCACCCTTAAGGACTTTAAGCCAGATCCTCTAACTCCAAATCCACTGCCTTTTCTGTTCCTCCATTTTGTTTCTATTGTTTAGCTGTTTTTCATTTATGTTCAACTCTGTGACCCTGTTTGAGATTTTCTTGGCAAAAATATTGGAGTGGTTTGCCATTTCCTTCCCCAGCTCATTTTAGATGAGGAAACTGAGGCAGAGAGGGTTAAGTGACTTGCCCTGGGTCACACAACTAGTAAGTGTTTTAGGCCAGATTTGAATTGACTCCAGCCCCAGTGCTCTACCCACTGCACCACCTAGCTGCCTGATCTTCCATGCTAACTCTCATATAAAAAAGATGGCTGAAATGGCAATATATCTATAAAAGTCAGTTATGGTATATTTATTTAGATGTTTTTGGCACACTTAAGATGCAAAATCACTTAGGATAAGGAAGAAGGTCAGTCTAAAACAGTAAAATCATTTGAAATAAAGAGTACTTTAAAAAGTTTTATTACTTTCAAGAATAAAGTAACAAGAATCAAGGACCTACTTTCACTAACATCATTATCAAAAAAAAAGTCCAAACAGTAGCAAAAGAAATACTAGTCACATCTAGGCCAAAAGAAACATAGGTTCATAGATTTTAGAGCTAAAGGGCACCTTGGAGTCACTTTGTCTCATCTCATTTTCAGAGGCAGCTAGGTGCCACAGGGAATAGAGTGTGGGCCTGGAGTCACGAAGACCTGAGTTCAAATGTGGCATCCAACATTAACTGTGAGACCCTAGACAAGTCACTAAGCTGTTTCCCTGTTTCCTCAACTGAAGAAAGGAGATAGTGCTTAGCACAGTGCCTGGCACATAGTAAGCACTATATAAATGCTAGTTATTGTTTTCATGATTATTATTATTGCTGATGACCCCAGAGAGTATAAGTGCCCAAGGTCAGTTTTTTTTACTACTAAATTTGAGATTTTATCAGTATATACAATTCCAGATACAGGAAGATTTTCTAATAACACGAAGCTGACCTGTTTATGACTTAGTAAAGATATACTAGGGATTTGTATGAAGTATAGAGAAAAAAAATGGTTGTAAAGAACCACAAAGATAGTGTGTCATAGGTGGAACTTGAATTCAGGTCTTCCTAAAACCAGGTCCAGCATCTACCCACTAAAACTATGTTGCTTCTTTTTAATACCACATTAGTAATTAATACTGTTATTTCAAATAAATTTTTTTTTCTCTAATCTAAAAATCCACTGAGGTTTGTGAAATTCAGTATAAAAAAGAAAATTTTTAGCTAGGTACCTAATTCTTCCTGGGCTACTCTTTCCAGTACTCGTTGCACTTTTGCTGGCTGTGGTGTGGAAGTTGGAGTTCTTCTTGCTCCCTCAATGCCACTTCCACGCCCTCTATTACTCCTCCTTTGAGGTTCATTTGATCTATATAGTCCAAGCAAAAATCTTGTAGCTTTTGTCTACAGACTTTCAGGACACTCTTGATTCTTTCTCAGTGAATTCAGTGTCTGGCTCATGGTCTTTCTTTCCTCCATAACTCCTGCTTTCCAACCTACTTGTCATTTGTGACTCCTTACTCTTTCTTAACCCCCATACTCATTGAACAGTCAGGTGTTATATCAACCTCCTTCTTTACTCTGACAATGCTACCGTCCTGGTTCAAGCCCTTGTCACCTCGTGCCTGGACTATCATAATACCCGGCTGAAGGGTCTGAATGCCTCAAGCCTTTCCCCACTCCAATCTATCCTCCACTCAGTTGTCTAAATGATCTTCCTGAAACTCAGTTCTAGCCTTTAACTACAGAATCACACACAAAACCCTCTGTTTGGTTTTCAAAGACCTTCATAACCCAGTCCCTTTCTTCTTTTCCAGTCTTCTTACACTTGACACAACCCCATGGGTACTTTTAGTTCCACTGACATTGACTGGTTCCACGAACGCGACGAACATGACATTCTCTGTCCCAACCTCAAGCATTTTCATTGGCAGGTTCCTATGCCTGGAACTGTCTCCTTCTTCATCTCCACTGTTCATTCAAGTTTCAGCTAAAATTCCACCTGCAGAAAGCTTTTCTCAGTCCTACTTCACCACAGAGCTTTCCCTCTGAGAGTATACCTGATGGATAATGTATATATCATCTATAAATAATTCGTTACCTGCTGTCTCCTCATTAAACTGAGAGCTCCTTGAGACAGGAACTGCTTTTGCTTTTCTTTGTGTCCCTATCATTATGCACAAATGTCTAGCATATAGCAGGGGCTAAAGAAATGCTAGTTGACAACTTACCTGGAACCCATTTAATTTCCATTTCCATGTCACTGTCTTTGGATTTCTTTTCTTTTTCTTGAATCAGCTGCAAAAGTTGCCTGTACTTTGTAATTTGTTCATCATCATCCTTTTGGCTCTTTTTAGATTTGATATCTTCTGCCCCACTGATTCCATCATCACCTAATAAAAAAAATTTAGGTTAATACATCCAATAAAAACCCTATAATTGGGGTCTATGAGATAAAATGCATACTGATCATTAACCCAGATCCAAAAGAAGCATGTTAAGAATTGGTCTCTCTATGTGCAAAGTATAGGATCTTTCAACCAGCATTTGCTACCAGAAATCTCTAATAAAAGAACACTTCCAAATTTAAGAGGGTCAATCTACTTTGGCAGCTATGATTAAATGAAGACTAATTAATTTGATATAAAGCTAGCATTATCATGTCATAATATTTCATAATTTCTACCTTTTCATTTAATAAAAAAAAATTACAGCTGTTAAATATAGGCTGTAAAACAATATAGCGGTTTATATTCTACAACCAAAATAACTCCAATCTCTTCACTCCCAACTACACAAAACTTTCTACTGTTAAAAATAAAGTTTTAAAACTGATTTTTGAAAAGGGACCAAACTTCATATTTCATCATAAACCATAAAACAGAATTGGATGTGCTCTATTAGAAGTATCCCTGAATTGGTTTTACTTGTAGAACTCACTATATGACTCAGAGTGTAGGACTTAAATCTGTGACACATTTTTTTTTTTTTTCACCAGCCAAATTAAGAGGTTAGCCTAGATCTAATTCTCTTTCTGTTAACTGAAATTTTTGGCATTCTGGTGAAGCTGATGTAGACCCCTTTTCAGATTTTTAAGAAATGTATAAAATAATAGTTTAATTCTATGGAAATCAATTATAAGAACTACAGTCATCAAAATATTTTAAAAACAAACCGCAGATCAGATTAAGAACCATGAGATTAGATGACTTCTAAGGTTCAAAATTCTATAATTTTATGTGATGTTTATAAATATTTGATTATATTCAGTGATGGTTCAAATGTCTGTGGTTGGAAAGTGGGCAGAATTCTCAATCATATACCAAACAGTTAAGCAAACACAAGCAGTTTTGTAAGTTTGACCCATTAAAAATTTCTTCAACTTTGATAAAGAATGGGGGGAATAAAGGAAGCACAAGAAAACCAGAAAATAATATTTTAAATCTAGTGTGTATTAGCAAGAATAAGCCAGACCTAAAAAAATTTGGATGTTAAAGACATAATCTATCAAATTCATATTTCAATAGATTAGACGCCAGAGTAATATTCTGTCAATCAGGCATTTCACATTTATTATGTGCCTACTAGGTGTTAAGGCACTGTGCTAAGCACTGGGGATACAAAAAAAGGCAAAAAACAGTCCCTGCTCTCAAGTAGCTCAGAGTTTATACGTAGAAGACAACATACAAACAGCTATGTACAGACAAGAAGCATACAGAATAAATTGGGAGATAATTTCACAGGGGAAGTCTATAGCATTAAGGGACACCAGGGAAGGATTCTTGTAGGTAGGATGTAGGCTGGAACTTGAAGGAAACCAGGGAAACTAGGAGATAGAGGAGGAAGATGAGAGAGGTCCAGGCAAGGGGTACAGCAAATGAAAATGCCCAGAGCTAGGAGATGGAGTATCCTGAGAGACAGCAAGGAAGACAGTGTCACTGTATCACAGAGTACATCAGGGTAGAGTATAAGGAGTAAGACTAGAAAGGTAGGAAAGAACTAAACACAGATCTTTATATTTGATCCTGGAGGTATAACAGTGCATTACTTTTGTAGCACAGTTATGTTACAAACTATGCTACAGAAATCTTGCTACATTATGCTACAAGTTTTCAACATTTGATACAATTCACTCACTTCTCCATCTAGCCCAAGGGTCGGTCTTTTTGATAGGTAATTTACAATTTGCTAAATGCTGTTCTGAGACCGGCTTAAGATATCTAATCTATCCTTTATTAGTTTGATATTTTAAATTTTTACAGATACTTGTCAACTTTTTAATTCTCAATTTTGCTGGTAAATAATAGTTTATAGTACTTCGTGATAATTTTTTATTTTCTTACTCTGTGAATTCACCTTGATCTGTTCATATTTTCCTAATCTGATTTTGGTAATTTGTTTTTCGGGTTTCCAAAAAAAAATCTTTTAAGTTCTATAGTCTTTTTATTTTCATATTTCTTTGGTTCTCAAATTTCTATGGTTTCCTTATTTGTGCTTATTTCAGGGCTGCTAATTTGTGCTTGTTCACTGATTTTCCCTATTTCCATTTTGTTAATATGTAGTTTTGGAGATGTAAATTTCCTCTAAGTTTTAATTTAACTTTGACTCACGAGTTTTGGTATGTTATATCATTGTTATCGCTTTTTTAAATATAATTATGGATTGTTTCTATGATTTATTCTTTGATCCACTTACTAACGAAGATGTTATTTAAACCTATATTGTTCCTTGGAACTAGAGATGTATGGCACTGGATCAAGGAGATTCTTATCCAACATGCTATTTAATTCAGATATCTAACTACCGTCACATCCTGCTTTTACATTAGACACGAAGGATGCAAGTATGCATTCCTCTGTATTAGGTAGCCCTGTGAATAGAGTCTAAAATTCATTTGGAGTCAGAGAGACTTGAATTTGAATTCTGCCTGAAATTATAGTTGTGTTGCCACCCTCAGTTTCCTCATCTGTAAAAACAGTGGGTAATACTAGGAACAACCTCACAGGGTTGTTACAAGGATCAAATGGGATAATATATGTAAAGTGTTCGAAGTGCTATATGGATGTAGGTTATTATTATTAAATAGTAGTGGCAATATATTTCTTGTGATGTTCAGGAAAAAAAGATGGGTAAACATGGAGGAAAATAAGGATGCAGGCAAATGTGCTCAGCCTCAGTTTCATGGCAAAAAGTTGCTAAAAAGACATCTCATTAACTTGGTATATGAGAACTGAGCCCCAAGACAGAAAGATAAAAGAAGCTGCTCTTATAGTGGAAATACTGGACAGGAAGGAATTTGAGATCAGTCTTTCTACTTGATAGTCAGCAAACCTATTTTCAAATGGATTCGCTGTTGTATTTTGAAAATAAAGTGGGCAGATAAGAATTTATTTCAGTTAATTGGTGAAACGTGATAAGATCCCCACTTCCCAAATGCACTGCCAGATTCCAAAGCAATAGTACAAAAAAAAAATGAGGGCAATAACCATTAGAAAAAAGCTAGTACATATAAAAATTATCTTCCTAAACTCCCACTGTGATTCCCCAGGTCAAAAACATAAATTAAAGTCTTGGATTCAAATACTTAAAAGACTTTTTGAATTGAGTGAATAACCCCAATAAGAGAAAATTCAGAAGCAGTGTAATGGAAACATCCATGCTATGAACTGTGGCTAAAAGGTTCCCAAAAAATATCTGACATTATGAAGCAACACATTGTATAACATCAATAGTAGATTTTTCTTCTTCAAATCCTAAAAAGGTAACATTTTTATAAAAAAAAACCATGTAAAAGAAAATGCTTATAAGTATTTTTATAGATTTTTCAAAAAATGAATAAAAAAGGGCCCAGGACATTCTTTCCATCCTATCATACTTTTACATTTCCATTTAAACAGCTGAAATTCATTTTTTTTCTGTTTGTGCTTAGTGCCACAATAATAATGTTGGATGGAATCCTGTCATGTATCCCATAACTTGATGGATAAAACATCAGGAACATATTAACAAAATGGCAATGTATTTCTTTCTATTAAAAGCTCATTTCTGAAAACATAATTAGAAGCAAGATCTTTCCAGGTTGAAATTTTAGTGGCAAGTCTCTGATGGTCTACTTTAAATTGATTTTTTCCAGTAATAAAACTTTACTTTCTGAACCGCCAAAGTGCAGTGTAATTCACATAAAGGTATATTTTTCTCTAGTAGAAGAGTTTCGTATTTGTGAGGGGTATTTTATTTTTACAATCGAATAAGCTGAATATTCCAGTTACGGTATTGTTAAAAACACCAACTTTAACTTCTGGTACATACGGACATCAAAGCAAGTTTCAAATTAACTTGATATATAAGATAACGGATGCTTTTAAAAATTTCATGTACTACATACTTCTACAACACTGTGATCTCACTGACAGGTGTACTCTTTTCACTAGTATAGACTGAAATCACTCCATGCTTTTCTATCCTACACAATTCTCATTCACTGTATTTTATAAATCCTTTAGAGGATCTCCCCAACATGCTGGGAACCTTCCCTCTGGTTCTTTTAATTTTTCATGAATACTTGTAAAGCATTCAAATTGTCCATATCTCATCCCTATATCTAACTGCTGAAAATTGCACCTAACTTCTGGTCATGTATGCTTTTTTTTTTAATGTATACTTTTGATACATTTTATACCACTCTTTAAACAGTAACTATTCTTGAAAATATGCTGCATCAAAAATTTAGAAACTGAGGGGATACCCATTCAGGGAATGGCTGAGTAAGTGGTGGTATTTGATTATGATGGAATATGACTGTACTGAAAGAAATGATGAGCGGAATGGTTACAAAAAACATATGAACTGATGCAAGTGAAATGAGCAGAACCAGAAGAACAGTGTACACAGTAAGAACAATACTGTACAAAGATCAACTGCTAATGACTTAGCTTTTATGATAAATACAATGATCCTAGACAATTCTGAAGGACTTATGATGAAAAACGCTGTACTCCAGACAAAGGTCTGATGGAGTCTGAACTCAGATCAAAGTATATTTTTCTTGGCTTTTTTTTTTTGGTCTGTGTTTTCTTTTGCAACATAGCTAATATGGATATATGTTTTGCACGACTGCACCTATATATATCAAAGTGCTTACTGTCTGAGGGTGGGTGAAGGGATGGAGGGAGAGAATTTGGGACTCAAAACAAATATTAAAAATTGTTTTACATGTAACTGTCAGAAAAATAAAGTAAAAATTTTCCCGCAAAATGTTGCATCCTTAAACTCACTCTACATCTTTCTAACGTCTTTTGTATCCTGCAATCCTAATGATAATCAGGTTTAAAAACAGAAAAACTATCAGGAAAGCAGCTTAAGATCATTAAAAATATCCTGCAATTTCCCGAATGAAATCCAGCTAAGTAACTACATACAATGACCAACCAGAGTACATGTAATTAGAGCAGTATGGGTTTTTTTATTCTCCTGTATAAGGCCTATGCTAATCTCATTTCTTAAGAGCCTCTCAGAAATTATCACACATATTTTTGACATTTACACATGTGTGTATACTTTTTCCCTGGAAGAAAATTCAAGTTCCTTGAAGAAAGGTGTAATTTTATTTTTGTTTTTCTATCATCAATCCCTGGCAGTGTCTGGCATGTGGTAAAAGTCTTATTGATTATAAGCTGAATGAATGAATGTATTTAATTTATTTTTTCTCCTCCAAATAACGACTAATTTTGGCTAGATTATTTCTTTGAAAAGAATACAGATCTCGCTTAGGACTCTCTATTACTAGGCCTGACAGAATCAACACACTGCCAACCGTAAGTAGTATCACCTGGAGAGTGACATCACCAATTTATTTCCAAGCCGTACCGAATATCCTCTATGGTAGTGGCAAATAGCCTTGGTAAGCACATGTTTCCATGGTTTATGTGCTGTATTATGATGATCAGTGGAGATCAGTGAAGATCCCTGTCCCCCCCCTTCCACATGGCCTCTGTCAAAAATTCCTATTTTCATTAAGTGAAACAGCTATGAAGATGTATGTAGTCTTTTGCAGAAAGCAGTTTAAGTCTCCTTATTTTCTTCATGTCTTCTTTAAGGATCCCTCTGATGTGTGCAGAGGCCATGCACAAAGATTTTATAGAAATGGGAAAGTAGGATTATGACAACAGTTGCTATCTTTTAAATCTTCTTTTTTCTCTGGTATTAGTACCCTGTGTGTAATGTTTTCCATGTGGAGTAGTGTGGATTATCCTACTCTTTGTGCTATCATGAACCTTTAAATGGTGTAATCTACAGCATGAACTTTTGCAGTATGTATTTGTTCAGGTTTATTTCTGATTTCATTTTCTTAAAAACCACTAAGAGAAGCGGCATGACAGTGAAAAGAGAGCTCGCCTCTGAGTATGCATAAAGAGAGACTATGACCCTGGGCAAATTATTTAATTTCCTGGTACAACTCTTGAAGACAACTTGCAGAGAAGATACTGATCTGCACCAGAGGAGGAAATTCATCACTGGAAGCTCCCCTTACGCTGATGAAATCAGTTAAAAAACTAACAAACACACCACTGCCTCAAAATGTATAACGGGTACACTTAAGGTGACAATAAATTCAATGACTCCACTCTCAGAGCTGATGAGACATCTTGCCTTAGAAATGTCAGTAGAGGGGTCGGAGCCAAGATGGCGGCTGGAAAGCAGGGACTAGTGTGAGCTCCCCGCCAAGTCCCTCCAAAAACCTATAAAAAATGACTCTGAACCAATTCTAGAACTGCAGAACCCACAAAATAGCATAGGGAAGTAGGGCTCTAGCCCAGGACAGCCTGGTCTCTGGGTAAGGTCTATCCCGCATGGAGCTGGGAGTGGAGGGGAGTGGAGCTGAGCTGAGCAGAACGGAGTCCAGCATGGGCAATGTGGACTGACCAGACCAGGAGCTGGGCGGAGCGTGCCCTAGCGCCCTGAATCAGTGAGCTGCGGCAGTTACCAGACTTCTCAACCCACAAACACCAAGGACAACAGAGGAGGTTAGTGGGAGAAGCTGCTGGGGATTGGGATAGATTTTGCAGTTCGGCCACCGTCCCTGGGGCAGCTTTAGAACAACAGCTGCAGTTGCTTCTGCCCCCAGGCACACCTGGTGGGAGGAATTAAGTGGCAGATCAGAGCAGGAGTGAAGAGCCTGCAGAAGATCTAAGTCCAGTCCTGGTTGGGGGTTCTTGGGGAAGGAGGAGTGCTTGTGTGGCAGAGCTGGCACATCCCCCCAGGCTCGAAACATAGAACTCTTTAGTCTACAAGCAGTCATACCCTGCTGAAAAACTCAAGGGTCAAGTGAGTTGGCTGGGAACATGGCCAGGCAGTGAAAATGCACTCAGATCCAGTCTCAAGACT